>CM046811.1:28281014-28502839 GCA_025617385.1 Murraya koenigii
TGTCTTTGAGATTTTTTAATGTTATTTCTTATGGTTCATATAGAGTACTCGGGTCATATATTTGTTGTTCTTGAGATTTTTATGTAACAAATATATATAACCGTAGCGTGAAAAATTGTCAATAAAGGTAATGAAATACTTTTCTCCATTAAAAGATAGAAATCATAAGACCCGGATATATTAGTGTGTATAATATCAAGAAGATGTGTACTTCTATGGCTCATTTCTTACTTCGATGTTTTGTTTGTTTTCCTTTAATATAATTCACACAAATATCAAGATCAGTAAAATCCAAATTTAGAAGGATTTTATTATTTAGGAAAAGCCATCAACACCCCATGTTTTGACGAAATGATCATAAACCCCTTAATTTTAAGAATGTACACCCACACCCTTTCGAATGAAGGAAAAATATTTGGTTAAGTATTTGTGTTTGTTAGAATCGAGAAGAAGAAAGCCAAAAGGTGGATTAAAGTGTGATGTTGAGTTGTAATTGTCCACAAGTCATTAGTCAACAAAAGGAAAAGTATCAAAATACCCTTTAACCCATCTAATCTAACGGAGAAATTAATGAAAGGGGTGTGGGTGTACATTTTAAAATTAAGGAGTTTACGTGATTATTTCTTCAAAACATGGGGTGTTGGTGGCTTTTTCCTATTATTTATTAATCTCTTTATTCTTACTTTGGATATGTGACTCAAGCGCTTATGTCACAAGTAAGCTGAACTTTCATTCACTAAACTATGTTTAGTGCCAACATTATGATGAAAGGTTAATACAGACTCAACAAAAACATTATCAAGCTTTAATTTGCATGAACCATTAGAAAGAATTCTAGAACCAATAATATTATTATGTCTAAACAAATTGAAACAATCATTCCCAAATGTGAAAGAATATCTAACAAAATCAAATTTATATAAGTAAATTAAGTTGCGAGAAACAAAAGGAACATAAAGAATCTGAAAAAGATCTAAATAATGTCTAGTATCTAAAATCAAAGGTAAGTCCCAATATCTTCAACTAGAGTTTTAACCAAGTTTCCCATGAAGATAAATTTCTCATTTGAGTTTATGGTTTAGATCATAGGAAATCCATGCATTGTATTTGAAATGTGAGTTGTGCAACTAAAATCCATCTACCATGTGTTATAAAGAACCTCAGCTAAGTTTGACTCAAAATATACTAAAGCACCAGGCTTACTTTTAGGCTTAGTCTGTTTGATCTTTCCCAAGATTTATGGAGAGATCTCTTTTCAACGCTCATCAGTAATAACAGTTGGCCTTTCAGTTAATAATGCTAAGTCAAGATTCAGAGCACCTAAGTGAAACTGGAACTACTTAGACAAATCTAGGTAATTAAGGCCATTGAACGTAACAGCAAATAAAGCTTGCAAATGAATAGCAACATGCATATACGCTACAAATATATATGAATGTTGTCACATTAATGCTTTAAACTTAAACACATAATATAGATTCATTAAAGCGCATATTGAAATTCACCTTTTGGTGATATAACAATATACTATAATAAACATAATTGATGGTTAATTTTAATTTCACATAATTAGTAATCAAATACACATTAACTAGACATGCCTGGTATCTTTGGATATACTAAACATATCTAATTATGCATACTAATTATCCACAATCATAATCATAAATTATAAAATTAATTAATCAACCTTTAGGCGATTCCAAAATGTTTTATAATCTATGAATTTCAATATATCCATACAAGAAAATCATCATGTCATTCAATCATAAGCATTACAATAATTAAAAGTGCTTGAAACTAAATTTAATTTGACATCTATGAAAAAATTTCAAATTCGACTACTTTGGTGACTAACAAATTATATATGATATAGACATCAAAATTAAATAATAACGAATATTGTGACAATAATAGACATATAAATACTTATGACAATATTCATTTATTCAAGAAAAGGAACTTAAGTGCCTTTAGTTCTTTAAAATTGCATGTATATGTAAGAATTCAAATATATATGTGCAAATCATATGAATCACATAAAGTCAATCAATGTATCAAGCTATTTCCATGAGATTCATAAGCCCATATATGGTATGCTTTTCATAGTCCATGGACAATTACCAACAGTTTTTATTGAATTTAGAATCATGTGAATATGAACATAGATATCTGTGACATAATACAATTGTTGGGATTTTGTGCTCTTTAAAGAATATTGATTTCTGATTGATAAAATATTTCAAGTATTTATTCAGATATTTTAAATTATATTAATATTTTGAGTAAAGTCCATTTAATCATATTATATGTATTTATGCGATCACTATGTGGATTCGCAGAAGACATAAATACAAGTTATCTTATGATTAAATAAATTAAGTTCGCAGTTGATAAATAAAGTTGGGCACTTTATTTAGGTATGGACTGTAATAAATTCATTGAGTGATTTGTCTTAATCATATATGGATTTATTGATGTAATATGTCTACATTGAACTGGATCACATATGAGATTTAATTAACCTAGTAATAACTGTCAGGCTTATTAAATCTCATAGGTATTGATTTATTGTAATATTAATCTTGAGTTAGTTATGATTTCATGATTGTAGTTGTTATTTCATTTGAGTTACCAATGGGCATGACATACACATGTAGTCTAAATTACTGAGTATCTTGGTGAGAGCAATTACAAGTATTGAAATTGTAGATTAACAATATAGAATTTGTACGACACATCTCTTGATGGGTTTTCAGATCTTGATCGGAGAATACAGCGAACGACAGTTCTGCATTTTGTTGATGGCGGGGGAGAAGAAAAGAATACAGTTAGGGTTTTGGAGTGTTAAATATCACTCATGACCCTATAGTTTTGTATATTTCTGCTTGGGCAAAACTAATATATTATTATGTATTAAAGTCCAAAAATAATTTTGGGCTTAGTAAATCCTAGTTTTAAGTCTAATAAAATCTGGGCTTAATGGATTAAAATGCATGGATATAGTTTAAATAAATTAAGTTTATTTTTGGTCCAAAATTTTTACTTAAAATTTTATTTTATTTCTTTAAAATTAAAAATTTGGACCAATAATAAATTTAAAGTCCATATTAGCTAAAGCCATCAACAAAGATAATCCAAGAAAGAAGATATTGACATAAAGCCCAATGAAAATTAGGCTTAGGGTTAATATTTTTTATTAGGGAAACTATGAATTGAGATTATTTAATTTTTCTATATGTTGTGTTTTGGATGTGAACATGTCATGATAATATGTTATATAGAATAAGTAGTGCCACTCTATGCATAATAATTTATGTCATTCATATAATATGAATTCATATATATTGTTTGAAATTTGCAAATGCTTAATAATATAAGATATCACTTAGATAATATTATAGGAAGCATGCAATTAACAATATATGTATGTTGTAAAAGGAAAACTAACTTTAAAATATTGAGTGGAGAGGAAGATTCAAGATAATTTTCCCATGGCTCCATTGTTAGTTCAATAATAAAATTATATATATACCTCGACTTCATGATACGATGATGCTCTCTACTGAGGGTATATATATTAGACATTTTATTTGATGAACTTCTTTAAAGATAAAATCGAAATATTTTTCAATCTGCTGATCACCCTAACGGTGGCTACATGATATGAGAAATACGTAGATTAAAATAATGGTTATATACATCAACAAAATTTGTTATTAACCTTCCCAACGAAGCTCATAACAAAATTTTGGCCCTAAAAGATAACGATAGTTATTTATCATGTTACGACATGAAAGTAAATAATCTAATGGTTAATTGTGTCCGTAAGTGCGTGATGACTTCTCCAACTGATAGCTTGATAAAGCTAGTACTAGATTATCGCTATAATAAAATAAAATGCATTTATGGTTTTTGCATTTTAGAATTTTATTGTGAATGTTATATCAATGTATTTATGCATGTATGTTTTATTTTTCAGAAAATATCTTCCATCAACCCACTATTAATCATCCTGGTTAAAAATGAACTCACTGGTGAAAATTACTTAGATTGGAAATGCAATCTATTTAATATTCTCATCGCTAAAGACTACAAATATGTTTCGACCCAAAGAATGCCCTTCAAGACTCAATGTTATATGATTATTAAAATCGAAGGAGTCTTATGAAAAATGGTGCGAGGCTAACAAAATGGCTAAGCGCTATATATTGACTTCGATTTCTATGGAACTGAAGAACAAACTTCGAAGCATGGAAATAGCCACTAAAATATTGGCTAGTCTCCATCAGATGTTTGGGCAGAATACTGATTCTGCTAGAGATGCAACGTTAAAATGTGTCACTGACACCAAGATGGAAGAGGGTACAAGAGTTCGTGATCATGTCCTCAACATGATGGACTATTTGAATGAAGTTGAGATTCATGGTGTTGAGATCGATGATAAAACAAAGATCAACATGGTGATTGAATCTTTACCTGATACATTCAGAGAGTTTAAGGTTAGATATATCTTAAGCAATAGAGATATGACCTTAGTTCAATTGATATATGAACTACATGTTATAGAAGAATATTATCATAGCAAAGAACTTCCTAAACAAGAATTTTCTTTAAAGCCTAAGTCGAAAGACAAGGGTAGACAAAAGAGAATTGACACAAAGAATCTGTCTACTAGAAAAGATGGCAAGTCAAAAGACAAGTGCTTCAAGTGTGGACAGAATGGTCATCGGAAGAAAGATTGTCCTAAGATTATTAAAATCAGGTATAGGAAATCTTTAAGCTTCTTAATTAGTTCAGTTTTCTATTGATTAATGCAATAGTGAATTCTGAGATAACTAATTTTATTTGTAAATTCATTTATTTGGTTTTTAGGAAACTAAGAGATTAAGTGAAGAAAGCTTTAAGCAGCAGTAGAGAAAGATACTAGTTTATATCAGCTGAGAGGACTAGATCAATTTTACGAGACTTTAAGTTTTGATATTTGTCTTTGTATTCCAAACATTAGTAGTAATTTAATTTCGTAGCTTGTTTTTAATAAATGAAACACAATCGTTATTTTTCGATCCTCCGTTAATAGCACATTTTTGTACTTTACAAAGACAATTAATATCATATAAGTCTATTGATCTGTTCAAGCAAGATATAATGATAAAAAGTATATTATTTATCTAAGAAAAGAAATGTTTTTCCAAAACCAATGACACCTCTAATATTTATGCTTAAATCATATAAACTATAATAAAATTTCATAAGAATGATTAATAATAGGCTCTTCCCGACCTATTCGAAGTTGATCATCGATACTCTACAAATCTTATTTAGAAGAGTAATATGACAAGGTAGCTCCTTTCGAGCTAAAAGAAACCGTAATATTGTATTGCATGGAATTAGTGCATACAAATGTACGCGACTAATTAGTTTACATGTAAGTAGAGGTTATGAGTATTTTATTAATCTAATTGATAAATATTCATCGCATTTATGTTTGTCTAAATGCGTTATGATTCCGTGGCTTTTGAAATTCAAAAGAGTACATGGATAAGATAAAGAAGCAATTAGACAAGAACATAAAAAAAAAAAAAGCTTCGATCTAATCGAAGTAAAGAATATCTCTAGAGAATTCAAATCCATTTGGTTGTAAATGGGATAAACTCCTATTTATAATGAACATTGTGACATAATAGTGTCATTATATGGACAAACAAGATTCTTTTGGATAAAATAAGATATATACTTAGTGATTTATCATTCATCTTTTTATTCTAAATACCAAGATTTAAATCGCTTAGACTATCGAACTTAGTTTTATCTATATCGATGCCTATTACTCCATGGAATTATGAATATGTCACAAACTTAATTTGTGACACATCTATAGTTGGAGATTCACTAGTATTTATACTAAAATCATAGGCAAAAAGATGGATTCATGTTCAAAAGTATGCATGTTTTAGGTATTCTAAAGGAATAAAGGAAAGTCTAATTTATAGACCTCAAGATATGAATCTATTTGTAAACATACACTATACTTTCCTCGAGGAAGACTATATAAATGACTTATAACCTATGAATAAGATAAAACTAGAGAAATCATAAGTAAGGAGATTATATTAATGATCAGTTTTCTATTTATAAAAAGAGCAAGAATGATTAACAAAAGGATTATCTTCGAACAAATTATCACTTTTAGAACATCATCGTAGTGGGAGGGTAACTAGATTACCAAACAAGATACATATTATCGAGAGAAACCTATACTGCTATCTCATATGAACATGTATAAAATCCCACTAGATACAACGAAGCTCTAATAGATAAGTGATGTTGAACATCGAAAAGGGCTATGAATCAAGAAATGAAATCTATGTATTCCAATAAAATCTGAACTTGTAGAGACACCAAATGTGGTAAAACCCATTGGATGCAAGTGGATCTATAAGAGGAAAAGAGGAGTAAATGTAAGGATGGAAACATTTAAAACAAGATTAGTAGCCAAATGGTTCACTTAAAAAGAGGGAATCGATTATGAGGAAATGTTTTCTCCGGTTGCTATGCTTAAATCTATCAGAATTCTCGCCTCAATCGCTGCAGTGCTAAATTATGAAATTTGGCAAATGGATGTCAAGACCGCTTTCTTAACGGGCATCTCAAGAAGACATCTTTACGCAAAGAACCGGATAGATTCATACAAAAGGCCAAGAACACTTGGTATGCAAGTTGCAAAGATCCATTTATGGATCGAGCAAGCATCCTAATCGTGGAACATCGATTTGATCAAGCGATGAAATCGCTTGGATTCACTCGTAATATTGATGAATCATGGTGTACAAGAAAATTCAGGAAAATCTATAGCTCTTCCTAATTTTTACGTAGATGATATTCTCCTTATCTAAACGATGTAAGAGTATTAACTACTATAAAGAGTTGACTAGCAAAAAATTTGATATGAAAGATCCGGGAGAAGTTAGTTATATTCTTGGTATCAAGTCGCTACAAGACCTGAAGAATAAAACGATAGTTTTGTCTCAAGTGGTCTATATTAATAAGATATTGGCTAGATTTAGCATGGTAAATTCCAAGATTTGTTTGTTACCATTTAGACATGGAATTTTATCCTCTAAGGTTGAATCACCTATAATTTCTGAGGAGATAGAGAAATGAGACGAGTTCCCCACGCAGGTCGTGGAAATCTCATGTATGCCATGCTTGCACTAGACTGCATACATATGTTTTGCGATCGATGGTTAGCAGATATCAATCTAATCTCGGACCTAAACACTAGACTCACCGCTAGCACATAATGAAGTATCTCGAAAAGAACTAAGAATTATATGCTTGTGTATTCGAGTGATGAACTTACTCCAGCTGGTTATACCGATTCCGACTTTACGTCGATAAGGATTCCGGAAAGTCTACTCGGCTATGTGTTTACATTAGGAAGTGGAGCCATTAGTTGGATAAGTATGAAACAATTATGTATCACGTATTCCACAATGTAAGCTTAATACGTGGCTACATCTTAGGCTACAAAGAAGCTAAGATGGCTCTGCAAGTTCTTTCGAGATCTCGAGGTGGTATCTCACGCAAGTACACTACTTAAATTATTTTTCGATAATAATGGTGCAATGGCTCAACTCAAAAGAACTAAGAAACCACAAAAACAAAAACACATTGAGAAGAAGTATCATCTCATATGGAAATAATGTAGAAAGGTTATAACCTACACTTAAAGTCCTACAAGTACGTGCAATTTACCGTGATATACTTTGAGAGCTCAGTGAGAGATTATTAGGATTATGTGCTTTTAAAGCATATTGATTTTCTCGATTAATAAAATATTTCAAGTATTTATTCAGATATTTTGAATTGTATTAATATTTTGAGTAAAGTCCATTTAATCATATTATATGTATTTATGCGATTACTATGTGGATTCAGTAAGACATAAATACAAGTTATCTTATGATTAAATAAATTAAGTTCATAGCTGATAAATAAAGTTGAGCACTTTATTTAGGTATAGATCGTAATAAATTCATTGAGTGATTTATATTAATCATGTATGAATTTATTGATATAGTATGTCTACATTGAATCGATTACATATGAGATTTAATTAACCTAGTAATAACTCGCCGGCTTATTAAATCTCACAGGCATTGATTTAGGTAATCTTTATCTCGAAAGTTAGTTATGATTTCATGATTGTAGCTATTCTTGAGTTAGTTATGATTTCATGATTGTAGTTGTTATTTCATTTGAGTTACTAATGGGCATGACATACACATATAGTCTAGATTACCCTGAGATCTCGGTGGGAGCAATTACAAGTATTGAAATTGTAGATTAACAATATAGAATTTGTACGACACATCTCTTGATGGGTTTTCAGTACTTGATCATAGAATTCTCTGGCCAGAGTGTCTCAACATAAATAAGTATTTTGAAAATGATCATTAGAGAAAACCAGTAAGTATCAAGGAAAAAGATGTAATTAAATTGGTTGGACAGATTGAGATATCAATTTAAATTCACGATGTGGTACAAAGGATCGTGCAAAGAAAGAAATCAATTTGGCTTGAGCTAATTATATTCGAGCATACAATTATGGAGGTCGGCCCAATCTTATAGTGGAGTAGAATTAGAATTAAATAATTATATTTGTTTAATTACAAATTTAATTATTGTAGCCACTATTGTATGTTCCCAAATGATCCCTGGGTTAGCTCATTTAATTGACAACATCATCACTGGACCCAAAAGTAAGAAAACTGGCATATTAGTTGAAAAACATAATTATAATATTTGTTAAGGCCTAGTATGTTATATTCAAGTGTAAATGGGGGCTTGTAATATTTTACAAGGTAGTCTCCTAGTTAGTTACACATTCCTTCCACTTTTAGGTAAGTGGAGAGATAGTTAAAAGAGGAATTGTATTTTAAATAGAAATTCTAATCCTAACATACTAGGGTTTTTCATAAGATATTATAAAAGGGGCTTTATTCTTTTAAATTGAGACATAAGAGAACTCTAGGGTTTTTAAGAAAAATACAGAAGACATCTAAGAGGAGCCAGTTGCAATTGGGGAGTGGTGAAACAGACGCCCACACATCCAGTGTTGATCAAACTTGAGTCATAGCCTGGAAGATCGTTTGGAGGCGGATCTACAACTCTCAATTGTTCATCTTCTCAAAATTACTTAATTCTTATATGTTGTATGAGATTGATCCTAAAAGGTTTTAATTGAAAAATTGAAAAACTTATTTTTATTCCCTTCAATGTAAACAGTTGCAATTTTAAATTAAAAACACATAATACAATTCATAGATAACCAAAGATACTATCTCTTCATTTATGGAAAATATATATAGCAATCATTATTCCTAAAATACAACATACAGTAGATAAAATAAGTATAATATTACAATCATTTTCAGCTTTATTAGTTTGTACAACTTTGTCGCATGTAGGCACTTTAGTTTGCACTCCTTTTTCGCGTATTTCCATGATAGATTTTGTAGGTTCTACAGTATTAGATGTCTTTGGCAATTGGTAATGCACTTGTTTGTACTCATTGTATATTGTTTCAACATCCAATAAAGATTTATAAGATTGATAAGCGTTACCTTTCAATCCATTTACCTGCTTTAGGCATTCAGGCCAAGATTTATAAATGCCCGCTTTTGCCCTTTGAAAACAACATAATAAGTTTGAGAAGGCATTTGGTTTCTACATTGTAAAAATTCAAATAAAATATTATATGCAGTCCCCAAGCAGAATCATCCAGCATTATACACAAGCATCCCAACTGAAAAAAAAAAAAAAATTCATCATTTCATTAATCATGCATCTCTACCAAGCAGCACAGAAACTTCTTTGTAAGTAGTATAAAACATTCAATCTTACCACACTCCCAAGAATAGGCTCCAATGACAATCAAAACTTTTGTAAACTATCCTTAAGCGTCTCAACACTTACACTGCATATTAAGCAACATCTAGGTGAGCCATCTGTTGGAAAAATATGTTCTTTAAAGCATATTAATATTTATTGTAATAAATAATATTTCTGATTAATAAAATAAAATGAGGTATTTTGTTCATGTATCTTTATTGCATTAATATTTTTAGTAAAGTCCATTTAATCATATTATATGTATTTATGTGATCACCATGTGGATTCGCAGAAGACATAAATACAAGTTATCTTATGATTAAATAAATTAAGTTCGCAGTTGATAAATAAAGTTGTGCACTTTATTTAGGTATGGACTGTAATAAATTCATTGAGTGATTTGTCTTAATCATATATGGATTTATTGATGTAATATGTCTACATTGAACTGGATCACATATGAGATTTAATTAACCTAGTAATAACTGTCAGGCTTATTAAATCTCATAGGTATTGATTTATTGTAATATTAATCTTGAGTTAGTTATGATTTCATGATTGTAGTTGTTATTTCATTTGAGTTACCAATGGGCATGACATACACATGTAGTCTAAATTACTGAGTATCTTGGTGGGAGCAATTACAAGTATTGAAATTGTAGATTAACAATATAGAATTTGTACGACACATCTCTTGATGGGTTTTCAGTACTTGATCATAGAATTCTCTGGCTAGAGTGTGTCAACATAAATAAGTATGTTAAAATTGATCATTAGAGAAAACCAATAAGTATCAAGGAACAAGATGTAATTAAATTGATTGGACAGTTGAGATATCAATTTAAATTAACGATGTGGTACAAAGGATATGCAGTAAAGAAATCAACGTGGCTTGGGCGAATTATACTCGAGCATACAATTATAGAGGTCAGTTCCAATCTTATAGTGGAGTAGAATTAGAATTAAATAATTATATTTGTTTAATTATAAATTTAATTATTGTAGCCACTATTGTATGTTCCCAAATGATCCCCGCGTTAGCTCATTTAATTGACAACACCATCACTGGACCCAAAAGTAAGAAAAACTGGCATATTAGATGAAAATCATAATTATAATATTTGTTAAGACCTAGTATGTTATATTCAAGTGTAAAGGGGCTTGTGATATTTTACAAGGTGGTCTCCTAGTTAGTTATATATTCTTTCCATTTATACGTAAGTGGAGAGATATAATTAAAAGAGGAATTCTATTTTAAATGAGGAATCCTAATTCTAACATACAAGAGCTTTTCATAAGATATTATAAAAGGGGCATTACTCTCTTAAGAAAATAGAGAGAAGAGAATCCTAAGGATTTTAAGAAAAATAAAGAAGACATCTAAGAGCAGCCAGTTGCAATTGGGGAGTGGTGAAATAGACACCCACACGTCCAGTGTTGATCAATCTTGAGTCATAGCCTGGAAGATCGTTTGGAGACGAATCTACAACTCTCAATTGTTCATCTTTACAAAACTTCAAGGTATGAATTTCTAGATTACTTAATTCCTATATGTTGTATGAGATCAGTCCTAAAAGGTTTTAATTGAAAAATTGAAAAACCTGATTTTTTCCTTTCAATTGGTATCAGAGCCATCTTATAATAATATATAAGATTTTTATAAGAAATCTATCTTGTTAATTATGGATTAGAGTGGCAAAATTTGTTTACATATATATTATTTGTTAATATATGAATAAAGCATGCTTGGATTGTCTTAATTCATGGTTAGAAATTTGTTTGTATTTTCGTTTTGGATTTGCAACAAAAGGGGTGGTCTATTATCACCATGTTTCTCTTTTGATTTAATTTTGTGGTCTTAAAATTTTTGTGATTATTGGGGTTGTAATCTATAAAAATAAAAAAGAAAAAAATTTTCGAGCAGCATCGCGCGCGTATGGGGCTTGCGCAGCACGCAGCTCGCTTGCGGGACTCGCACAGTACGCAGAGCGCGCTCGGGACTCTCAAAGCATGCAATGCGCGCACGGAAGCCTGGAAGCAGCACCAATCCCGTCAACAGCAACAGCTTCCGCAAACAGCAGCAACACGTGCAGAACCTTGTGGAGAACAGTAGCAGCCAGCGTAGGACCTCGCGGGCAGCAACAGTCCCGTGGCATCAGCATCCTTTTCGGCAATGCATGGCAGTCCTTGATCGGAAAAGATAGTGAAAGGCTGCTGGCTTCGTTGGTGATGGCGGCTGGTGAAAATTATGAAATTAGGGTTTTGAATGGTAATTATCACTCAGGACCCTAATTTCTGTAATATTTCTAGAATGAGCAAAAGTAGTATACTATTATGCATTTACGTCCAAAAATAGTTTTGCGCTTGGTAAATCCTAGTTTTAAGTCCAATAAAACTTGGGCTTAATGGATTAAAATGCATGGATATAGTTTAACAAATTAAGTTTATTTTTTGGTCCAAAATTTTTGCTTAAAATTTTATTTTATTTTATTTAAAATAAAAAATTTGAGCCAATAATAAATTTAAATCTCATATTATCCAAGGCCATCAACAAAGATAATCCAATAGAAGAAGATATTGACATGAAGCCCAATGAAGGCTTAGGTTAATATTTTTATTATTTTAAGAAAAACCATGAATTGAGATTATTTAAATTTTCTATATGTTGTGTTTTGGATGTTAAACATGCCATTATAATATGTCATATAGAATAGGTAGTGCCACTCTATGCATAATGATGTATGTCATTCATATAACATAAGTTTATGTATATTATTTGAAATTTACAAATGCTTGATAATATATTACTTAGATACTATTTTAGGAAGCATGAAATTAATAATATATGTATGTTTTAAAAGGAAAAACCAACTTTAAAATATTGAGTGGGAGAGGGAAGATTCAAGATAATTTTCTCACGGGCTCCATTGTTGGTTCAATAATAAAATTATATATATACCTCGACTTCATGATACGGTGATGCTCCCTACGGAGGGTATATATATTAGACATTTTATTTGATGAACTTCTTTAAAGATAAAATCGAAATATTTTTCAATCTATTGATCACCCTAACAGTGGCTACATGATATAAAAAATATGTAGATTAAAACAATGGTTATACACTCAACAAAAATTGTTATTAACCTTCACAACAAAGCTCTGTTAACAAAATTTTGGCCCTAAAAGATAACGATAGTTATTTATCATGTTACGACATGAAAATAAATAATCTAATGGTTAATCGGGTCCAGTAAGTGGCAGCATGACTTCCCAATGAATAACTTGCTAAAACAGTACTAGATTATCGTTGCAATAAAATAAAATACATTTATGGTTTATTGCATTTTAGATTTTTATTGTGAATATTATTGTTTCCAAATATTAATGCATGGATGTTTTATTTTTCATAAATGTCTTCCTTAAGCCCACTTACTATTATTCTGAATCAAAACAAACTTACTGGCGAGAATTATATAGATTGGAAAAGAAATCTATATATTGTCCCGACTTCGAAAATTATAAATATGTCTTAACCCAAGCATGCCCCAATACCACCGGAGAATGCTCATAGAAATAAGAGGAGGCTTTATGAGAAATGGCAAAGGCCAATGAAATGGCTAAATACTATATTTTAGCCTCAATTTCTAATATTCGCGACCAAACATCGAATTTGGAAACCGCTATTGAAATAATGGATAGTCTCCAAGAGATGTTTAGGTAGTACTCGTCTCCATGAGACAAGTAGCATTGAAGGGTGTTATGAATAGTAAAATGAGGAAGGGCATAAGAGTTCGTGATCATGTCCTCAAAATGATGGACTATTTGAATGAGGCTAAGATCTAGGGAGCACAAATCGATGATAACTCAAAAATTGATATGGTGCTAGAATCTCTGCCAGATACATTCAAAGTGTTTAAGGTTAATTACAATGTGAACAAAAGAAACATGACCTTAACAGAATTGATGAACGAACTCCATTCTGCTAAAGAGATCTATCGTGCTAAGAAATCTCTGGGAAGCATGAATATTGCTGAAAATAATTCTTCTAGATCTAAGCCAAAAGGCAAAGGTAAAAAGGAGAAACTTGGGAAAAAGAGATTGTATACAAAGCAAGATGGCAAGCCTAAAGGCAAGTGCTTTAAATGTAGACATAAGGGTCACTGGAAAAAGGATTGCCCAAAGATTGTAAAATCGTGTATGGGTAATCTTTTGTTATCGAGGCTCGTTTAGTTCGTAATCCAGTTGACACATGGGTGTTGGATTCGGGAGCAACTAATCATATTTGTAATTCACTTTTTGGTTTCGTGAAACCGAGAAACTAAGTGAAGGAAGCGTCAGTCGCAGTTTGGGACAGGACAGTTCGTGTCAGCAGAAAAGACTGGATCAATTTTATTATCTTTTGATAATAAGACTTTAGTTTTGAATAAATTTTTTTATGTTCCAGACATTAAGAGGAATTTAATTTCAGTAGCTTGTTTGTCAAAGTAAGGGTATACTCGTAAATTTTTATCCTCGCTTCTTTTTACAATAATAGACTTATTTGTTCTAGTACATTGGAAGATAATTTATATTATTTGAGTCCTATGATCCTTTCTATGCATGACACAGTAATTGATAATAATGATCATACGCATTTATCTAAGAAAAGAAAGTTTTATTCCAACCAGTGCTACCTCTGGCATTTACGCTTAGGTCATATAAACCAAAATAGGATAAAGAGAATGATCAAAGATAGACTATTGGGTCTATTAGAAAATAAATCATTGCCACTCTGTGAATCCTGTTTAGAAGGAAAAATGACCAAAAGGCCATTCTCGGCCAAAGGAGTGCATGTAGCAGTACTACTTGAATTGGTACATATAGATGCATGTGGACCAATCAATGTACAAGCTCGAGGAGCCTATGAGTACTTCATCACTTTCACTGATGACTACTCAAGATTTGGTTATGTTTATCTCATGCGTCACAAGTCTGAAGCTCTTGAGAAATTCAAAGAGTATAAGGCTGAGACAGAAAAGGAGTTAGATAAGAACATAAAGAAACTTCGATCTGATCAATGTGGTGAATATGTCTCCGGAGAATTTAATGAGTATCTTGTTGAAAATGAGATTATATCTCAGTTGACTATCCCAAGAACCCCACAACAAAATGGCCAAAAGAAGTAATATAAATCTTTTGGATATGGTGAGATCTATGCTAAGTTATTCGAAATTACTTATCTCTTTTTGGGAACTAGCACTAGAAACTGCAGTTTACCTTTTAAACTTAGTTCCATCTAAGTCAGTGCCTAAAACCCCAATAAAATTATGGTCAGGTCGAAAACCAAGTTTACGACATGTCCATATTTGGGGATCACCAGTACATGTGCTGAAATCAAAGGCAGACAAGATAGATTCACGCTCTGAAGTTTGCATGTTTGTGGGGTATCCCAAAGGAACAAGGGGAGGTTTATTTTATAGTCCTCAAGATAGGAAGGTAATTGTGAGCACACATTTTACTTCCCTTGAGGAAGACTATATGAAAAAATTCAGATCTAAGAGTAAGGTAATACTTGAAGAATTGTCAAGCGATTAAATTGATACTCAGCTTTCAACACCTGTTTCATAATAGAATGAAGAGCAACAATCTGATCAACGAAGAATTATCCCTGAACAAACATCATTTTTAGAACCTCGTCGTAGTGGGAGGGTAGCTAGGTTACCAGCAAGATATATGTTATTGGGAGAAACCTATACGGCTATCTCAGATGAACATGTATAAGATCCCACTAGTTACAATGAAGCTCTAATAGATAGTGGTGTTGAACATTGGAAAAAGACTATGAATCAAGAAATGGAATCTATTTATTCCAATAAAGTCTGAGAACTTGTAGAGGCACCAAATGGGGTAAAACCTATTAGAAGCAAGTGGATCTACAAAAGGAAAAGAGGAGTAGATGGAAGGGTAGAAACATTTAAAGCAAGATTAGTAGCCAAAGGGTTCACTCAAAAGGAGGGAATCGATTATGAGGAAACATTTTCTCCGATTGCTATGCTTAAATCCATCAGAATTATGCTTTTAATTGCTGCAGTGCTAGATTATGAAATTTGGCAACTGGATGTCAAGATTGTTTTTCTTAATGGGCATCTTGATGAAGACATCTGTATGCAGCAACCAGATGGATTCATACAAAAAGGCCAAGAACACTTGGTATGTAAGTTGTAGAGATCCATCTATGGATTGAAGCAAGCATCCTAGTCATGGAATATCAGATTTGATCAAGCGATAAAATTGTTTGGATTCATTCAGAATATTGATGAACCATATGTGTAAAAAAAAAATTCAGAGAAAATCTGTAGCCTTCCTAATTCTTTATGTAGATAATATTCTCCTTATTGGAAACGATGTAGGAGTATTGACTGCTATAAAGAGTTGGCTAGCAAAACAATTTGATATGAAAAATCTAAGAGAAGCTAGTTATATTCTTGGTATCAACTTACTACGAGATCAGGAGAATAAAACGATAATTTTGTCTCAAACGATCTATATTGATAAGATATTAGATAGATTTAGCATGGAAAATTCCAGGACTAGTTTGTTACCATTCAGACATGGAATTTCATTCTCTAAAGATCAATCACCTAAAACATCTGAGGAGATAGAAAAAATGAGACGAGTTCCCTACGCAGAAGCTATGGGAAGTCTCATGTATGCCATGCTTTGCACTAGACCAGAGATATGTTTTGCGGTTGTAATGGTTAGCAGTTATCAATCTAATCCTAGACCTGAACACTGGACTGCTGTCAAGCACATAATGAAGTATTTGAAAAGAACTAAGGATTATATGCTTGTGTATTCTAGTGATGAACTTACTCCAGTGGGTTATACTGATTCTGACTTTATGTCAGATAAGGATTCTAGAAAGTCTACTTCTGGCTATGTGTTTACATTAGGAAGTGGAGCTATTAGTTGGAGGAATGTGAAACAATCCTATATCGTAGACTTCACAATGAGTTGAATATGTGGTCGCATCGAGGCTCCAAAAGAAACAGTATGGCTTTGCAAGTTCCTTCAGGATCTTGAGGTGGTATCTGCCGCAAGTGCACCACTTAAATTATTTTGTGAAAAATAGTGGTGCAGTGGCTCAATCAAAAGAACCAAAGAACCACAAGAAACAAAAACACATTGAAATGAAGTATCATCTCATAAGGGATATAGTACAGAGAGGTGATATAGAAGTTACCCAGATTGCGTTACAACAAAACTTGGCAGATCCTTTTACTAAGGCCATCCCTGGGAAACTTTTTAACTTGCACTTAGAGTCCATGGGCATACACGAGCTGCCAAATATGCTTTGAGAGCTAGTGGAGATTGTTGTAAAAATATGCTCTTTAAAGCATATTTATATTTATTGTACTAAATAATATTTCTAATTAATAAAATAAAATGAGGTATTTTATTCATGTATCTTTATTTCATTAATATTTTGAGTAAAGTCCATTTAATCATATTATATGTATTTATGTAATCACCATGTGGATTCGCAGAAGACATAAATACAAGTTATATTATGATTAAATAAATTAAGTTAGCAGTTGATAAATAAAGTTGGACACTTTATCTAGGTATAGACTGTAATAAATTCATTGAGTGATTTGTCTTAATCATGTATGAATTTATTGATGTATTATGACTACATTGAACTGGATCACATATGAGATTTAATTAACCTAATAATAATTGTCAGACTTATTAAATCTCATAGGCATTGATTTACTGTAATATTAATCTTGAGTTAGTTATAATTTCTTTATTGTAATTATTATTTCATTTAAGTTACCAATGGGCACGACATACATTTGTAGTCAAGTTTACTCGGTATCTTGGTGGGAGTAATTACAAGTATTGAAATTATAGATTAACAAATATAGAGTTTGTACGACACATCTCTTGATGGGTTTTCAGTACTTGATCATAAAATTCTCTGTCTAGAGTGTATCAACATAAATAAGTATGTTGAAAATGATCATTAGAGAAATCTAGTAAGTATCAAGGAACAAGATATAATTAAATTGATTGGACAGTTGAGATATCAATTTAAATTAACGATGTGGTAAAAAGGATTGTGCAGTAAAGAAATCAACGTGGCTTGGGCGAATTATACTCGAGCATACAATTATGGAGGTCAGTTCCAATCTTATAGTGGAGTAGAATTAGAATTAAATAATTATATTTGTTTAATTATAAATTTAATTATTGTAGCCACTATTGTATGTTCCCAAATGATCCCCGGGTTAGCTCATTTAATTGACAACACCATCACTGGACCCAAAAGTAAGAAAAACTGGCATATTAGATGAAAATCATAATTATAATATTTGTTAAGATCTAGTATGTTATATTCAAGTGTAAAAGGGGGCTTGTGATATTTTACAAGGTGGTCTCCTAGTTAGTTACATATTCTTTCCATTTTTACGTAAGTGGAGAGATAATTAAAAGAAGAATTCTATTTTAAATAAGGAATCCTAATCCTAACATGCAAGAGCTTTTTATAAGATATTATAAAAGAGACATTATTCGCTTAAGAAAATAGAGAGAAGAGAATTCCAAGGATTTTAAGAAAAATAAAGAAGACATCTAAGAGGAGCCAGTTGCAATTGGGGAGTGGTGAAACAGATGCCCACACGTCCAGTGTGATCAATCTTGAGTCATAGCCTGGAAGATCGTTTGGAGACGGATCTACAACTCTCAATTGTTCATATTTACAAAACTTCAAGGTATGAATTTCTAGATTACTTAATTCTTATATGTTGTATGAGATTGATCCTAAAAAATTTTAATTGAAAAATTGAAAAACATGATTTTTTTCCCTTCACCATCAACAAGAATAGCAACAAAAAAAGCAACAAAAGCATTCTTAAAAGCTCCTCGTTATGCAACGTCTGGCTAGTTTAAAATTCTTCAATTGGAGCTAATATAATAACAGCTGGAATAAACCCACCAAATTTCTAGGTCCTAATTATAATGAAAAGAATAAAAGATTGACTGATAGTAATTATCATGAACCAAAATGATTAAATTCATGAAATTGAGCCGCTAAGCTATCTTAATTAGATATATAGCCTATAACAATATTAATAAGAAACGTACAAAATAATTATTTAAACTTAATCATTGCTTAGATAGTAATTCCCAATCCTACTCAAAGCCTTGGGGTATTGCAGCAATTAATTAATTAAGGATCAACTCAATTTCTGGTTCCGATTTAACATTTTTATATAAAGAATCTGGCAGTTAAAATTGCGCAGAGAGTAGACTGATAATAATGTTACTTCTAGGCTTACTTTGGTCCCAATAAAATCTCTCATTATTCTTCTTTTGATGTTTGATTTTACAGAGAGGTAAAGAAAGATTATTATGACATATAATAGTAGTTGCTACAATAGGTTCGAGTGTACGATGAGTCATGACAAACACGAGCCTCGGTAATCTTTGTCCCCAGTCCTCACTTAATACTTCTTCTTCACTAAAAAAACTCCCCTCACTCACCATGTCAACTTAAACTTAGTTTTTGGAAAATGCCTTAATTTTTTGAAAATGACAAGGCATCATAAGTTCGCTGCAAAATTGCTACAAATTAAAAATTATTTAACATCCCAAAGTCAAGATTCCAGGAGCAAACTCAAACCATTTTCCATAAACTAAACAATCAAAATTAATAAAAATAAATAAACAATTAATTTATGAAGGAAAAAATAATAATAATTATCTGGCCAAAACAGGTCGTTTCCCATACTAGCGGAATATCGTTAGCAGGCATTTAGGATGAGAACAATACATGTTTAGAGCTTCGTTGGCGATGAAGAAAGGGAACAAAGGGAATGAGGGATGAGAATGTCAAAGTTGGGCACCGCCACCGCCCTTCTAGATGGGTGGTGCTTAATCTGTCAAACACGCACACACAGGCTCGTGTTTGAAAAGAAAAATATAAAATAATATAATAAAATAAAATAATAATAAATAAATCATGTATAGTAGCCAAAATGTAGCTATAAATTGAAAGCCTCTTCCTCATTTCAATCATCCCGTAAAATTTATTGCCTCTTGTATTAGAGAGAATTTTGAGAGTTAAATAAGTACTCTTAGTATTGGGTGTAATTAGGGTATTGGGAAGTGAGAATAGTTTTCTCCTAGTTATAGAGAGAAGTTATTATTTTTCAGTATAATAAAATTATTTCCTTCTGTCTTTACCCATGGATGTAGGCTATAAGCCGAACCACGTAATTTATGGTGTCCAAATTTGTGCTTGCTCTTTATTTTTCTTCTAATCTCATTTAGCTGTGGTTCTACTTCACCCATAAATTTCCTAACAGTGGTATCAGAGCATTAGTTGCATTTTTTGGAATCGGGGTTACTGTTCACGTATATAGTCACTGTTCATATATACGGCTACTATTCAAGTGATTGAGAAGTTCAATGGGAATAATTTCTCGTTGTGGAAAATGAAGATGAAAGCTGACGAAAAACAATTGCTTGGCAGCAATTGGAGAAAGACCCATAGAGGTAACTGATGATGCTAAGTGGAACGAGATAGACGGTAATGCAATTGCTGATCTACACTTAGTGCTTACAGATGAGGTGTTATCTAGTGTGGCAGAGAAAAAGACAGCGAAATAAATATGGGATACTCTTACAAAATTGTACGAGGCTAAGTTGCTGCACAACAAGATCTTTTTAAAGAGGAGACTCTATACTCTTCGCATGGCGGAATCTACAACAGTAACCGACCATATCAACACCTTAAAGACTCTATTTTCGCAACTCACAACGTTGGGTCACAAAATAGAGGAAAATGAACGTGCGGAGCTTCTACTTCAAACAACAACCCGACGGACAGTCTAGTTTTTGATGATGTTACAGCGTCCATCTTAAACGAGGAACGCAGGCGCAAGAGCAAGGAAGATAGACATGCAAGTTCGCAGCAAGCAGAAGCGCTGTTGGTGACGAGAGGGAGATACACAAAACGTGGCTCCAGTGGGAGTTACAATCATGGTAGATCAAAATCTAGAAGTAAGAAGAATGCGAAATGCTACAATTGTGGCAAGAAAGGGCATGTGAAGAAAGAGTGTTGATGCAATCAGAAGAGTAGAGAGAATAAAGCACCTGAGTCATTAAATGCTCGTGGTTGTGTGGCTAGTACTTGGATGATGGCAAAATTCTCTATAGCGAGGCAACGAATCGTATGTATAGGCGAAGCAGCTAATCAAGTCTGGCTTATAGACTCAGGAGCAACATGGCATATGACCTTTCGTAGAGAATGGTTCCACACATATGAACTAATCTCGTAAGGATCTCGTGTACATGGGCGATGATCATGCCTTGGAGATCGCTGGTATTGGTATTGTCAAAATAAAAATGTATGATGGTACAGTTCGCATAATTCAGGAGGTACGATATGTCAAAGGCCTGAAGAAAAATCTATTGCCTTTGGGACAAATAGATAGTCTTGGGTGCAAAGTCCATATTGAAAATGGGATGATAAAAATTGTCAGAGGAGCACTTGTGTTAATGAAGGCAGAAAAGATCAATGCGAATCTATTCATGCTTCAAGGAGAAACACTACAGGAAGCTGATGCATGTGTCGCGTCAAATGGAGAAGAGTCAGCGATGATGTGGCATCTCAGACTTAGTTACATGTTAGAACAAGGTTTGAAGATTCTCTCTTAACGAAAGCTGCTTCCGGGACTCAAATCAGTAAGTTTACCATTTTGCGAGCATTGTGTTACAAGTAAGCAGCATAGATTGAAATTTAGCAGATCTCATGCTAAAAGTAAGTGCATTATCGACTTAGTTCATTCCGATGTTTGGGAATCACCGGATTTATCCCAAGGAGGTGCAAAGTACTTGCTACTTTTATCGATGATTACTCTAGGAGATGTCAGGTGTATCCAATCAAGAAAAGTTAGATGTGTTTCCAGATTCAAGGAATTCAAAGCGCAGGTTGAACTTGAATCGGGAAAAGATTAAGTGCTTAAGAACGGATAATGGCGGAGAGTATACAGATGGTGCATTTCTTGCATATCGTAAGCAAGAAGGTATTCAGAGGCGCTTTACAGCAGATACACTCCTCAACAAAATAGAGTGGCGGAGCGGATGAACGTAACTCTTACAGAGAGGATAAGAGCTATGTTAAGGACTCACCGGTCTACCTTACTCTTTTAATGAGCAACCAAAACCGCTCGTTATGTGGTAAATCGGTCTCCATCAACAGCTATTGAGTTGAAAACACCAATGGAGATGTGGACGAGTAAGCCACTGATTACTCTTATTTACATGCATTTGGATGTCCTCAGATATGTAATGTATAATGCCCAAGAAAGAACAAAACTAGATCCAAAATCTAGTGAGGTGTATCTTTTGGGGTACGTCGATGGTGTAAAGGGGTATCGCTCTGCGGATCCCACCGCCCACAAGATTGTCATCAGCAGAGATGTTGTCTTTATAGAAGATCAACTACAAAAGAAAGATGGGGATGATAGTACTATGAAAGAAAAGTTAAAGACTACACCGGAGATATGTAAAAATAATCGAAAGATTCGTAGTCTTTCAAGCAGACCAGAGCACGAGGAACAAGAACCAATCGAATCTGAGGCTCTAGAAATTCGTCGGTCAACTCGAGAGAGAAGACCACCAACTTGGCACTCAGAGTATGTTACAGAGATCAATGTTGCATATTTTCTTTTAACAAAGGATAGAGAGCCATCAACTTTCCATGAAGCTTTAAACAGCTCAGATGTTACTTTGTGGACGGCAGCAATACAGGAAGAAATTGAAGCTTTACACAAAAACAAGACATGGGAACTTGTGCCATTGCCACATGGAAGAAAAGCCATTGGAAACAAATGGGTATACAAGATCAAACGTGATGGCAATAATCAAGTGGAGCGGTATCGTGCAAGATTGGTGGTAAAGGGATATGCTCAGAAAGAAGGTATTGACTTCAATGAGATATTTTCTCCAGTAGTTAGACTCATGACAGTCATAGTAGTCTTGGCAATATGTGCTACATTCGACCTACATCTAGAACAGTTAGATGTGAAAACTGCATTTCTTCATGGAGAACTTGAAGAAAAGATTTATATGCTCCAACCAGAAGGTTTTGCTGAAACAGGCAAGGAGAACTTAGTTTGTAGATTGAACAAATCTCTATACGGTCTCAAACATGCGCCGAGGTGTTGGTATAAAAGATTTGATTCTTCATCATGAGCCTTGGATACAACAGACTCAGTTCATATCATTGTGCTTATTACAAGAGATTTGAGTATGGGTGGGCAAAATACCTGACCCGACCCGAAGAAATTCGGGTTAGGATCGGATCATAATTGTAAAACCCGATCGTGTTGTGTTCGGATCGGATCAATCCCGATCCAACCCGAAAACCCGATCCGGTTGACCTAAAAAAAAAGAAAAAAAATATAAAAGAAATTTTAAATTGATTATGTTAATACTTTAGTATATTATATATTATATTTTAAATTGATAATTACTTAATTAGTTTAATAATATGTAATATATAATTATATGTATAATATCAAATAAGAAATTTTAATAATAAATCTTTATTCTTGTATTGATTTTTTTTTGTTAATTGCTAATTTTTATATATTTTTAATAGATTATGGATATAAATTAAGTAGATTAATTAATTAATACTTTAAAATTAAACATTGTGTTATATATGATATGTGGTGCAATATATTTAATTTCAACAAAAATTAACTAATTCAATCAATTAATTTATGTTAAGTTGATATTAAGTACTTAAGTTACATACTTACATATAAGTGGGCATAAAATTTAAGATTTTATAATAAGAATTAAGATATAAATATGCAAATAATATTTTATTATACTTTTAGTTTTAGGATGTAGATAATTAGATTATATAAATTAATTAATCATATAAAAAATTAGAAATATTAGGATGATAATTTTGAATTAAATAAGTTTCATAAAATTAAATTAATAAATATTTGAATTAATTTGTCGTACTAATTGGATTATGTTAATAGTATTTTATATTTAATTTTTGAATTAGTGATTACTAATTGTTTTGTTACTTTCATATTTTGAATTAGTGATAATTTAATTTTCTTATGGACTTTGACACTTTGTGATTTGTGTTTAAATTTTAGTGTGTTATGGATTTTGTGTTAAAACTTTGACTTTGTGTTATAATGTTTAAGGACTAATATTTGGACAATGGATATTGTGTGAAAAAGACTATTAAGTTTGAACTTTGTGTTAGTTTTAATTTTTATTAGGTAAACTTTGTGTTAATTTTAAATTTTATTAATTTTAGATTTTGTGTTGATTTTAATTTTTCCATTTTTTTTTTACTTGAAAATTAAAAACAATAGCTCAAAAGCAATTTTAACAGTTCAAACTTCAAAATGAGAAAAAATTAAAAAGTAAAAAAAATTCAAAATCTATAAACCGAATTTTACCCAACCCGACCCCAACTAAATTTTACCCAAACCGACCCGAATTAATCCGACCCTAACTCAATTTTACCCGAATTTGACCCAATCCTAACAAGTTTTTTTTAAATCCGATCCGATTCGAATTGAATTCGGATAGGGTTTGCATTTCAGGTTAAGATCGGGTGGAATTTTCGACTACCCGATTTACCCGAAATCCGATCGAGTCGACCCGAACCCGATCCTAACCCGAAATTGCCCAGCTTTAGATTTAAGGATAACAATTTTATCATTTTGCTGTTGTATGTGGACGACATGTTAGTCGCAGGCCCCAACAAAGATCAAGTCCAAGAATTAAAGGCACAGTTGACTAGGGAGTTTGAAATGAAGGACTTGGGACCAGCAAACAAGATTCTAGGGATGCAAATTCACCGAGATAGAAATAATAGGAAGATTTGGCTTTCACAGAAGAATTGCTTGAAGAAAATCTTGCGACGCTTCAACATGCAAGATTGTAAGCCAATTTCTACCCCACTTTCTGTTAATTTTAAGTTATCCTCAAGTATGTGTCCTAGCAATGAAACAGAGAGGAATGACATGTCTTGAGTACCATATGCATCAGTAGTGGGAAGTTTAATGTTCGCTATGATCTGTACAAGACCAGACATTGCACAAGCAGTGGGAGCAGTTAGTCGATACATGGCAAATCCTGGTGGAGAATATTGGCAATCAGTGAAGAGGATTCTAAGATACATCAAAGGAACCTCAGATGTTGCATTATGTTATGGAGGGTCAGAATTTACTGTCAGAGGCTACGTGGATTCAGATTTCGCAGGTGACCTTGATAAAAGAAAATCCACTACTGGCTATGTGTTTACACTTGCAGTAGGAGCTGTAAGCTGGGTTACAAAACTACAGACTATTGTGGCTTTATCTACGATAGAGGCAGAATACATGGCAGCTACACAAGCATGCAAGGAAGCTATTTGGATACAAAGGTTACTTAAAGAGCTCGGGCACAAACAAGAGAAAATTCCTGTGTTTTATGACAGTCAGAGTGCTTTGCATATTGCAAAGAATCGAGCCTTTCATTCTAGGACAAAACATATAGGGGCTCAATATCACTTCATTCGAGAAGTAGTGGAAGATGGAAGTGTAGATTTACAGAAAATCTATACCAAGGAGAACCTAGCAGATGTTATGACTAAGCCAATCATTACTGACAAGTTTATATGGAGTAGATCATCTTGTGGCCTAGCAGAAACGTAAGCAATATTTCAATGGTAAAGCAGAAAGGGTGGTGTGGAGATTGATTAGTTCTCAATCAAATCTCGAAGTGGGAGAATGTCAAAGTTGGGCACCGCCACCGCCCTTCTAGATGGGTGGTGCCCAACTGTCAAACACGGCACACGGTGCCGTGTTTGAAAAGAAAAAAAGAATAATATAATATAATAAAATAATAATAAATAAATCATGCATAGTAGCCAAAATGTGGCTATAAATTGAGAGACTCTTCCCTTATTTCAATCAACCCAAAAAATTATTCCCTCTTGTATTAGAGAGAATTTTGAGAGTTAAATAAGTACTCTTAGTATTGGGTGTAATTGGTGTATTGGGAAGTGAGAATAGTTTTCTCCTAGTTATAGAGAGAAGTTATTATTTTTTAATATAATAAAATTATTTCCTTCTGTCTTTACCCGTGGATGTAGGCTATAAGCCGAACCACGTAATTTCTGGTGTCCAAATTTGTGCTTGCTCTTTATTTTTCTTCCAATCTCATTTAGCTGTGGTTCTACTTCAACCATAAATTTTCTAACAGAGAATATTGTGTTGGGCGAGTGGATAGGTTTATTAGCTTTGATTTATTTCATTTTTTAATCTTATTTTATTAATGATGAGCCATAAAGAAAAGAAAAATGAACACTTGAAATGGCAATAGCCCCTGCCATTTCTGTCGTCCTTCTTTTTTCCTTTTGTTTGTTTAGCAGTACTTATTTAATTGTGGTGATAATATAATATTTAATAATTTATATATTAGAGTTTATAGAAAAGTAAAATTTAATTATTTTTTTTTTGTTAAGATACTAGAGTTATAATAGAAATTTTAAAAAGGTGTAGTGGCTTATTTAATATGTTGCTTAAAAAAGGCAACCTTCTATCTACTTTTAAAAGCTATTGTTAAGATGAAATAAATTAAGAAATAAATTGATTTTACAAAATTTATCAAACACTATTTTAATAAAAAATTATAAAATAAATAATTTGTTGAGTTTTAACCTCAATTTTAAACGGGGCCTTACTATTCATCTATTTCCTAAAAATAAATTAATAGGGTGAAATGAATCACATCTGCTAAAGTTTGTGCCATCCTCGTTCATAAGCAAAATGAATAACCAAAAATGCTGTCATTGACTCTGCATAATAAGTCGGATTGTGATCCAAAACCGTGCCAAAACTCCCGAATGCTCCCCCAAACCTCTAGATAGACCATCTGAATTAGCTTTGACCGAACCTTCAAGAGAGGGATGCCAAAATAAATTTAAACTCTTGGGGGCTCTGCCAAGATTAAATGGAATGCCCAAAGTGTCCCTTTCCGAGCCATGAGCGACAAAAACTGGACTCATGGTAACAAAGTGGCGCAGATGAGAGAAAATATCGACCTGGATTTTAGCATCGGAAGGCATTTCATCTTCAAACCGAATCCGATTTCCACATCTCCAAATCAAGTTAATGCTTTGAAAAATTGCCGCCAACCACACATTAAAAAGTTGTGAACTGAATGGCTTGTCAACTACCCAATTCTAAAAGTCACCGATAGTGGAGCAATGGCATATTGAAGTTCGAAACAAATTAGCCATCCAATTTCAAATTGAAGAAACAAAATGATTTGATTAGTAAATGGTTATTTGTCTCTAATTCACAAGGCCTTTCACAAAGAGAATGATGTAGAATGGTTGTGTAGGATGAACAAGATAATTTTTGGGGTCCATAACTTGGGTTATAGTGGTATATGTTGAGCATATAATATACTATTTTGAAATTTGTAATGAGACGAATTAAATCTATAACTGCATGCACCATACTGCCCCATGGTCAAGCTAGAAATGCTTTTTCTGTTCTAGTCATTTTTTTATTTTTAAGTTATTTCTTATTTTTCCTGACACTTTTAGATATCAAATTTGATTACCACTTATTCTATTTTGTTATTTAGATTAGGAGTATTTTATTATAAATAATATTTTAAATTTGCCTATTTTTGGTAAACGATTATTATAAAATGGACACCAAAACTCAAGTTTTATTTCATTTAAGCTTTTCTAATAAAAATTTTATTAGAAAAGCCTAGTTTCTTGTATCAATCAATCATTTATTTGCATAGTGAGAGAATGAGATGGATTAAGATGAACACCTCTGGCATTAGATATTATCGTCAATAGCAAGGAAGGAGGGCATTAAATAAAAAAGGCCAAACAACCATAGAGAATTTAGGCGGAATAAATGGCTTCCAATGTATAGAACACCAAGCAGTGGGAACCTGATGATGAAGTCTCTAAAGGAGTAATAGGAGAAGATCGAAGGTCAGCATTCTATCACTCATCTTTATTTGATGCGATCAATCTTTATTTAGCAAAGCTTAATTTTATTTCATGGAATTTAATTTCACAGCGCAATTCCTAGACTCCAGAATTGTGCGTGTGATTTTTTCTAAGTTCAACAATCTTTACACAATTTGGCTATATATTGAACTTTTTACAATGTTGCTGCTAGGATTTCTTATTTTAGAAATACACCGAGATTGCTTCCTCGCAATATAAATGTAGAGATGATAGAAACTTTAAATTTTATAGGATAATAATAGCGAGTCCAGATTAGTTCTTTCTCAGACATTCAAACAAGGAACAGTTTCTAATCTAGGGAGCAAGCTTTGAGGTATATTAATATTACGGTTGATGTGGCCCTTTAGCATGAGAATAATGATAGAGAAATTGTAGTTTCAAATTCATGTGAAATAAATGTGTCTTGAACAAATTGCACAAGCAAGTCGGATGATGAGAACTCTTAAGATTTAGTAGATATAATAATTGCTTACTTTTGCGTTTTATCCAACAGCGATTATCCCAATCAGGATTTTTATTTGTTGATTCCTTCTGCAAAGGCACAACCTTCTACTCGCATATTTTCAAGAGCATAATATGAAAAAGGAAGTCTTAATTCATTGTGATGAGTTCTATGGTCTTACTGAAAATGAAACTGGACAACCACCTTTTTCACTTAAAGTCAGTCTTATATGTGACTATAAGCTAGGGGATTTATCTTGAGACTCAATAAATTAGGTCTTTTTGAGACTGAATAAATTAGGTCTTTATTAACATTTTTATTGATGTACATTACATGTAATGTATTAGGAACATAGTATGGGGAATATGTGTTTACAATTAACGTTATTATTATTATTATTTTAACAAACTTGAACGAATAAAGTTGCTTGGCATCAATAGTAGTTGGAGAAATATTACAACGTTTTGGGTTGACAGTGAAGGATATACACGTGATTTGCCTATTAGGAAAGTTTTGGTTAATAATGCTGTAAGCTCTTTCAGAACTCTAATTCCATATCTTGATTCCACATTAAAAAATTTTCGTCATTAAGATTTGACTTTTTTTGGTAAATAGACTTCCGGACGAGTCCAAAGCACTAAGATTTTGACTGTTGAAAAGAGCGGTGAAAAAAGCCTTTCCTCTTGCAACATTTAGTTAAAGGTGTGCAATGCCCTTCGAGTTATAAACGATATCGCAGGAGTAATAATCTTGTATACTACAAGGTCTTTGGTGTTGAAAAATCAAGCTTCAAGCATGTAATTGATGAATAATTACATCTAAGAACTAACATGCAAGCTTGCCAAATTGGCAAGTTGGGGGTTAGGTGGCCGAAAACCTTGAAGAAATAATTGGAGTTGGTGAAATAGTGCCATAATTTTCCTTATAAATAGAACTCCTCATTCTAAAAATTTGAGCAATTGGGAGCTATTTCTTTTTAAGTCTATGTGAAAGTACTAGATGTATTTAGGTTCTAGGAAGTGAGATTTCTTTACTACAAATTATACTTTAATAACAGTTAGTAATATAATTATTTTTCTCTTACTCCTATAGACATAGGCATAATTTCCGAACCATGTTAAATCTTGTGTTATTTATTTTTCTCTAATTATTCAGTGCGCTTGATTATGCATTTCACGTACAAGTGGTATTAGAGCCGATAGTTTGTACTTGGGGTATATGGTACTCGTTCATATATGTGGTAGAGACGATCATTTGTATTTGGGAAATAGTTTATTGTAATTAGTGTATTTATACATGTCTATGAAAGTTTTGTCAGTAAAACGATAAGAATTTAAAGAGTCTGGATTTTAAGTGAGACTCTATTTTACTAAGAACTTTTCTGGTGCATTTATTTACACGAAATTAATATCATAAAGTTTTTTCATTCAAGTGTGAATACTTCATTGAGAGAATGGTAAAATGTGAAACTTCTAGAGTTGGGGAGAGATATGGAAATACTTCAGGTGGAAGGGGAGACATGCCACGTCATCATTCAGTACTTGTTATTGAGGCCAAAAGATCGATGTTGAAAAGTTTGATGGGAAAATTAATTTCGGCATGTGGAGGTGCGAAGTTATGGATGCCCTTCTGAAAAATAAAAAACACTTGTATGATAAAGAAACTTGGGATTGTATGAACAAGAAAGCTTGTCGACAAATCAAATCTTGTTTTATCAAAGAGATGAAATATCTAGTGAAAGATAAAGAGTGTGTTATGAATTTGTGTGTATATTGGAAAAAAAAAATGCTTGTTGAAAAGTCCTGAAAATAGCCTTCATACAACGAGCTAGATATATGGCTTTCAAATAAAGTATGGGTGTCAATGTATGACTATGTCTCAAGATTTGAAAAGTTGCTTGCGGATTTAAAGAATCTTGATGAAGATATTATGGATGAAATTAAGACTATGATTCTACTAGACTCACTTTCAGAAGAATATAGCTACTACCTTGATATATGGGAAAAGCTTGATCATATTCAAAGATGTCTGCACAACATTAACTAATTTGGAGATTTAGAATAATGATAAACATTCTTAAAGAGTATCTTTTGAAGCTTTGTTAGCCAGGTAAAGGATGTTGAAGAAAAAGAAAAAGCACGGTGAAATGAATCTCCTTCCAAATTGAGAAGCAGAAGTATTGCTCGAGATGAGTGTGTCTTTTGCCATAAAAAGAGCTATTGCAAGAAAGATTATCTGAAGGCTCAAAAGGGAGATGGGAAAAAATCGGTAACAGCAAACATGGCCCACAAAGATAAAGACTTTGATTATTCACTAAGTATTATGCCTACATCATATATGGCTAGTTCGAGTGAGTGAATACTTGATACTGAAGAAACCTATCATTTGTGTCCCATTAGGGAATGATACGTAGATTTTTGTAATTTTAAATCAGAAGCAATTATGGTGGGAATGATTTACCTTGTCGCACAATAGGGATAATAACAATTCGGCTCACAATGTTCAATAGAATAGTCGGAGAACTGAAAGAGGTTAGATGTGTCCTAACTTTATAGAAAAATCTAATTTTTGTGGGTACTCTAGAAGTTCAGGGCTACAAGATTACTATTGAAAATGGTATAATAAAATTTACCTTACTATTGAAAATGTTATAATAAAGTTTACATATGGAGCTATGATGATTCTGCAAGAGGTTTGTCGTTACAATTTGTACTATTTAAAGGGATGCAAAACTGAAGAAGCAAATGTTAATGAGATGTTAAGCTATGTCATGTACAACTGAGACATACTGGAGGGAAGTCTTTACAAATGTTGATGAGGCATGCACTTTTAAAATATACCAAAACCTGTAAATTAAATTTCTGTGAGCATTGAATAATAGGTAAGAAAACAATAGTGAAGATTGGTACGACTAATAATAATACTCATGAGATCCTTAAAATTGTTCACAGCAATGCATAGGGAACCAACCAAGACTACATCAATTGGTAGAAGCCATTACTTCGTTTCATTTGTTAATGATTTCTTTAGACATTTGTAAGTGTACAACATGCGAGCAAAAGATGAGATTCTAGAGATTTTTATGAAATAGAAGAAATTGGTGGAGACCTAAATTGGTAGATAGATAAAAGTATTACAGTATGATAATGGAGATAAATATACTTCTGATCCATTCTTGCAAGTATACTAGAGTGAGGGTATAAAAAGAAATTTCACAGTCAAACATACTTCGCAATAGAACGGTGTAGTTGACGTATGAATCATGCTTTATTGGAGAAAGTATGGTATATTTTATCTAATGCTGGTTTCAATAAAAATTTTTGGGCTAAAGTTATGAGCTATGCAAGTTACTTAATAAATCGTTGCCTTCTGCTACAATTAGATGTGAAAATTTTTTGAAAATGTGGTATGGAAAGTATGCACAAGACTATGACTCTATTCATGTGCTTGGATGATAAGCTCAATCATCGTGTAGGAAAAGTTATTTTTGTAGGATTCAAAGGTAGAGTTAAAGGCTATAAAATTTGGGATCTCAAAGATAAAATATTTGTGTATAACAGAGATGTCACTTTTGATGAAGTTTCTATGTTAAAGGCCTTAAGTTCTCAACAAGCGGAAAATAAGACTAAATGGATAATTGCAGAGGGTCGAGTTTGATGCAACTCCATATATACCAGTTAGTTATATAGTAGAAAAGAGTTTAACTTTGAAGTAACCCCAATAGTTAAAGAAGAGATTATTTTTATTGATGTACCAAAAGAAGAAAAAATAATTGAATATATAAAAGTTAAAAATGGGACTAAGTAACAAGAAGACAAAAAGAGCAATAAAGAAACCTCGGATGGTAGCCAATGTACTTTCGGTTATTAATGATGACATCCCAATACTTTCAATGAAGCATTACGTAGCGAGTGAAAGTGGTTAGTGGAATTTAGTCATGGAAAAAGAGATAAAGTCACTTAATCAAAACTAAACTTGGAAACTTGTGGTGTCACTAAAGGAAAAATAGCTATTGGTAATAAATGAGTATGCAAGGATCTCCAAATTAGTCAACTTTTTTTTATACAAGATAAGGCTTAGTAGCAAAATGTTTTATTTAGAAGAAGGTATTGATTATAAAAAAGTTTTCTCTTCAGTTCTAAAACATACTTCTATTCATATTCTACTTGCCTTAGTTACAAAATATGAGTTAGAGTCGATTTAGAAGATGAGATTAGGACAACATTCTTACATGTGGATTTAGAAGATGAGATTTATACAACTCAGTCTTGTGGTTTCAAAGTTGTTGGAAAGGAGAATTAGGTATATAGATTAATTAAATCTTTGTATGGATCGAAACAGTCACCAAGGCAATGGTATAAAAGATTTATCAATTCATATAAGAGCAGAAATTCACCAGAAGTAAATATGATTATTGTGTTTACTTTAGAAGATTACAATATGGAGATTCCATTTATTTGTTACTCTATATTGATGATATGCTTATAGCTTTGAAAGAATAGAACAGAGATTGAAAGACTTGTGCAATGCACAGAGAATACTTAGAATGGAGATCCATAGAGACAAGAAGAATATTATTTGAAGAAGGTGCTAGAAAGGTTTAGTATGGATGATAAAGCTAAACAAGTATGTACTCCTCTAGCTTCTTATTTCAAATTAAGCTCTCCTTCATGTCATTCTTCTTAAAAATAGTGCAACTACATGGCTCATATTCCATATGCAAGTGCTGTGGGTAATCTTCAATACTTATATAGGCAGTTGATGTTAGGTGGTTGTTTAAGAAGGATTGTGGTGAACAATACGTTGGGTATTGTGATTTTGATTTTACTGGAGACCTAGATAACTGAAGATTAAAAATGGGCTACATATTTACATTGGTGGACATTTGAACAGTTGGAAGTCGATTCTATAATTGAAAATTACTTTGTCCACTACAGAAGTACAGTGTACAAGGCATCAACAGAAGTTGTAAAGAAAGCTATCTGGTTGAAAGACTTGTTAAATGATTTGAAAGTAATCTAAGAGAACATTGAGGTTTTTTGTGGTAACTAGAGTGTGATATTTCTTACTAAGAATCAAACATATCATGCTCAAATAAAACACATAGATGTAAAATATCATTATGTGACAGATGTTATAGAGAATAATGTTGTGTTATTGAAAAAGATCAATACCAAAGATCACTTATCAGATATGTTGACAAATGTGATTTCTAAAGTTAAGTTTTGATACTGCTTGAAATTAATTCAAATTTTTCGAATGTATTTTGTTTGAGAATTTTGAACTATGATTGGCTTGATCCCAGATTATAAGTCTGTAGGTAGTTACAAAGATGCAGTCACTTTAGGGATGATGATTCATTGGTAGTCGGTTTAGATTTTAGAAAAATTTTCGTCAAGGTAGAGAATTTTTGGAAAGTCAAGTTTCAAGCATGTAATTGTTGAATAATTGCATGAAGTAGCTACCATGTAAGCTTGCCAAATTGGCAAGTTAGGGTTAGGTGGCCGAAAACCTTGAAGATAGAATTAGGGTGGTGCAATAGTGCCATAATTTTTTCTTATAAATAGAACTTCTCATTCATTCGAAAATCATTTTAAAAATTTAAAAGGTAAAATTCAGAAAAGCAATTCAAGTGACGAATTGTTTAGAGTGCCCCCAAGGGTGTGGTTGGGTTGGTTCCATGCTCGTCGTAGAGTTGTGGAAGTCCGGATTCGATTCTTGGGGGTGGGAAGGGGGTTAAAAAATTATATTTAGGCTTGCCCGCCCCCCTTTTCTTTTAAGAAAAAAAAGAATTGTTTAGTGTGTGAGCAATTGGTGAGTGTGAGAAATTGAGAGATATTTCTTTTTAAGCGTGTGTGAGAGTACTGGGTGTATTTGAGTTTTGGAAAGTGATATTTCTTTAATCAAAATTGTATTATAATAATTATTAGCAAAATAATTATTTTTCTTTTGCTCTCGTAGATGTAGACATAATCGGCAAATCATGTTAAATCTTGTGTCATTTAATTTTCTGTGATTATTTGGTACTCTTAATTCCGCATTTCGTGCACAACATTCAAAATGTTGATTATATAGAACCTCAGAAATTTTGTAATCTACTAAAAAAATAACTATGGTCATATGTAAAATGGAATTTTAAAATCACTCATATCTCATACATTATCTTCAAAATATTTTTTGAGCTAATTAATAATACACAATCCTACTCGTTGACATCCCTACTCATAGCCAAAAAAAAAAAGATTATTATCCAAAGCATTTTTATATGAAGTTTACAAAATTAATAGTCAAATTGTTTTTTTTTTATAGTTAACAAGTTCTTCGTAGAGCATCTAGCTATAATTATTATTGAACTAAATCGAAAATCAATGGGTTCAAGAAATTTTTAATCACTTTAAATAGATTTATAAAATTGAACCAAACTAATTCTAGGTGATTCTGTTTGGTTCTCAGTTTGTAGAACTTTTCAATTTATTCTATCCATTTTTGTTTAATTTTTCAATCATTTGCCATGTGAATTCGATTCTTAACATGTAAATGAAATTTCATCACCAGCTCAAATAGCATTGCGCAACATAAGACTGTAAAACTCTCCTCAAACAATAACTAAAGCACTTTGGGAATGCTAATGCAATTGATGAGGAAATTTTTGATGCAATGAACACAATGCATGCTGATAAGTAATAATAACAACTAAATGATTCTAAATTAACAAAACCATCCAATATACATGGTGTATGTTGCTATTTAAAAAATTATAAATCGACACTAGGCCCAAAGAACATTCTAAAATCTTGTCTAAAGTTCTAAATTTTCTTTGATAGTTTAACTACCCTACAACATAGATGATTGATGGCAGAAAAAAGCCTAGTTTGGTAATGCTGTATCTTATAAAATAATTGTTTTAATGAGAATCCATTAAGTATTCGGTAAATTTTATTTTCAGAAGTGTTGTAATTTTTTCAGAAGTATTGTGAGTTTTGAAAGCGGTTATGGGAGTTTAGTAAATTTTACTGTTAAACTGCTATAAGGAAATAAATGACTAAAATAGATATAATTCACGATGAAATATACTTACACTTATAAAAATATGTACATACAATATTTTTAGTTGTGTATTATAATAATCTTAACTAAAATAAAATTTATATTATATATATTGATTTTGTTTCTTTTATTTTTTCATCATAAAACAATTGACAATTAAAAAATCAACTGCAATTTTCATTAAATAATTAATCCAAAAAATATTAAAATAAAAATTTCCCCAATCAATTGCTTTGAATATGCATTAATTTAGTTAAAAGGTGATGAACCACTAGCTATATCTTCCCTCGTTGCCATTGAGAACTTTTGATGGAATGATAAAATTTAAAGATGAAATACGGTAAACGAAAGGAATGTGTAAATTATAATAAAAATTTATTGAAATATTGATTTTGTTTCTAATTTGAATAAGGATAGTTTTGATTTTAGATAATAATTAGGGAAGAAGACATATACACTTCCAAAGTATGAGAAAATTATTATCACCAATACCTTTAAATTTTTAAAAAGTAACACCAAAATCCCTTTTTGACCATCTTTTGATAGTTATACATTTTACTTCTATTATCCCAAAAAAAAAATGACTTTATTTTTTTAAATACAAGTATTATTTAAATAATATAATCTATTCAATAAACTAACAATATTAAAATATTTTATTATTTTAATAAATTTAAATTTGAAAATTATTATATTTATTTTATGAAAATATTTTAATTTATTGTAGGATTTTAAATTAATATTTGCATTGAATACATTTTACAAGTAAAAACAATCTCACATATTATTTTATTTAACAATCAAAATAAATTAAATTTTAATACATTTATTTGAATATATCTAATATATTGTAAAATATTAAAATATTTTTTAAAAATTAAATTTTTTAAAAAATGTATATATTATTACATTTATTTTAATGTTATATTTCTATTTATTACAAAACATTAGAGTAATTATTTTTTGTAATAACTGAGGTAAATGGTATTATGGTTAAAATGAGGTCTTAGTGTCCATTTTTGAAAACTTAGGGGTGTCGGTGACTATTTCCTGAGAACTTAGGGGTGTAGATTTCATTTTCCTAATAAGGAGAAATAAAATGAAATAAAAAAATTAGATAATAAATAGGGTTAATTCGAGGAATCTAATATACTTCCAAATACAACTTTGAAGTTGCAAAAATAATAATACATAAGACCATTTTTTATTGAATAACTTCAAGCTTTAAATAAAGCTTTAGTTCAAAATTACAAGCCTAAAAATCACAAGCGTTAAGCATGTTCTTTATCAAACTCTCTGAATCACAAAATAAGGAATCAACTAACAATTTAAATTTCACTTATTAAAAACTATTACACTTTAGCAAATAATTAAAAACAAGGGTAGATTAAAATAATTTATCTTCTCATTTGCTTCCAATTTATAATGAGATATAGTGATGCCTTGAACCTCTTTTCAAAATTCTCCCTTGAATCAATAATATTCATCATCTTTAATTTCGGCACTTGATTGATGGATGATTTATCATCATTGTGGCTAGGCATTTTAGCTTTGTGCTTAAAATAAACACTCTACCCCTTTAACTTGTAAGAGAAAACTCTACCTTTTGAATGTTGATTTGATGAATATTCTTCAATGATGCAACTACTTTGTTGCATTGTTTAATACCTCCCTAATGTGTTGCAATTACCAAATTATCATTTTTTTGGAGATGTTAAACTTCAACCTAAGACATATTTTTCTTCCAAATGTTTGATATAATGGCCAGATAAGTTCAACCTTGGTTCCCACGTTCTTGATATTTCATCCATTCTGCAAAAATAATTTCGTGATGAGTTCCTTCTATTCAAGAATCATAGCTTCCATCATCTTCTGAAACCTCTCTAGTCTCTACTCGTATTGTAATGATTTATTCCTTATTTATTACCTTGCATTGATGCCAAATAATACAAACACTAAAGTTTATAAGGAGAAATAAAATAAAACAAAAACATAAGATGATGTTGATGCAAATTTTCGCTCAATGTACAATAATTGATTTGTATTTCAGACTTTCTTCTAAATTAAGTTATGTGGCTAATTTTCTCCTTAAGGCGAGTGTCTCCAATCACACGTCTCCTTGTGGTTAATTGTTTTGCAAAATGAAGCAATTGTCAAAGTGAGATTGCATGCCAATAATAACCCTCCGATGCTTAAGTCAGTTCATTTTTTACTCAATTTTAGAGAGAAAATCTAGAGTGAAATGGGCAGAGTTTTAATTCTCTTTTTATGCCTTTTTCTCTCTTACCTTCAAATCGGGGGTCTTAGCTTTTATATATGCATTTTAAGTAAATTGGAGGGGGTTATGTGCCATTTTTCTTGGGACAAGTATTAGTTAAAGTCCATGCATAGAGACACATATTCAAATGTGCTAATTTTTGTTCATGACAAGTATCTTTTAAACATTTGTTATGTTTTTGGGCCTTTGACCTTTAATGGGCTTAAGCTTGAATTCACCATTTTGCCTATAAGCACATTCCGTAGGATGCCTATTTGCCTATAGGTACATTTCGTATAATGTGTATTTGCCCGTAAGCGCATCTCGTAGAATGCATATTTACTAGGAGGCTTTCCATAGAATGTGTATTTGCTCATAGGTGCATTTCTATAACATGTGTATTTGCCTGTAGGCATATTCTGTAAAATGTGTATTTGCTCGTAGGCATATTCTACAAAATATGTATTTATCTGTAGACACATTTCCTAGAATATATATTTGCTCATTTCCCTTTAGACGTAAATATACATTCTTCAGAATGCGCCTATGGGCATTTATACATTCTATGGAATATGCCTATGGGATTTACATATTCTACGGAGCACATTCTATGGAATGCGCCTATGGGAAAATAAGCATCCTACGAAATGCACTTATAGGCAAAATGTTGAATTCAAGCTTAAGCTCATTAAAGGTTAAGGGGCCAAAAAACATAGCAAATGTTTAAAGGATACTTATCATGAATAAGTATTAACATATATGAATATATGTCTCAATGCATAGACTTTAACTGACACTTGTCGCATGAAAAGTGCACATAACCTCTCCAATTGACTTAAGATGACTATATCAAGGCTAAGACCCCGCATTTGAAGGTAAGAAAAAAATGACATAAAAGAAGAACTAAAATTCTACCCATCTCACTTTAAATTTTTTCTCTCTAAAATTGAGTAAAAATGAGCTGACTTGAGTGCCAAAGGGTTATTGTTGGCACACCAACCTCCTTTGATAATTGGTTCTTTTTGTAGAATAATAACGATAAGCAAACACTTAATTGGAGACATTCGTCTTAAAGAGAAAATTAGCCATATAACTTGATTTAGAAGAAAGTTTGAAACACAAATCAATCACTATACTTTGAGCAAAAATTTGCATCAACAGATGACAAATGGGTTAATTCAGTGAAATTCATACCTCTAAATAATTATTGGTTATTTGAAAAACCAATAAACTCCTAAATACATCTCTCAAGTTGAAAAAATAATAATATTTAAGATCCCTTTTCACTCACTAAGTAACTATATTCTCCATTAAAAATCATATTTTTCATTAAAAAAAAACCATTTCTCCTCTAAAATGTTTCATATTCAACCATAAAAGCACCTCCTTGGTCCATAAAGGTGCCTCTTCTACTAATAAAACATGAACAAAAATAACATGCAATGAAGTGGGGGCATGTGCTAGACATCAGTAACAGTGATGACACCATACCGCGTGGGGGTATAGGCCAGGCATCAATCGTCGCGTTGAGTTGTTGGAAGGAGGGGTCAAATTGTTTCGAACTGTCCATGCTCGAATCTTGCATTCTCTCCGTGCCGTCGCTAGTGTGACTGGGTCATGCCCGGGGGCTTGAAGACCTCGAGCAGAAGAAGGAGCTCGGGGTCCGACCAGCTTTGGGGCACTTGACCTTGACCAGCTTTGATGCCTAGTAAGGCTGTCTTCGTGCCAGCGGTCCAGTCTTCTACTTGCGCTGGGTTGACCTCGAGGGGGCCTGCTCGGTATTACCCAAACACCAGTCCCCCAGTTTCTAGTCTTTGGAGTGAAGCGAGATATGACTGGAAACTTCTTGTTTGGGCCGGCTTCCCCGCCTTTTTATCTTCTCATGCTGAGCTGTCCACCATTTTTGTCATTTTTTATTTAATACGAGACGCGTGGATGGATCCAGGTCGTTCGTTTGAATTTTGAAAAGGCGGTTACTTGAACAGTCGCGTCCCTTGAGAGGCGTGCCGTCTATTGACAAGACTTGCTTTCCCCTTTAAAGACCCTCAATTTTTTCACTGTCCCTTCTGTTTTTAATCTTTGCTTAAACCAAAGTCAATTGCCTGTAAGTATTTCTCATTTCCTCCTTGCAGTCCCCTCGCCATCTCCCGTCGTCGAATCTATCTCAAGCATAAACTTCCCTCCTCTTCTTGTTCAAGTTTTTTCCATTTTCTGGGTTTCTGGTTCCCATTTAGTATATTGTGTCCATAGGAAATATGTGAGACATACAACAATCCCATCGGATGTCGTCTGAAGAGTCATCTTCTTCCAGCAATTCCAAGCCGAATAGGATGGTCATGGTGAGAGACCCATGTCCTGAGGGGGTCATGGTTGTGGAGGAGACCCGGCCGCAACAAAGGGAGAGGGTTAGCCAAAGGTCAGAGGCTGGGTGGTTCCCCATTGATTTTATAAGGTGTGAGACTTCACACTCGGATCTAAACTGGCTTAGGGACATGTACCACATACCTACTAGCATGGAGCTGCGTGTGCCCAGTAAGGCTGATATGCCCAGCCGTCCTCCCCGAGGATATGTCACCCTATATTTGGAATGTTTCAAATGGGGGGTTAGGTTGCCTCTTCAACCTTACTTCATTCGGGTTCTGTCCAGACTTCATTTGGCTCGGGGCAGTTAAACCCCAATGGGTGAAGGGTTTTATCTGGTTTGTATGTGTTGTGGAGGTGGTGTAACTTGAGTGAGCCATCGGTAGAGAAGATAAAGCATCTTTACCAATTGAAAAGTAGCCCTAAGGTTGCTGGCTGGTACTACCTCGCCTCTAGTTTGAAAGGGAATAAACCCATTACCGATCTCCCTATCTCTGGTGGCAACTGGAAGGGCAAGTTTTTCTTTGCTGGGGGAGATTGGGGGAAAGCTGCTTCTGCCTCTGAAGAGATGAATGGTATTCTTTCTTGGCTGAAGAGGCCCATGAGCACCTCGGATTGTCCGAACAGCTCCTCTGCTCCAGCGAAGCTATCTCAAACCGACACTACTGCCTCACCGATTACGATTATAGCTTCTACTTGGTAGATTGAGCGAGCAGCAGAGGGTGCGACCCGAAGGGGCCCGAGGACTGCCGTTCCAGTTCGATCTCGAGCAGGACGTGTACAAGAGCAGCAGCAGCCAGACGTTGCCTACCCCTACGTCAAGGACTTTGCGAGGCAAATAAAGGTGAAGTTCCTAGAGGGAGTGGAGGCTTCCAATGCTAGTGATCTGACTAGCCTGCTCCACCACCTCTCCTCCCATGTCACGGCTACCGCCACTGCCTTCAAGACCAAGACCCTAGACTCTGAGAAGAAGGTCAGGGCTGAAAATCAAAGTTTGACGTAGAGTCTCGAGCAGAAGGACGAGGAGGCCGCAGAGCTTCGTACAGAGATCTCCACCTTCGAAGAGAAGGCAACCCTTTCTGGGTCCAAAGAACTCCAGCTCGAGAAAGAGCTTTTTGCGGTTGGAAGTGCAGAGGTATTCTTTTGAGAGGACCTTGGAGGCAGAGACTTCTCGTCTTCAGAGGAAGGTGGACTCCTTAGAAGGCTGGCTCGCGACAGAATACAATGACGGGGTGACTTTAAGCTATGAATGCCTCGTGTTCGTCCTGGGTAAGGAATATCCCAACGTGGATATGTTCAAGCTTGAGGCGGGTATTGACGCATACATGCTCAAGCATGATGCCCCGAACTAAGAGCCGAGAGTCCCCCCAACTCAGGCCCCTGCAGGGACGAGAGAGGCAGCTCTTCTTACTGCCGAGATCTCTTCTGCTGCTGCAGCCGTCAGGGAAGGAGCTCCGTCCTCCGAGGAACCAACCCCACTCGCTACCCCGGATGCTCAAGCCACTTGACAACCATTTTTTTTTTATTTGTACTTTATGACAAATAAATGAAGAACATGCATTTGTTAATTTGCCCTTGTGTTTATATATATATTTTTTGCTTTGCAATTTTCAAGGGGGTAAACTTTAACAGACTTTTGGCTCGTGCTTGGCACCGTCTCACCGTAAATTAGGCTTAGAGTCTTCTGGCCTTTGTGTTTCTTCACGAGCTTAGTCTGCTTGAGCCTGCTTTTGGCTTACGCTTGGCACCGTCTCGCCTTAAGTTAGGCTTAGAGACTTCTGGCCTTTGTGTTTCTTCACGAGCTTATTCTCGCTTGAGCCCGCTTTTGGCTCATGCTTGGCAACCGTCTCGCCTTAAACTAGGCTTTGAGATTTCTGGCTTTTGCATTTTTTCGCGAGCTTATCTTGCTTGAGCCTGCATTTGGCTTACGCTTGGCACCGTCTCGTCTTAAGTTAAGCTTAGAGACTTCTGGCCTTTGCGTTTCTTCGCGAGCTTATTCTGCTCGAGCCTGCTTTTGGCTCACGCTTGGCACCGTCTCGCCTTAAACTAGGCTTTGATACTTCTAGCCTTTGCGTTTCTTCGCAAGCTTATCCCGCTCGAGCCTGCTTTTGACTCACCCTTGGCACCGTCTCACCTTAAACTAGGCTTTGAGACTTCTGGCCTTTGCGTTTCTTTGTGTTCATAAGCTTTAACTTGCTCATATTGAATTAACATTGGAAGCATTTTTCTTGCTTTTATTCATGCTCAAGATTTTACACACCTCTATTTTGGGAGAAACTGGATATCAATGATTGTAATACAAGGGAACTTACTGGAAATACTTCATCAAATGCTGTGCGTTCCAAGGCCTCTTGACTTCTCGTCCATCTGGGTAGGTCAGTCTGTAAGCTCCCGGTCCGGCTGTTTGAGAGACCCTATAAGGGCCTTCCCAGTTCGGGCCCAACACCCCTTGCCTGGGATCCTTGGTATTCTGATTCACCCTCCTAACCACCCAATCTCCCACTTGAAATCGGCGGATGTGTACCTTCCGGTTGTAATAGTGGGCTACTCTCTGTTGGTATTCTGCTATCTTTACTGCGGCCCTTTCCGTTTTTTCTTCCAGCAAGTCCAAGCCTGCACACATCTGCTCATCGTTTTGCCCTTCGTTGAAGTGCTCTGTTCGGTGTGTTCCCATCCCTATTTTAGCGGGGACAACTGCTTCATGCCCGAAAGCCAAGGAGAAGGGAGTTTCCCCTGTGGCAGTTTTGTGCGTGGTCCTATAAGTCCACAAGACACCAGTAATTCGATCCCCCATTGAGCAAACGACCAAAGTGAATTCATCATTGTAAGGTTTTCGGGAGGCTGGGCCATATAGTTGGCAAAGCTTTGGCAATTCTTGCAGCTCTTGGTCTTCTCTTGTGCGTCCTAATGCATATGGGGCCAGAAGTACCCTGCCTTAAGGCCTTGAAAGCCAAAGACCTTGTGCTAGAGTGGTTCCCACAAATTCCTTCATGTATTTCCCGGAGGACATAATCAGCTTCCTTTTGATCTAAACAGCGTAACAGTGGGAGAGTGTATCCTCCTTACCTGCTTTAGCTTCCTTGAGATAAGAAACAATTGGTTCAATCCATATGCTACTCGATGATAAACTCATCACCTCGCCCTTCTATTTGATGCCCGAATAGGTTTTGATTTCCAACGAAATAGACTTTGGCATTTTGGGGACGGATGTAGCGGTCATTCGTGCTATCATGTCACCGAAAGTTCATCCCTCTCGCGATTTGTTCCACTTCGACCATTCAGAATTTCTTTATCACCGCTTCACCTTCCGAAGGTAGGCCTCATCTTCTCGCCTTTTGCTTGGAAGCTTTCGTTGAGGTGATTTGCCACCAACTGAGAGTCTGTCTGAAGCTCTACCTCTTCTGCCTTTACTACCAAGGCGAGCTTCAATCCTGCAATCACAGCCTCGTACTCGGCCTGGTTGTTGGTAGCCTCAAATTCCATCTTTACGACGTACTGCACCTCCACCCCTTCAGGATTGAGAAGTACAACACCCGTTTCTGCTCCTTGATGCCCACATGATCGTGACCACCCACGCGTTGTTCATGGTAGAGGGGCCCATCTTCCGCTCGCTATTTGCTTCCTCATTCCTTTCTGTGAACTTGACCATGAAATCTGCTAGGGATTGCGCTCATATTGTCGTTCGGTGTTGGTAGCTAATGTCGAATTCACTGAGCTCTATTGACCATTTAACCAGGCTACCGGAAGTCTCTGGCTTGTTCAGAATCTGTCTAAGCGGCTGGTCTGTTAAAACTACCACAGAGTGCACTTGGAAGTAGGGTCTCAACTTTTAGGCTGCTGTTATTAGGGATAGCGCCCATCTCTCCATCAATGGGTACCGAGTTTCTGCCCCCAACAAAGCTCTGCTCGTGTAGTACATGCGGTACTCGCACCCGACTTTTCTCTTACTAGAACCGAGCTCGTTGCCCATTATGACACAGCCAATTACAAATACAGAATCTCCTCTGCTCGAAGTGTTGACAGTAGCAGGGCTTTGAGCAAATAATCCTTCAACTGTTGGAACGCCACCTCACATTCTGGTGTCCATTTTTTCTTTTTGTCTTTCTTCATTTTTTCATTTCCTGGAAGAAGACGCGGCACTTATCCGTGGCTCGAGAGATGAACCTATTGAGGGATGCCAATTTTCCTATAAGGCTTTGTATCTCCTTGAGAGTACGCAGGGATCTCATCTCTACTACTGTTCTTATGTTTTCTGGATTGGCTTTGATTCCTCTATGACTGACCATGAAGCCCAAGAATTTTTCCGAACCAACTCCAAAGGCACATTTCTCTGGATTAAGTTTCATCCAATACTTCCTTAGGAGCGTGGAAGTCTCTTCCAAATGCTTTACATGTTCCTCCGCGTCCTTTGACTTAGTGATCATATCGTCCACGTAAACTTTCATCGTACAGGCGATCAGTGACTTGAAGACCTTGTTCACCAGTCTCTGGTAGGTTTCCCCCATGTTTTTAGGCCGAAGGGCATGACCTTATAACAAAACAGGCCTTGGTTGGTGATGAAGGCAGTGCATTCTTCATCCGACTAGTACATAGGAATCTGGTTGTAGCCCAAGAAGGCGTCCATGAAGTCGAAGCGGTCGCGTCCCACTGTGGAATCCACCAGCTGATCTATCTTTGGCAAGGGGAAGCTATCTTTCAGACAAGCTTTATTCACATCTGTGAAGTCTACGCACATTGTCCATTTCCCTCTTGCCTTCTTAACCAACACCATGTTTGAGATCCATTCAAGGTAGGAGACTTCCCTTATGTATCCCGCCTTCAGTAGCTTCTCTACCTCACAGTTCATGGCTTCATACCTTTCTTGGTTGACGTATCTCCTCTTCTTCCTTACCGGCTTAGCGTCCTTCCGTATTGTCATCCTATGGCACGCCACCTCCGAGTCAATCCCAGGCATATCCTCGTATGTCCAAGCGATTACATCAGAGTGTGCTCACAAACACTCGACCAGATTCTCTTTCAACGGCCCGCTAATACCCGAGCCGATCCGGACCTTCTTCTCATGGTCGTCCGGTCTTATTCTGATTTTTTCTAGTTCCTCAGCGGGCTCCTGTCTTCCATTCTTCGACTCTCCCCTTGAGTCTAATGACGTTACTGTGACGTTGAGTGGTCGTGGTCACCGTGGAAGTGCCAGAATAGCCCTCTATCTCTTCTGCTGCCTGGTTTGGACATTGGTGCTGGGGGACTCAGTAGCCTTCGTTCCTCCGCTACTTGGAATATTTCCTCGAGTGACACCTTCAATAGTGTGTACTATATGTAGGCGGGGCTTTGCTCAACTACTGCATCGCCTCGTCCCGAGGAAGCTTCCCTGATGTGAGGGTAATGGGCGGGTCAGCTCTACTGTTATTCTGCATGGGATAGTTTGTAGGCGGATTACGGGACGGGTTTCCGCCGTACTGCCGATATTCCCTGTAATCCCAACTGGGAGACCGCAAGGTGGAGCGGGAGCTACCTGTGGCTGGGGAGCCTTCTGATAGGAGCTATAGGGAGCAACCCGTTCCCTTATTACTCTGGAAGTCGATGTTCCCCAAGCAGGCCCTCCTTTTTCTTTCCTTTTCGCTCTACTGCCCTGCTCACTTCTCAGTTTAGCAGCCTTTTCCTCCTCATTAACCATGTCCATCTTCACCTGTTTGTATGCATCGGAATATGAACAAATCGAAGGGCACCATAAGTTGTACTATGGCCTCCCTATTCTGATTCCATCTTTCAGCCCCCTCAGCGCCTAGGGGTGATTGAATGCCCCAAGGTCTACGACCGACTGGTGGTATCTTTTGACAAACTCCCGGAGGACTCCCCTCCTCTGCTTTTATCTTTACCAACTCTATTATGTCATCCTTGGGGGCTACCGCGCCTCGAATCGCTCTCGCAAATTCTCTCGCACATCTGCTCAAGCTCGAATGCTTCCCCACGTAGCTTCATCGCGCCATTCTCTCGCTCTTCCCTCCAGAATAAATGGGAAGGCCCTGCACTCATCGAGCTACTGTTAGGCCTCAGCATTCGCCATGTCGTTGAACCGTTCTTTGTGCACCAACGAGTCACTCTTCCCTGAGAACTTTAAATCCGAGAAGCGAAAATCCCAGGGGATTGTGTCACCCATGATCTCTGCTGAGAGCGGGGACTCATTGTCCAGCATTATCCTCCAACTCGGGCCTTTCCCGTTTCCCCATAGGCCCTCCACAACCTGCGCCAACCTGCGCACTTCCCCCTCCAATTCCTCCTCGCGGGATGTAGGTGCCGTGTCCTGCAAGTGTTGATGGGATCCCCTTTCCTCTAAGTTCGTTTCCTCCTTCCCGACAACATTTGGTATCTTTGGTCTCTAGGCTTCATCTCCCACATGCTCCCGGGCGGGTGCATTCCCGCGGCTGGATTCAGGGACGTCATTGCTTGCTTTCCTCTGTCCCTCCCTGAGTTCTTGTAGGACGGATGTTAGCGTCTCCATTTGTCTCTCCATCCGATGTATCCTCTCCTAGATTTCCCTATTTTGGGCCTCATTGGCCACCTTCCTTAAAGTCACCGACTCCTCTGGACTTATTCCTCCCCTGCTATTTCCTCTCATTGTTGTGTTGTGTTTTTTGAATGTGTTGGGAAGTCAGGCTTTTTGGACTAATCCCTACAGACGGCGCCAAAATGTTGATACTGTTTTCTTCTTGCTCTCGAGTAGGGTCACAAACTTCTGGTCGTAGGATGCTTGAGCAGGAATCCTTGCCAATGTTAATTCTCTTCTATTCACCGGAACAACGATTTCCTTGGGCCTATGCTCACAAAAACAAGGTCAGAGGTCGCCGGGTGTTTTTCCGACGAAAATCCTCCGACGCTCAAGTCAGTAATTAGGTTATTCTTTTTGTATCACTCTTTGTTTGAGAGACCGGAGAAATAAAGTGATTTCTGGATCAAAGTGGTAAGAATAGAAAGAATTAAAATGACCAAAAGGAGAAAAAAGAAGAAGAAGAATCTGAAGTCGAAGAACCTCTACAACTTACACTTCGATTTCCCTTTATCCTTCCGCTTTTCCGCCTTTTTCCTCGGGCAGCCATCCTCGCATTAATGGTGTCCGGATCCTCTAATGATCAAATTATCAGTAGCACACCATGAGAATGCGGAATGTCAGGTGGGTATGGGTTCCCACGGCCTAATGATAGTGTCGAGCATACGCTGCATCGAAATGATGACATCTGTGAGGCGTGTACTGACCATCGATAACGTGATGTACACCATACCGCGTGGGGGTATCGGCCAGGCATCGATCGTCACGTTGAGTTGTTGGAAGGAGGGGTCAAACTGTTTCGAACTGGCCATTCTCGAATCTTGCATTCTCTCCGTGTCGTCGCTAGTTTGACTGGGTCATGCCCGGGGGCTTGAAGACCTCGAGCAAAAGAAGGAGCTCGGGTCCGACCAACTTGGGGCACTCGACCTTGACCAGCTTTGACGCCTAGTAAGGCCGTCTTCGTGCCAGCGGTCCAGTCTTCTACTCAGGCTAGGTTAACCTCGAGAGGGCCTGCTCGGTATTACCCAAACAGATTTATAAGGACCATGGACTCAGCTATTAAATTGAAGGGCAAAGCAGCACATGCTGCAGCTACTGGAGAATTTAATAACAATGTTCCAAGTATGAGAGCATACAGTTGGGCTGAAATTGTGTTATCTAACATAACAACATTGAATGGGACATCACTCAAAACCAGACCACCACTCATAAAAATGCCAACATCTCTGTACGAAACTTTGCAGAACTTTCAAACCGAAAGACAGAAAGCGAGCTTATGGTTAGCATAAAACTTCTCAATCTTGAACCAATTTCTTGTGGTTTTTAGGCCAGGATTGCCTTCAACTCTCCCAGTTGTCATAAACCACTACCCCAATGCTGCATCAAAATTGTCAAGCTTCCACAGTTTTTAGGGTTTACAGGAAAAAATATTTAGCAAACCATATGTTAATATATTTTGCTCTTGAACAACATCTGTGGGAAATGTTTTATTGTTATCTCTGATACCAAGTGTAAGACCGTGGCCTCGGCTACTTATAACTGGCAAGATGAAGTACTTACTGTCAGCTCAGAGTCGCTATCGATGATGTCCAAAGACCGGATCAGTGAAGATTGCCTAGGACGAGCAATAGCTTTCCAATGAAGGCTAATAAAATGACTGAAGGTACGAATAATTTGTTTCTCATTATTATGTTTTTATTTTCGTTGGTTCTTATTTTGTAGCCGTTTGACCCTTTTCTAACCATCCTTTATGTGGAATACGTTGACCTTTTTTAGTCTAATTAAAAATTAAAAAAAAAAACTTTTCTTTGTTAACTTATCATCCTATTCCATTCTAATTTGGAGTATCACCCTATGTCTTATATGTCCTTCACCTACTCATGTTTGACAAAAAATTAGATAATTATTTTATTTAGACAAGTGGTTCAATATATATATATATATATATAAGAGAAAAAGAATCAAAATGATAAAAAAAAGAAAAAATTGAATTAATAAACAAGTGAAATGCATCTTTCAATTTTCAAAAGATCTCTAGCTTATGCAATTCACTTATTTGTTTATTTATTTATTTTTTTCTCTATTTATCATTTTTCTTTGGCGTTGACCGATGATGTGATGGTATATTAATGGACTAAAAAATGCATGTACCGTACATGTATATACATGGAATAACAACCCTAGTTACATGCTCCATCAAATCTAAGAGTGCCACGTGGTACAATCTTGTGCGTCTGAATTATTTTCATCTGATGGTCATGATTTACTTGTTGTATCTATAAATAGGGGCTATCCCCCCGAATTTGATACCCCTAAATCCATTTCTGAGCTCAATTTTCTGTAATTCCTTCTCCATCTTGTATTTTCTATGTATTTTAGAAAATTTTCATTTTGCTTGTAGTTATAAAATGATTAGCTATTTTAGTTTCAAGCTTGAGTTGAACGTGAAGCCTCAACATGATTTATGGGCTTAATTTGGTACCTTTTTTAATTTATTTAAATTATTTTGACTATTCGTTGACAGATAGATTTGCACTGGTATATCGGCTCCCTAGTACAATATTATTACTATTTGGCATAGAGAGCACTTTATAGTAAATTTATTAGAGAAAACTTCCTTCTAATTTATGTGGTTGGTCTTGATTTAGTATTGATAGAAAATTCATCTAGGTTAATTAATAGATAGTCTTGCCACCTTTTTGACAATTGGATTATTATTACCTCGCACAACGTGTTCTTGCTATCACATTTAACATAAGATTATTTTTCCTAGCACAACGAACATTTGATATTATATTTATTAGAGTTAGGTTTATGAAGAGTAAAAATACTACTCTCATAAATTAATTGGAACTAGAAATGAATATTAAGCCCATGGTGAAATATTGAATGTGAATATTGAGACTCAAGCATTTTATTGCATTGTTTAATCCCTAATTTATTCATGCCATTTTAATTTCAATTTTATGATAAAATATATTAAAATCTCCACCACAAACCTAATAATAATAACTTTGTAAAATTGAAATCCACCTCCTTGTGGGATCAACAATTGTCATCATTAATTTATACTACAATAGATTCATGCACTTCCAAGTTTAATAAAATTTGCACAACACTTCCCAAAAAATTTTACCTATGTTTTTGTTGGCTTTTAAACACAACTTTCGTTTAGAAACAATTTGTTATAGTATAGTGAGATGTAAGCCAATCTATACACAAGATAGCATCAAAGTCTCGAATGTCTAAGGCAATCAAATTCACCTCAAATTCATGTTCGCTCATTCCAATCATACAATCCCGATACACTCTTGGCAAGTAATAACTCTCCAATAGGTATACAAATAACTAAATCACAATCTAGTGGTTTGGCTCTCACTCTACATGCATAGTAAAAGTACGGGAAATATAGGAATGTATGGATCTAAGATCAATAAAAATATGAGCTCGCAGTTAAAGATAAATATTATACTCATAATAACTTTTGGTATAGCACATTCCTCATGTTGTGTCAAAGCAAAGATTCGAACTTGAATTAAGGGTCGACGAGGCTAACCTCTCTTACTTGGAGTAGTAGATGAAGAACTCCTACCTGCACACTTTTTTCATCTTAAGTCTGTCTAGAGTTAGGCTGATCATCGTGAGGTCAGTCCCTTAGCAGTAACTATCACCTTGAGATAAGGTAAGGAAAAAAATCTCCTAATATGCCTAGTTGACTATATAGATAACAAACTTTATCTCCAGTATGACACTGGCCTTGATGATTGCTGCCATACAAAGGGAAAGAAGTCTATTGAGTAACTGCTACCCCTCTTGATCCACGATTCTCAAGGCACTTTATAAAGTAATCAATAACAGTTCTTTAATTTTTTAATGTCTAATTATCCAAAATCCACATAAACTTTCCGCAAAGATAAATAGTCTTATTACAATACTTGAATGAACAAAATAAATCAACATAACATCATGTGCCAAAGCTTGCTTATTTACTTTATGCTCTATATTGTCACCTTCAACTGTTAGATACCTCTCTTTATATACCTACTAGAGTTTTACAAAATCACAAGACATAAATGACTTGGATTCTTTCCAAATAAGAGCTTATTTGCTTTTATAATTCCTATGAGTTTGAATAAGAATAAATACGATATTCTTTCCTTACTTGTCTTCAAAGAAATATCTAAAGCATTTAATAAACTTCTTTTTTGAGTAATCTCTTGCTCTAAATAAATTCTATGAGCCAATTATAGAACTCCCTCATTAATTAACTTGCTAAATTAGACATTTAATTAAAATAGGAAACAAATATTCCGAATAATTTGGAATTATACTAAATTAGGAACTTAATAAATTAATTCCTATTACAATATATTCAATAAATAAAATTTTAATTTAACTAGATTTGTCATAAGATGCCAACTCTATAAATAATGGACTTAACAAGAACAATGAACCAATTGCATTAAATAGATCTTTGTTCTTTTTCCTATAAATTGCCCTTAAATTTGTTGATGTATTAGCTTATTTACTAATATAATTTTCATGATCATAGTGCCATTAAGTACGCACTAAGCTATATCTGATGTACAATAATATTTCTATTTTATTTTTATTGTTTTTTATCACTCAATTGGCTTTTATATAATGTTTAATTTGACCATTTTACTTTTAATTATAAAATAGATATTAGAATAAAAAATTTGAGGTTAATGTTATGAATGAGATTAGTATAAAAAATGTTCAAACTGGCCATGATCTTTGGCCGTTGGATATTTGATGATATACAATATTATTTATTTGAGTTATATATACACACAAATAAAAATTATATTTTAGTATATAGTTTCAACACAAATAATTTTGATTAATAAGATATGTAAATGTGAAATTTGTAATTTTGTTTCATGCTTTTAGTATTCATGTTCAACATTTCATAGTAAATATTGGACATATAATCTTCAGACATATTCAATGATGTATAAACTTTACTTCAAAGAGGCAACATGCAATGAAAGGTGTCACATAATTTATATAATATTATTAACTATATTATATCTCATCTAAAACAAAACTATGTTATATTTTATAATTACATGATTAGCATTTAAAGTTTGAAGGTATTATTATACTTAATTAAGAGTAATATTGTTATAACTCTATGTTATATCAAATTAATTTGTTATACACACTCAATTATTTATATTACTAAATTAAATAAATAATTAAGTTGAAGAGTAAATTACAATAAATCTAAATTACCTTATTTTTAAGAAGTATAAATTACTCAATTTTAAATTCTAGATAAGAAATATACGTATATATTAGTTAGACTAAATCAACTTTTGTTTGATTTTAACTATTTGACTTAAAAGCTAGATAATATTAAATAGGAATGACTTAGATTTAATGTGCTCTTTTTTCCTTTAAAATTTGAACTGAGAATATATAAATTTGATTTGATTAAAAACATAAATTAGACTCACTTTTAAATTTAATTAGACTAAAATTTTAAGCCTTATCGCATTTTCAAAAAAGAGTTATTTAACTAATAAAAAAAGCCTTATCACTTTTTTTTTTTTAAGCCTGAATTATCTAACTAATAAAATAAGATCAAATTGAAAAAAGATCATAACAAAAATAATAAAATAAGAAGTAACGTGAGTAACCCAAAAAAAAAAATGGAATATAGTGATAAGCCTTTTTATTTATATTGTAAAACATATAACTTTTTTTATTTTAAAAAAAAAAGAAAGAAAGAAAACAAAGAGCACGCCTACCATTTAGTTTTTCTATCATGAAAAATTCAGTCCATTAACACCTTTATTATTGCCTCACTTCATCTTAAGAAACTCTAAGTTCAATTACTATTCAATTCAAGAATTTATCTTCTCAGGTAATTAACTCTCTATTTTATGAGTTAATTTTTACTTTTAAGTTATGTTAAAATATTATGATATTGAAAAACAAATATTAAGCAAATTAGCTTTTTTTTTTCCTCCACGTATTTGTCATTTTAATTTTTTTTTTGAAAACCTTTTCTTACTATAAAGCAATTGTGAAGTTATCACCACGAAAGCATCATCATCATCATATATATATATTCCAGCAAAACAATTCTCGAATCATCATCATCTTAAGGTAAAATACTATTCACTTCATATTTGTATGTCAAATTTTATTTTGTTGCAGAATCTATTCCACTGAATTTTTTACATCATTCATATATGTTTGATTTTCTTTAACTTTTTATTTATTATTTTAATTTTGTTTTTTAAAAACTTTTTCTTACTATAGTGTAACTGTGAAGTTATCATCACGGAATTAACATCATATATTTTTTTCTAACAAAGCAATTCTCGAATCCTCATCATCTTCAGGTAAAATACTATTCACTCTATGTTTGTATGTTAAATTTTATTTGGTTAAATAATCTATTCCACTAATTTTTTTGTATCATTCATATATGTTTACTTTTCTTTAATTTTTTATTTACCATTTTAATTTTCTTTTTGAAAATTTTTTCTTATTGTAGAGCAATTGTGAAGTCATCATCACGAAAGTAGCACCATATTTTTTTTCCTTCAAAGCAATACTCGAATCATCATCATCTTAAGGTAAAATACTATTCACTTTATAATTTGTTTATATGTTAAATTTTATTTGGTTGAAGAATCTGTTCCACTAATTTTTTTTGTGTCATTCATATATGTTTACTTTTCTTTAATTTTTTTGTCTTGTTGTCTCACTAGTTTTACTTGTACTTTTAGATAGAAGAGAAAAAAAATTAATATAAGCCATCCAAATAGGAGACCTAATGAGTCCTATCTTAACTTTTTTTAAATCTGAATATTCATCATTCATTTAACTATAGCTTGATGCTGAAAACTTGAAATTAAACGCTGTAAAATTACTTAAACTCTTAGCTCAAAGAAGTTAGTATGGATACATAGCCTTGTCATTGAATCTATATGGCATCACATGTTAGAGAAATGGCTGAGTGAGAAATGGTAGGTATTGCATATTATTGCTCTTGCTTAATTATTTATTTACTCTATATACACAATTGAGATTAAGATTTATCTTCTTTCGCATTTTACATTATATTTTGTCTATGTCGTTGTCTTAACCTTGAGCCTTGGCTTCAATGCATTTGGCTATGTAGTATTCACAGAAAGAGTGTATTGTGTACACAGATTTTTGTTCTTAAATCTATCATTTGCTGTCGTCAATTCTATGCAAATCTCATGAGTAAAGTTTCCATTAATGTCTTCTAATTCTTTTTCTTTATTTCTTTTACAATTGGTTTTTATTCTCAATTTACAATTTGTTTTTGCAATTACTCTATCACATCAAAATAACTCCTACAGGCTCTAAGTCTTAGTAAGGTGATTAATTTATATCATAATTTTATAGGATATTTTTTAACATTACTGTAAAAGTAGAAGGATTCTAGAATTTCTGAGAAGTTATAGTTTGGATCATCTTTGCTATCACATTAGACTAAGAATTAGTGTTTTGTTGTTTCAAGTGATCATAAATACACTATATTTAACCCCCATAATAATAAAAATAATAATAATTCATATTATTTTATTAGAACAGGATGTTGGGTCTCAGCCCACTAAATCATTCATTATTATTATGTTTGTGGGCATGCGTGATAAATTTCAGGCCTCCATAATCATTTTTTATTTAGTAGCCTTATATACCAATTGATTGTTGATTCTGAATTTTCATAATTTTATTTGTTTTGATAATTATAGTTTTGGAGATATATATTTCATTTGATGGGCATAGGATATGCTAAAATGGAAAATTTTCAGTATATTTCAGAGTTCAAGCTTGGTCAAAAATTGTTTCTTTCCATAAGGAGATTGTGAAGTGAAGCTAGGGATAGCAAAATGTCTAGTTCAAGCATATCTTCTGTTTCGGGTCAAAAAGGTTTTAAATAAAATTTATTATATTTTACAAATTTATAATTTATAAAATTTAGTTTTTGTTATATTAAACTTTAAAAATTAGCCTTGAATGATTTAAAACTTTAAATATATGTCATGGATGGATTAAATGTTTGAAATTAACTTGAACACGTTGAGTATGTTACATTTGTTGCAGAGGATGTACTGATTGAGATTATTTAAATCTCAAGCAATAATTTTAATTTCAACTTAGTTAAATAATTTTGGTTTACTATGTTAAATGTAATGAATAATTGTTATTATTATTTTTTTTTTATGTAGAAGTCTAGTTGAACAAGTGCATCAAACTGTAATAAACCATCTAAAGTAGTGCATATAACTGAACTGGATCAGTTATAATGCTAAAGAAGAAAAAGGAACTGGAAAATGATCTTAGTTGTTATAAATTTTAATATATTTATATATTTATCATAGAAGTGTTTTTTAAAAGATTTACTTTACTATTATAAAATAATTATTGTGATTCTAAATATTTCAATTTTTTAATACAAACTAATTAAGTATGTAACATTAGTATTATTATGTTATTGTATGAATAGGCTGAGCAAAATGGAAATGAGCCTAGTCTAATAGATTCTTTTGAAATGCTTCATGTACGAAATGATGGAACTTGGCCTAGTGACAAAGCAAAGGAACTGCATGTAGGTTATTTTTTTTCCCCTTAATTTAAAAAGTTTGTACTATTATCATCATTGGATATGTTATCCTTATCTAATTATTTTTCATATTTTGATAAGACACAAATGATATCAAAGAAGAATGAATTACACGAGTCCTTCAATGAAATCTCATTGAGAAAACAATGGGATATATATTAAAAAGATGTGTTAAGCATGGTCATGCTCTTAGAGGCCTCAAAACTAGTGAGGTATACAGATTCACTTCAAGCCGACCTTGCAACAAAGAGAAAAACATACAACCTGAGGAATTTTTGTTGAATACTTTGGAAGTGATGCAAGAACAATTGACTATTGTACAAAAAAAAAAGTTGAAGATTTAGAAGCAAAAAGTAATCTCATTCTCAACCTGTTAGGGCTCCATCTTCAATGGTATAATGTATTTTTCAATCTAAGTTCTTTTTAATTTACATAATTCATTTGCACTTAATTATTTTAGATACTTATTTAAGTTTTCTTTACAGGATCCAATTGGAAAATTGAATGCAAATGATGATGGTGGTGCAAATTTTGAAAATAGTAGTGGTGTAAATGTTGATGATGATGGTGGCATTGATTTAGAGGATGATGGTGATTCAGAAGATAAAGGTAATGCTGATTCAGATGGCTTTGATGATATTTGATATTTATAGTATTTATAGCTTTTAAAAATAATACAATGATGCTTTTTTAATTATGAAATGTTTTTGGACAATATGAATGGTGACAATTTCCATTGAATTGTTTTGGAAAATTCATTCATTTTATAATAATTTTGGTTGTATAAAATCTATTTTCAACGGTCATATATTCCTAATAATTGTATTAAACAATTGAAATAATTATTATTCCAATTGTCAGTGGGAATTAATAAAATAAATTCCAACTACGTAGATTATTTTCAATTGTCTATAGAGAATTTCCAACAAAGATATGTCATAAAAAATAGTACTTTTTTGACTATGAATACATTATTTATAATGGAGCAATTCCATTACAAATATTACTTATTCAAACTAATATGTAGTATTTTTTTATTGTAAAATCAATTAGTATAATATGTTATTCCAACTATAGTTTAGATTTTTTGACTGTTTTTATCCTTCAAAATTAATGTATTTTCAATGGCCATATATTAGTTGAAATTGCTATTACAAAAACTACTACTAGAGGCAATTGAAAATAGTATTTTTGATGACTCAAAGTGATAACAAAAATTATTCATTAGTTGTGTGTCCATATTTATTTCTAATATGCATTTATCATTTTTTTTCATGGCTAGTTGTGCTATAAAAAAGCATAGTTACGATGGTCAATTGGAAAAAAAAATATTTATACCCTAGGTGTTATCGACGGCCAACGCCTGCCTTTAGTAGTTGAAAAAACACATTACAACAACATTTTAATTGTTCCGACTGTATTCAACAATCACAAAAATACTTTTTCTTTTATTGCATTAAAGCTCCTTGCCTCTAAACTTCTCGCACGGTCAATAGTGTTTGCATGTCCGACATGCATTTAAGTCTGATTCTGTGTAACTGTAGTCATGATCGGTCAATTACAATAACAACAACAATAACAATAACAACAACAATAATTATTATTATTATAATGAACTAATGACATTTTAGTAACTTGATAAAATTTAGTTTATTACGATTTCGATTTCAAGATAAAGTAGACACATCAATGAGATTCCAGTCCATTCTGATTTCAATTCCTACTGCTCAAGTAAATAACTTATTCTGAAATGACCTGCACCAAAACCCACTAGTCGAGTCTACCTAATATTATCTACTTCTACTGTTAATAATCTTACTAATAAAAATTCTATCTCCCCTAAAAATATAACATTCCCAAACCAATAAATTTATAAAATAAACACTTCCAAAATAATTCAACATTCAACCAACTTCATTGAGCAATTCACCTTAACCATAATACTGATTAGCACCAAAACATCTCCAAAGTATCAAAAGAATATTATACTATGACTAATATCAACATACATTAGGCATTCATCATATCAAAATACAACTATACAAATCCAAAACAAATGAGGTGATCAAAATTCCCTAATACTTTCATTGATATCTCCTAGGAACATCACATGGCCAAACATTTAAAATAACTATTGTTGTTGGGTCAACTGTTGTACCTACAAATCTTATTTTAGGGGAGAGGGCGCAAGAAGGGCGAGGGGAATTTAATAAAATTGGGTGAGTATAAAACTTAGTGAGAATGAGTAGATAATAGTTTTTGAACATAAAATTACATTAAAATAATTATATTATATCAACAAATAATTTCATCAAATTATCATAAAAAACTTAAATGACTTTTTTAATTGTAAATCAGACACTGACATAAAGATAATACACAATACCACAAAATCAAGGAAATCATATCACATTGTAATCTCAAATACTAAATTCTGAAACTGTCACTAAATATGTACCTAGGGGAATGATCACGTCATATCTAGACCTCTACAGACAATGTAATGATGTATTATCCAGATAGCATTGTGTCCGAAGCTATACGGATAAATAGGAAAGTGTCATCTCATATCTCATCATATCTCATACGAATGGTGCAATGATATACTCTCTAGGTATCATCGTGTCTAAAGCTGCACGGGTTATCAAATATCTCATCATATTTGTGCATGAATGATCTAGTCCCTAAAGGACAAAATGTGCCTAAGTAGATGGCTTAAAGTCTCTGTGTGTACTCAGACGGGCCCCAAAGCCTCTATATCATTTGTATCTCTATGTCTGTATCTCTATTCATTATGTTGCATGAATATGGTCCTAAAAGGAAAAAAGCCCAAACACACAGTCCACCTCTATGTGTGTTTAGACGAGTTCCAAATGCCTCATATCTCATATCATCTGCATAATTATATCTTGAGGGGAAGGGTACTTTCCTTATCATTTTTATAACAAACTTTTATACTTATATACATTTTAATTATACTTTAAGTCATAATTTTCTTCTCATTAACATGTTTAAATCCACTTTTCTTATCTTTAAAAATACTAATATGCTTTATTGAAGTCAACATGAAAAAAAAAAAAATTAACAACACACTTTTTAATAACCTATCAATACATTAATAAGTTCTATATTCTGAAAATTATTAAATCTAGGTATTTAAAATATTTATTTTACAAACATGCTTTACTATCATAATAAGCTATGAAAATAAGTTTGGTATATTCCACTCACAGTGACGATGTTCAGACTTGGGTATCGCCAATGTATGCGGATTGGTTGATGTTCTCGGTTCCTCCCTTGGAGTGTGGAATTATAGAAATACCCTCACCAGTCAACGATGATCGAGATGCTCAAGTTGGACACTTCTAGCCACGTTGAGTCTAATGGTGTCGACGGTGAGCTCCTACACATGGTGGTAGCATTGGATATAGCTCCCAAAGTCGTGAATGTCCAATTGCTGATCGGTGGTGAAATGGCGGTCCCTGGTGGCAATAGGTGTTTGAAAATGGAAAATAGTGATGTGGAGAACAAAACACAGCCAGTGGCTGTGTGGCCTAGCTCTGTCGAAATCAGTGGCGTTTGTAATCATTTTTGTGCTATGACTTTTCGTGCTTGATAGATGGTGCTCCAATCAGTTTTTGGCAGCAATGACGGTGAGAAGTTATGGCCAGCTTAAGGGGTTTCATTTGGTACCTTCCATTGCCGATGGGATGCCCGTAAATGGAAATTGGCAGCCAATCGATTTCTAGTTCGGGTCGGATTTCATCAGCCCTCTCTTATTTCCTCATTAGTTTTCAAATAAGCCCCAATTTCTTATTAATTAACCTCCCATTTCTTTTAAGCTTAATACAAATTAAGCTAATGTGGACTTGATTGTTTTAATAAAAGCTGGCAACGCAGGTCATCAAATCACGTTTGTGTTGTCTCTTTTATGTGTCATCACAAGTTTATTTAGTCTAAACACGATTCATTTAATAAATGTGTCAAATTTGATAATTCATACCTATTTATTCACGTTGAATACTAGAGCCACGTCTAATTTGCCAGAAACAATTATAATGAGTCTAATGGTTGTTAAAACTAAGGTCAAATGAAAAAGGTAAAATAGTATATTTAATAAAAAAAAAAGTGCATATGTTATATATTTTAATTCTTATTTCTCATTCTCATTTTAATTTATTTTTATTTCAATATATTTTAATTTAAGTTCATTCTAATTTCTGACAAATAAAGGTAACATAAATTTAATGGAATCAAGATTTGATTTATGTTTCTTGGTCAATGATTTCGTCATTTTGCTTTGCATGGTATATTTGTTTATTCTTACAAGAACATGCTTTTTCTTTTTTCCAAGCTGAAGTTGGCCTCGTAAAGCGAAATGGTTATTGAAATTTAAAAGTAGCAAAGTAATTATACAACATATCTAGGGACGCACAAAGTGAGCCTTGTCCGTTAATAAAAAATTGGACCAAGAATTTGAAAACCAAAAATGATGTAAAATGAAATGCAAATGATGATCGAAACATTTTACCAGAGGATCTATTGCCTAAGCTCACATGGAGTTATTCGTTATTATTAAATTTATTTATGTGAAACTATGAACCCTATACTTTTAGTTTATCCTGTTATAAAAAGTACTATAAAAGTTTGAATTTATTTGAATTTTCACCCTAAGTTTGCAAGTTGCATCAACCATCCACTAAAACATTATGAGTATGGAAGTTGTCTTTTTCTTACTTGAATTAAATGAACCCATTTGAAATTTACGAGCAATTCGGTGTAATTCACATGTAGAAATTATTTTTGAAATTTTGGCTAAATAAAATTTATGGGCTGAAAAAATCATTTCTAACACCAACCATATCTTGTAAACAAATGCTTAATGGGTAAAAATGGTTATTGTTTCAATTACATATATTTGTGAGAGCACATTTGAAATATTTCGTAAACCTTGGTCAATATTTTTGAGTGTATGGTTTGATGTCCTATGCTATAAGTAGTAGACTTTTAGTGTGAGTGGTCGATTTTTAAGCCCACATTGTAATAGATTTCATCTAAGTATATTAGAGGTCTTAATATGTGCTTAAAATTAGATATGGACTCAATTGATAAGTATCAAACTTATCTCACTTGTATAATTGAACTCCCACTTCTAAGAATTATATTTTTATAACAGGAAAATAATTATTTTATTGAGTTAATAATACATAAGACGTTAGACTGATACGACTAGGGATGAGTGTTTGGTTGAAGTTGAGTTTCGGGTTCAGTTTAGATGAATATTCATAATGAAAAACTCAAATACTAAAATGGATTTGAGTTTTACCCATCCTTTATTTTTCATTTCCAAAAGTTCTTTGATCTAACAATGTAAAATTTGGAAATTTCATCTAATTTATTTTATTGCATTGTTGCTGAGAAAAATCTTTATTTGGAAACTAAATTTTTCAAGATCATTAATTTTTAATAAACAATTACTACAGTAAAAATTTATAAATTCACTGGCCAAGATAACTTAAATAATATTTACTACAATACATAGAACACTGTCTGTTTGCTTCTTCAATTTCGAAATCTTATCAAGATTTTACAGTTGAATAAATCATTGCATTAACTTTAATTAATTTTGTAATGCCATTTTTTTAATATTATTATTTAGCTTATCGTCAACCCAAGTTTCTCTCTACTCTAACCTTTTGTTTTCAACACAAGATTTTATTATCTCAAATATATGACACCTACAAAAAGTTACAAAATTTTCACAAAACTTATGAAAACACTTAAATATCCATATATAGTAAAACATCTATAAAATAATATTGTTGAAACTAAGAAAAAATATTATGTTTGCAAGGTTACTTATTTATTGATTACAGAATAAGTTATTAGTTTATCAGTAATTGAATATTTATTATTTTAGAAGATTATTACATTTTAATTACTTGTGTCATTTTGGTATGTGTACAATTTTTTGACCAAAATTCATATATAAATTTCAAAATTTATCATGTATATACAAAAATTATTAATAAATGTTATGAACAAATGTGCAGAAGCCAAAAAAATAATGCATGTACATTGTACATAGTTTCAAATTTAATACTCTTTGAATATAAAATGTTTCAGATGCTTGAAGTATATAGAATATAAACTCTAAATAAACCGGTCATTAGCATTTTTTTATGCGTCAAATCATTAGATAAATCTTTTTTGATATGAGTTGAATTGAGAAAATTAAAGTTGTCAAGAAAAAAATTTAATATTATGAATTTTATACATTATTTACTGTTGATATTTCTTGTAATTAACTAAATATTAATTCATATTTTTTTTCGGTCCTAAAAGATTGGGAAAAAAATTATTATTTTATATATTTAACGATATCACTAATTTAGTACATTAGTCTAAGCCGAGACCGAAAGATTTTATATTTTGATAAGATTATTAATTTATTAAATATTTACTTATCAATGTTTTACAGTAGTTATAAATTTTTTTTCTAAAATAAATAATATTTTAGTCTTTTTATAAGTCGGTGTCAAATTTCTTAAACTCCATCTTTGGTAGAAGTAGTACAGCTGGTAATACAAACACAAAACGTTCGCATTTATTTAGATCACATGGGTGGATAAACTCAAGACTTAATAGTAATGATATAGTTGCTCCCAGAGGCAAAACAACAGTCAGTTATAGGATGGGCGTCAAGTGATAGATACTGACAGTTATTAATCATATGCCACGAATCAGGTTCGAACTAGTGACACCGAGATTTTAAGTCTTCTGCTGTACCAACTGCTATTCCTACCATTTTTGACGCACGTTAGAAGGTGATTTGGATCTATGTCAATTAAGTTAATAAAACAATTGAAAATTGATTTATTTTGTATAAGAGTTTTACTATCTTATAATTTATATAAGGTATAATATGAGTAAAATGAGGTAGATGACTCATCACTAGTTGCTAAATTTTGCATGAATGTATCTTACATAAACGGTAAGATAACAAAACCTTTTGTATAAATTTTATGTCTAGTTCGGTTATTGTTCTAGAGAGGCACGTCAATTTTTTTCTTCCTGAATTGAATATATAATTAATACTTAATCCAAACAATTTTCATAGTATCTAATTATCCTCTTTGTACAAAAAATTTGATGAAAAAGTCGAGTAAATGGGTTATTTTCTTGATATTTGATATTGAAAATATAAAATATATTTATTATAAAAATATTTAAAAATAACAAAAATAGTACAAAAAAATATTATTATTAATTGTTTATTTATACCAAAATCTAATAATTGTATTTAATTTTGTTATTTTATTTTCAATTGATATGATTTATTTATTGTATAATAAATATGAATAAAATTAGAAGTGGGTATAGGTCCATTCAGTTCCAAATCGAACAAAACCGATTGGTTTTGCTCTATATATCAATTGAATCGATCTTAGTTCGGTTTAGTTTTTTTCTCTAATACTTTGCATTTTGTGATTTTTTTGGTTTTTTTATTTTTATATGAACCCATCAATTTTTATTAATTTTTGTAACCGAACCGAAACCAGCCACTGATTTGGTTTGGTTTAATTTTTTTTTTATGGCACCTTTTTTTTGCCCTACCCACCCTAAATAGAAGTATATTCGAAATTAAGAGTAATGTTATAAAATGATAATGCTAGCGGGTTATTGGGTATTGTCAAAATGGTAGGGGATAAATGATATATATTCATTTTTAGTAGGGAACAAACTGTTAATCTCCCTTATTCTAAACAATTTCATGAGTATAGTTCATCTATGCATGGTTTATCCATTATATTCCCACTGTTGGCTTCTTTAATTTTATATATTGTATGCTGTAACCAAGTTAGGTTCATAGTTTCTTAATTTCCCGCCGGTCAAATCAAGACCTGATACCGCTACTGCTTGCTCCACTCTTACGGCAGGAACTCAATACATAATTTTTTATTTTTTATTTTACCTTAATGAGCTATCAAGAATGATTTATCTCCTTCGTACTTTAAAATGAAAATGTTGGCTCTAATTAGGAAAATGATGAACCAAAAAAATAACAACATGAAGAAAAGCTTTTATTGTCCATAAACATGCAATATTAATGCAACTTTATTATTACAACTTTATTCATTTATCAAAGCATGCGTATAACTTTAAAACGAAACAAACTTTGTTTTTAACTCGAAGCATTTATTGGGGCACTCTGCAGCTCGATCTTCAAACCTTTTTAAACGCAACCTTGAACGGAACATCGCTTAAAGCCAGACGCCGCACCCCACCATTAATAAAAATACCGACATCTCTGCACAAACCTCTGCAGGAACTACAAACCGAAGGACAGAAAACGAGCTTGTAATCACCATAAAACTTCTCAATCTTAAACCAATTTCTTATGGTTCTTGGGCTGGGATTACCTTCAACTCCCCCAGTTGTCACAAACCACTGCCCTAATGGTGCATCAAAATTGTCAAGCTTCCATACGGCGGATAGCCCACAAGCTGTTGCAGCATCAAATTTGATGTTTAAGTCAGTGGACTCACGAACAACGCCTTTTTTAGGGTTAACGGGCGAAAATGTTACTGGCAAACCATTTTTAAATGCATGTTGCTCTTGAACAACATCTAGGGACATGTCTTATTGTTACTTCTGCCAGCAAGTGTAAGCCCGCCGCCTCGGCCTTTTGTAACGGGCAAGATGTAGTACTTGATGCCAGCTCGGAGCTGCTTACCGCTGATGTCGAGAACCGGATTAGGAGCAGCATTACCCTTAGTAGGCAATGGCGTTGCAATGAAGGCAAAGAGAAGGATCAGCGAGAGTGAGACTAACGTAGTTCTCATTGTTATATTTTTATATATTTTTTTTCTTTTCTTGTGTTTTTGTGTGTAAATAACCCTTACGGGGCCTAAATTTATAGAGCTAGGCTAGCTATAGTTAACTGACGGATAGCATGTTGAATTGTCCAGCTGCTTGGTTTGATTTGACTAATGTCCAATTCAAGAAGCCGATGGTCGCCCATAAGGTAAGTACGGAATATTTGATTTTGCTCTATGTGCCATATATTTTTTGGGTCTGCTTATGTTACATTTGCTGGAAGTAACAGCAATGACATGGCCACTTTTTACACCTGTAATTTGTTTTAGCTTAAGTTCGTTCTCGTCCGTTGGATTTAGAAATTGTATATCTAATGATCCCTAATGGCAAGCTGTTTGTTACAGAAAATGTAACGTAGGCGCTGCCATATTTTTTACTTTAAAAAAAAAAAAACAGCTGAATAGATAATTTTATACAAATTTCAAAGTATAAAAGGCGTAAAATTTAATATGAGAGTCAAAGATTTACTTTAGAATTAGAAGTCAATACCCATATCTCTTCTCTTACTTTAATTTGAATTTAGATTTTTTTTATTACATCATTGTTCTATTTAAAATTAAATTCTACGACTGGGATCTCGGCATGCATATCTGAAGCTCTGCCTAAATTTTTAACCATTTCTAATATTCGAGAGTTGTCCACTCCCCTAATCTTTCATCAGAAAAAAGATTAAAATTAATGCATAAATATTTTTATGACTCAAATCTTACACTCAATATCTTGTGAAGTCTCCTCGATTGATGTAATGAAATTCAGATTTGATTCCTGCCTTGGTCAATTGTTTCGTCATATTGTTTTGCATGGTAGATACGTTTATTTTTACACGAACATGTTTTTTGTAGGTGAAGTTGGCCTCTTTAATCGAGGAGTTTATATTGAAAAATAAAAGTAGCAAAGAAATGATACAGCCTGTTTAGGGGACATAAAGTTAGTATCCTTCAATAAAAAAGTAGTACCAAGAATTTGAAAACAAAAAATAATGCAAAAAAACATACAAATGATGATCAAAACGTGCTACCAGCAGATCTATTGGCTAAGTTCACATGGAGATGTCTGTTAGTTTTAGTTTAATTTATGTGAAACTATGAGCCATATACCTTATTTAATTTATATGAAACTACGAGCCGTATACCTTAACTTTTTCATGTTATTAAAAATATACTAAAAATTTTGAATTTGTTTGAATTTTCAACCTAAGTATGCAATTTACGTCAATCGTACACTGAAACTTTAACTGCCATTTATAATTAATGATGTTACAAAGGTAATTTAGACGTTTAACATGCTAAATTTAAAAATAAAATAAAATAGAATATATCAACCATGCACCTTAAGTTTCTCTTGTTATAGAAAATATTACATAAATTGGTATTTGTTCAATATTCCACCCTAAGTTTACAATTTGTACCAATTGTCCACCAAAACTTTAGCTCCCCGTTTATAATTAATCTCATAATTAAAAAAAAAAAACTAAATTTCATATTATTTAGGGTGCAAAGCCAAAAATACTCCTGAATTCAATGGTGAAATTGCATTTTACTATATTCTGTTAAGTATTCTAACGGTGTTAATGTCTTGGGGGATATTTGATACAAATTACAAACTTAGATGGAAGATCAAATAAATTTTATAGTGAAAAGTCAAAATAAAGCAACCTTAACGCCTATAGTTTTTTTTTTTTTTTTTATTTTGTTCATTTCGCTGAAATGTCTAACACGCACACTAACAATCCTCAGTCCTCACTCAGATGCTGCTCTCTCTCACTCACCACCCTCGAGTTTGTTGACTTGCTATTGTCTGTCCTCGCCACGATGGAGTTTATGTCAATCCTAAACCAAAACCCAGAACCCGATCTGTTGGATGTTTACCATCCTTAGATTGGAATAGCACGATCAAATGATGCTCGGGGAACATGATATCATTAGGGTGGCCTTTAAGAAAGTAAAATACCCCACTAGTCTAAGCGTCAATTAACTCTAATATATTCATTAAAAAAATATACAAAAGAATAAATTTCTTTTAATTTGGCTTAGAATTATTTTGGATTTTTTATAAACCTCAAACACAATAGTTTTATGGAACGCTTATTAAACGGGAATTAAAATGAGTTGGAATCGGAATGATGAATCATAATCAGAATAAATTAATAATATGTTTACTTCCTGGATTAGAAAATTAGAATCAGGATTAAGAATCATTAGCAACGTTTATTTTGCAAAATAGAGGTTGGAATCAAAATCAGAATCATGGGCCCACCCAATTTGAGAATTTGGAATGAGAGATCGATTCCCAAGGAGGGTTGAGAATCAATTTCCCATTCCCAAAAGTTTCCATTCTACCCCCAATAAATTGTTATAATCCTTAAAATGTCCCTGATGTGGGGTGTTATGTATCGCAAGTAGGGTACCTTCCAGAGAACATAACTTTAATTACAGGCGTCCATTTTTGGCGTATCATATTGTTAACTTACATATTTTCATAATTATGATTTTGATGATAATAATTATGTTTTTGAATTGGTTAGGCTTGAAGATGTTGGAATAATGATTGAAAACTTTGAAATCCTCTAACATTGTTTAAAACTCTAAAAATAACTTATTTGAAAATGTATAAAATATTTTTAGGCTTTAAAATAATTTTGAAAAAAATTGGGACAAAACTATAAAATTTAGAAAAGTTGGCACTATAGCTTAACGGCGAAAAGATAAAACAGTTAACAGGTTGCTGACAAGGTCCAAAGAGCAACACATTTTGTCAAAAGTTAACGACTAACTGACAACAAGTTAGTATGTTACCAATACGGTCCAAAAAGCAACACAACTTCTCCAAAGTTAACGACTAACCGATAACAAAATTAGCAAGTTACCGACAAGTTTTAGAAAGCAACACATCTTGGTTGATGTTAACAATGATCCGATAACTTGTAAACAGCTAACCGATAGGTTAACGACGAACCGAAAATTATAAATGGCGAATCGAATGTTTGAAAAATAGCCCAATGGTAACTTGTTCAAGTCAAAACGACGATCCAACAATAAGTTAAAGGCGAACCGTTAAGACTGAAAAAGTCTATATGGCTATTTTTCTACTCCAACTATAAAAGGATTCATTCAAATTCAAATGGAGGTTAGACAACTATACATATCACTGAGCATTCAGGAGTAACCCAAACTTAAGTTCTTGTAATCATTTTGTTCACACTTTGAGTATTCATTTTGTGATTAATTATATAGTATGAGTGAAGTTTTGTTGTAACTTCTTTTTTTGTAAACAAAAAAATTAGGTAATTGTAAGTGTTGAAGTACACTTGGATAAAGAGATTGTGGTTAATCTTTTGTTGTAAGTGTTCATTGACACCTAGGAAGTCAATTGTAATCGTTGCTGAACCCTTGGACTTGTGCTTAGTGAAAATCTCAAGCCCGATAAACTTGGAGGCGTGGACTAGGCACAATTGGCCGAACCACATAAAAATTCTCATATTTGCATTTCTCTTTCCCTTACTCTTTATGTTTGTTGCACTTTAAATTTGAGTATTTTGAATTTAGTTAACTTATTGAGAGTTAATTAAGTTTTAATTTAGAATATTTTTAGAATTTCAGTTCACCCCCCTCTTCGGTTACTTAGTTAGTATTTCATTTGGTATCAAAGTAATATACTCTTGTTATTGACATAACCGTCGAGAGTTAAAGATCTATGGTAACTCATTATAATTCTATATTTAGGGAAAGACAATCTACCACTAGACCACTATTCTTTAATGGTAATGACTACCCTTATTGAAAAACTAGGGTGAGATTTACCAACATGCCTTAGGCTATGAAATTTAGGAGATTGTTAATGATGAACCATTTTATGAAAAATGAAAAAGAGGAAGATATTCCCAAGGCATCCAACTAATGGAGCGCGAAAGAGAAAAGAAAATTGTCTCTAAATTCCAAAGCTATGAATGCCTTATTTTGTTGACTTTATAAGAAAGAATTCCATAGAGTGTTTAATTGTGAGAGTGCACAGAAAATTTGGAAAAAACTTAAAATTGTCTATGAGGGAACAAATCATGTTAAAAAATTTAAAATTAATAGATACACTAGACATTATAAACTATTTTAAATGGAACAAAATGAAAATGTTTATGTCATGTATACTAGATTTACAGACATTGTGAATACTTTAATAGCCCTAAGAAAAACTTTTTCAAATAGTAAAAAAGTTAAGAAGATGGAAACCAAAGAGAACAGGCATAGAAAAAGCTAAGGATTTAAATATCTTACCTATTAATGATTTAATTGGCTCTCTTATTTTCTATGAGGAATATTTAGCAGCTGAAAAAGGCAATGAGGAAAAGAAGAAGAAGAGCATTGCTCTTAAAGCCTCAAAGGATGAAAGCAATGAGGAAAATGAGCTGGATAATGAAGAAATGGGTATGCTAGCAAGAAAGTTCAGAAAATTCTACAAGAAAATAAATGAACATAGAAAGTTCAGAAACTACAAAAATCAAAAGGAAAGGAAGAAACCTATCACTTGTTATAAATGCAAGAAGCCTAGATACATTTAGTTAGAATGCTCTCTCCTCAACAAACTCAAGAAGAAAGCCATGGTGGCTACATGGAATAACAGTAATGAGGAATCAAGTAGTGACAAAGAGCTTCAAGAAGTGTCAAACCTAGCTATTATGGCATTTAGGGATGAATCATTCAACGAGCTTGGTAAGGTAAATGGTTTTCCAACCTATGATGAACTATATGATGCTTTTAAGCAATTATATGATAATTGGATCAGAATAAGTAAGAAGAATTAATGTCTTAAAAATAAAATGATAGAACTCATAAATGAGAATGAATCTTTAAATGTTAAGGTTATATGTCTAGAATTGGAGAATAAATCATTGTATGATAAGATAGATTTTTCAAATAAAAAATCTAGCACATCTCATATGCATATATAAAGAATCACATGTAGATGATTTGATAAAGGAAAATGAGATGCTCAAGAAAAGGACTAACAAACTTGGTGATATTGTTTTAAAATTCTCAAATAGGCAAAAGATGTTAGCAACTTACTTGGTTCACAAAAATGTATGTTTCACAAAAATGATAATATAAGTCAAATTTGAAACAAAAGTATTATAAGAATTACTTTGTGAAGAGTACTCCTATTAATGATCAAATCTTATGTCATTTTTGCAATCAAAATAGTCATATGAAAAATAGTTGTCTTGTCAAGAAAAACGTAAATTATGGAATGAAATGTACTTGGTTTCCAAAATGAACCATTACTAACACTCAAGGACCTAAAAATGTTTGAGTACCTAAGACTTGACATTTCCTTGCAGGGTTTAAAGAAGAATAATAATAAATGGTTTTTGGATAGTGGATGATCAAGACACATGATAGGAAACTATACTTAGTTTTCAAGCTTTACCAAAAGAGATGTTCCCTTTAGAGACAATTGAAAAGGGAAGGTTCTTGGAATTTATAATATTGGTAATGTATCATCTACCCTAATTGAGAATATATGTTTGATTGAGAATTTGAAACACAATTTTATTAGAATTAGTCAATTATGCTACAAAGGTTATAAAGTTATTTTTGATAAAAATAGAAGTGTTATAGAGAATGCATTTGATAGTAAAATTGTGTTGATTATAAATAAATATGGCAATAAGTATAACATCAATATTGAATGTGCATCTTCAAATGATAAATGTTTGTCCGCATTGCATGATGATGGTTGGTTATGGCATAGAAGATTAGAACATGAAAGTATGGATTTAATTTCAAAGATTTCCAAAAATAATCCAGTTAAAGGTCTTTCTAAAATAAGATTTCAAAGGGATAAAATTTACGAGACATATCAATTTGTTAAAGAAATCAAAAACTCTTTTAAAAATAAAAATTACATTTCTACTTCAATTTCTTCATATTGACTTATTTGGACCTTCTAAGTATGCTTATTTGAATGGAAAGTACTATACTTTTGTGATTATTGATGATTTCTCTAAATTAACATGGGTATTGTTTATAGCCGATATTTATAAAAAGATTCAAAATGAAAATAACTATAAGATTGAATGTATTAGAAGTGATCATGGAGGAGAAATTGAAAATCATGTATTTGAATGTTTTTGCAATAAGCATAGTATTGAAAATCAATTTTCTTCACCTAGGACTACACAAAAAAATAGAATTATTGAGAGAAATAATAGGCCTATTCAAGAAATGGCTAGGACCATGTTAAACAAAAATAGTTTAACTAAATATTATTTTAGCCGAAGCCGTCAACACTGCATATTATGTTTTAAATTGTGTATTAAATAAACCTACCCTTAATAAGACTCCTTATGAGCTTTGGAAAGATAAAAACTCAATATTGGTTATTTCAAAGTTTTTTTATGCAAATATTTTATTTTGAATACAAAGATAATCTTGGTAAATTTTATCTAAAATTTGATGTTGGCATCTTTCTTGGATATTCAAATTCAAGCAAAGCTTATAAAGTTTATAATAAAATATCTTTAATGTCGAGGAATCTATACATGTCACATTTGATGAATCCAATCCCACCTCTTCCGAGCAAGCTATTATTGATAATGATGCAAATAAAGAGTGACATACAGAGCAATTAAAGGATAAGCAAAACAATGCTCTACTAGAAAATCAAGAGGAACAACAAGAAGAAACAAATGCAGAACAAAATGAAGGTATTTCTCAATCACTCCCTAAGGAGTGGAGGTATGTCTCTTCTCATCCAAATGATTGAATTTTAGGTGATCCCTCTAGAAGCATTGCTACTAGATCATCATTTAGGAACACATGTGAACAAGATGCAGTCATTTCTTAAATTGAACCAAAATCCCTTTTGGATGCTGAAAACAATAAATCTTGGATTATAACTATACAAGAAGAATTAAATCAATTTGAGAGAAATAATGTAAGGGAATTAGTTCTCAAACCGAAACACCAATCTATCATAGGCATTAAATGAGTATTTAGGAACAAGATAGATGAAACGGGAGTGGTTGTAAGAAATAAAGCTAGATTAATAGCTCAAGTTTACAACCAAGAAGAATGAATTGATTTTGATGAAACATTTGCACCTGTAGCTAGATTAGAGTCCATTAGGGTGTTATTAGCATTTGCATGTCATAAGAATTTTATCCTATATCAAATAGATATTAAAAGTGCATTCCTAAATAGTCATATTATGGAGAAAGTTTATGTGAAACCACCACCTGGTTTTGAAAATGAAAAATTTCCAGATCATATTTATAAGTTGACAAAAGCTTTGTATGGTTTGAAACAAGCACCTAGGGCATGTTATGATAGGCTTAAAAATTTATTGCTAGAAAATGGTTTTTCAATAGATAAAACTTATACAACTCTATTTCTTAAGCATAAAAACAAAGATATTCTTCTAGTTTAAATTTATGTTGATAATATTATCTTTAGCTCTACTAATGAGCTATTGTGTAAGGAATTTTTATCTTATATGAACAAAAAATTTGAGATGAGCATGATAGGATAGTTAAAGTACTTCTTCGGACCACAAATAACACAAAATAAGGAAGGAATTTCATAAACCAAGCTAAGTATGTAAAAGACTTTCTCAAAAGATTTGGCTATGAAAATAAAAAAACAAAAAGCACTCCAATGATGAAAAAGGTAAAGAAGTTAATATCAAGATATATCGAGGTATGATTAGATCCTTGTTCTACTTAAATGCTAGTAGGCCTGATATTATGTTTAGCGTATGCTTATGTACTATATTTCAATCAGTCGTGAGGAGTCTCATTTACTGGTTGTTAAACGAATTTGTTGATACCTAATTGACACCATTGATTTGGGTCTTTGGTATCCTAAAGGAACATATATATCTTTAACATGTTATTTGGATGATGATTTTGCTGGGTATAAAGTTGACAGGAAAAACACTAATGGTGCATGCCATTTTTTAGGACACTTTTAGCAAGAAATAAATTTCAGTTATACTTTCTACCACTGGGGCAGAATATATTGCAGCTGGAGTTGTTGTGCACAAGCACTATAGATGAAACAAACACTTAGAGACTATGACATTAAGGTAGATCATATTCCTATTAGATGTGACAACACCAATGCTATTAACTTATCAAATAATCCAATTCAACACTCTATAACTAAACATATAGAGATTCGACATCATTTTCTAAGAGATCATGTTCAAAAGGGAGATGATGTGAGTGAATTTGTTTCTACTGAAAATCAATTTACTGATATCTTTACAAAACCACTTAGTGAAGAGTTCATAAAGATTAGGCATGAAGTTGTAATGATGAATATTGCATATTAATCTATTGTTCTGGTGTGTTTAATCTCATTGTTTGAATTCTTGAATGTGTTTCACATGATTAATTATTTTTGCATTCATAAATCATGCATCAAATAGTCATTAAAATATTTCGAGTTCAATAAATGACTTTGGAGTAATTCAAAATTTGGCCAAAATTAAAATAATGTGCTAAATTATTTTATAAGATATCTGAGATAAGCATTCTAGAGGATAACAGCTCGCCACTAACTTCATAATCGGCTAGCCAATAACCTTAAACTTTTAAAAAAAGCATTCTATCTGTTAACGGTTTACCGCTAATTTCTTAAATGGATCACTGATAACTAATTGACAGGTGACCAAGCTACTGGAGTGTAACGGCTCGCCGTTAATAAATAAACGGCTCGCAGATAACCCAGTAAATCGCTCTCCATTTTTGCGTTTTATCTGTATAGTGACCTTCTTCTTCGTCATTTTTCCTTGGTTCTGAACTATTTTCTCTACACCTTTTGCTGACAGCTCTCTCTTTCTTTATAATCCACCATTTTTCTTCGTGTTTCTTGTAAAATTGAGTTTCCCATAGGCTTAAAATCCTCTTAAATCCATAGTTTTGTGATTAAAACTCATTTTTCCCTCAAATAAAAAATTCCTTATTTGAAACCCTAAAATTGCCTCCAGTTTCTTCGTCACATTTCTGAGACGACCTGCCCTATTTCCAGAGGCGACCTATCTTGAGCAACAGAACTCAAATATTAAAAATCATCTTATTAATGAGAATTCTACCGAAATTTCGGCAGAGCCTCCCCTAAGCATATAACATTCCCAAATCTGCAATTACAACACAAGCACTCCCAAATAATGTAATATACATCAAACTACTTCAATCAGTCTCATCCAGTAACATATCCAATATTACACGCGTTTCATATTTCTTATATCACATCCCTAATATAATTCCAAAATATGATGATTATACATTAACCAAAAGAAAATAATTATTCTATAGCCTCAAACAACCTCTCTTGGCCAAAATGACTCCAACTATGTACAGCTGTTGGGTTAATTATTGTACCTGTAATCTCCTGGGGGGGAAATTATAATAAAATAGGGTGAGTATAAAACTCAGTGAGCTCGATGAGTGGATTATACATTTTGAAACATAAAATACTTGCAAAAATAAATGTATCGCTTGTGCAAATACTTTTATCAATTAATTATTTTAATTTAAAAATTCCTTTCATTTCAATCATATTCTGAACATAAATATATTTGCTACTGCCTCAAAATCAAGAAAAACATCTAGTATTAAAATATCATCTCATATTGAAATATCAAATACTAAGTAATACAAATATTCTTAAACAAATACCAAGGGGATAATCTAGTCATATCCGGACCTTAACGGACGACAATGATGTACTATCTGAGTACTATTATGCCCGGAGCTACACGGATAGACGAAAGGACGTACCATCTCATGCTTATCAGCACAACTCATACCCGGATCTCAACGGACGTGCTATGATACGCTATCTGGCGACATCGTGTCAGGACCACCCGGTCTTATATCTTAATATCTGTCTGCATGCATATGCCCACAAAGGGCGAAAGCGCCCAAACACACGGCCCAAAGCCTATATGTGTGTTCAGACGGGCCCCAAAGGCCTACTATCTCATTTAATCTAGAAGGAATGGGTATTTGCTTTAAAACATTAAATCATGCATGAAATCAATATATATACACTTTAATTCATACTTGAAATCCACATATATACACTTTAAATCATGCTCAAAATCCTTATATTTACACCTTTCAAATCATGCTCAAGATCAAATCATATACTCTTTAAATCATGCTCGAAATCCACATAAAAATACTTTAAATCATGTTCGGAAATCAATTATCTCTTTTATCATTTTAAAATCGATACAGAGCATAAATGAATAAATATAACTTAACAAAATATTTATACATAATAAACATTTATTTCCAAGAACCATTTAATGAAAGCACTTTAAATATTCATTTCATGAACAAGCTTTACTATATAAAAATCAAATAATTTTAATATATTCCACTCACAGTGACAAACTCGGACTTGGCCATCACTCAAGTCTGCGGTAGATTTTTGTCCACAGATCCACCTATTTTAAAGAAATAATATAATTACTTCCCATAATTATAATTCAAACTAATCTCACAAAAGTAACGCTTAAAATAAGTATTCGTTCAAATATTACAACTCTCAATTTTTCCGACTACCAGTATTAATCCCGTATTCGTAATTTACTAAGGTAATCTGAAATTATACTACCCTCAATTTCATAATTTACTAACTTACCCTCAACATCATAAAATTACCAATTTATCCTCAATTCAGATTATAAAAACATCCTCAAAGCTGAAAATTACAAACTTACCCTTTATACGTAAAATTACCAAAATGCCCCTACGGTCAACGCTAACCGGAATTAACCCAACGGCGGTGGTGAAGCTCGGACTAGACACTTCTCGTCAAGGTGAGTTCAATGGTGCCGGTGGTGACCTCCCACACGCGGCGATAGTACAGGATCGAGGTCGTGAAGCCGCGGCACTTTAGGGTGATCGGTCGGCAGTAAATCAGCCTCCTTGGTGCCGGTGAGAATGGTAGAGAATGGAAGATGGTGTGGCGAGGCACCTTTTCCAGTCGGTGGGGAGGCCAAAGACGGCCAGAATTAGCGGCGATCGTCCACGCAAACTCGCAGAAGTTTCGAGCTTCACCGGCGGCGTTCCACACGTTTTCCTGCAGTAAGGACAGGTGGGGGTGGACGGCTGGCTCACAAGCTTTCGTTTGAAACCAGTGGGTTGGGTGGTGGGTCCGAGTTGGGTCAAAACGTGTCAAACAGGTCAAACACTCTCTCTCTCTCAGTTTCAAATCAGAATTTCACTTGGTTTCTCATTTTAAAAACACCCACAAAATATTAACTAAACCCCCTCATGATTATCACCTAGACCCTTTCTTGATTTAATTATTTATATAAATAATGCATATATTACAATCCTTCCCACTTATAAAAATTTCGTCCTTGAAATTTACGTACCAGTTAGAAATAAATGACGGTACTGAGCTTGCATCAAGTCCTTGGATTCCCAGGTAGCCTCTTTCTTTGAGTGATTCCTCCATAACACTTTTACCAAAGGGATGGTTTTCGAACACAACACCTAGTGTTTTCCCTCTAGTATCTTAATTGGCTCATCTTCGTAAGTCAAATACTCCTTCAATTGAATCAGTTGCTTCAATAAAACATGACTTGGATCATACATGTACTTTCGGAGCATTGAAACATGAAACACATTATGGATTCTGGACAATTCAGGTGGTAGAGCTAATCGATAAGCCAATGGACCAATATGCTCTACGATCTCATATGGCCCAATGTAACGTGGACTAAGTTTCCCACGCTTCCCAAATCGAAGTACTCCTTTCCAAGGAGATATTCATAAGAACACTCTATTATCAACACTGAATTCCAGATCCTGCCTACGCTTATCAGCATAGCTTTTCTGTCTATCCTGGGCCACTTTTAATCTATCGAGAATAAGTTGTACCCACTCGTTAGTATCCTGAACAAATTCTGTTCCAAATAACTTCCGCTCGCCAACTTTATCCCAATATATAGAAGTTTTGATTTTCCGTCCATACAAAGCCTCATATGGCGCCATCTTGATACTAGCTTGATAACTGTTGTTGTACGCAAACTCCATCAAAGGTAAATAAATGTCCCAATTACCCTTGATTTCCATAACACATGCTTGCAGTATATCCTCCAAAGTTTGAATGGTACGCTCTGACTGGCCATCAGTCTGAGGATGAAAAGCTGTACTAAAATTCAACTTCGTACCTAAAGCATTTTACAAGCTAGTCCAGAACTCTAAGTAAACCGTGAATCTCTATCTGAAATAATAGATACCGATACTCCGTGAAGACGAACTATCTCAACCACATAGATACTCCCCAACTTATCTATTGAATAGGTGGTTTTTGAATGGTAGAAAATGAGCAGATTTTTTAAGTCGATCTATAACCACCCAAACGCTGTCATGTCCACGTTGGGTACGCGAAAGTCCCGATACAAAGTCTATAGTAATATACTCCAATTTCCACTCCAGAATAGGAAGCGGCTGGGAATAACCCTGCAGGTCTCTGATGTTCAGCTTTAACCTACTAACCAACTAAACATCGAGAAATAAATTCTGCCATCTCTCTTTTCATGCCTTGCCACCGATGAATGGTCCCCTAAGGTACGGTACATCTTCGTACTTCTAGGATGCATCGTATAGGCGGAACAATGAGCTTCTTCCATGATCTCCCTCTTTAACTCTTCAATATTCGGTACACACAGTCTATTACCCATGACTAAAACTTCATCATCTCTCACATGAAATCGGTTCGTAAACCTTTTCGCACATCCTCTATCAACTTCATTAACTGGGGATCCTATGCTTGCATCCGATGGACTTTGTCAATTAAAGTCAGCCTAACTTGAAAATTAGCTATCGAAGCTCCGTAATTATCGGCATCTAACTCGACTCCTAAATATCTCGATTCAATCAGCGAAGTACACCGACCACTCGTATATGACCCATAGAACCAGAAGATTTCCTACTCAGTGCATCAGCCACCACATTGGCTTTGCCTGGATGATAATCAATGGTGCATTCATAATCCTTAATTAGCTCCATCCATCTTCTTTCTCTCAAATTTAAGTCTTTCTGAGTAAACAACTACTTTAGACTTTTATGATTAGTTAAAATTTAACAAGTTACCCCATACAAATAATGTCTCTATATTTTGAGTTTTGCTCATGCTTCTTAAGTTTTGTAGAAGCATAAGCTACTACTTTCCCATGTTGCATTAGCACACAGCCCAACCCTTTATTGGAGGCATCACTGTATACCACAAACCTTTCTTTGGCAGATGGAAGTATAAGAACTGGTGCTGAGGTAAGACGTGTCTTGAGTTCTTGAAAATTTTTTTCACAATCATCATTCCATTGGAACTTGGCATTCTTTCTAGTTAATTGCGTTAGTGGAGTGGCAATCTTAGAGAATCCCTCTACAAATAGATGATAGTACCTTGCCAAACCAAGGAAACTCCAAACCTTTGTGACATTTGTAGGCCGTTCCCATTTCACAGCTGCTTCAATCTTTTGGGGATCGACATAAATGCCCTCAGCTGATATTACGTGACTTAAAAATGTAACTCTGTCCAACCAGAACTCACACTTACTAAACTTGGCATAAAGCTGTTTCTCTTTCAAAGTTTACAGAACCATCTGCAAGTGATCAGCATGCTCTTCTTCATTTCGGGAATATACCAAAATATCATCAATGAACACAATTGCGAATCGATCTAATTATTGGAGAAATACCCTATTCATGAGATCCATAAAAGTTGTTGGAGCATTAGTCAACCGAAATGACATCACCAAAAACTCATAATGTCCATATTGGGTTTTGGATACTGTTTTAGGAACATCGTCCTCTTTAATTTTAAGTTGATCATATCTCGATCGCAAGTCGATCTTAGAAAATATCTTAACCCCCTAGTTTTGGTCAAACAAGTCATCAATACGCGGAAGTGGATACTTATTGCATATCGTAACCTTATTCAACTGCCGATAGTCAATACAAAGTCTGAGGGTACCATCCTTCATCTTTACAAACAAAATTGGAGCTCCCAGGAGAAACACTAGGCCTAATGAACTCTTTATCCACTAATTCCTATAGTTGAACCTTAATTTCCTTCAATTCTACTAGAGCCATCCCATGCGGTGCATAGATATAGAAGATTTTCCAGGAACTAAGTCGATGGAAAACTCAATCTCCCTGTTAGGTGGCATCCTCGGCAGTTCATCTGAAAATACATTTGGGAACTCTTGGACTACTAGAATATCCTTTAATTTCAACTCTTGAGCTTTTGTGTCCACCACATATACTAAGTAAGCTGAACAACCTTTTCTAAGCAACCGTCTCGCATTAATGGCGGAAATGACACATGAAGGTAAAATTTTGCGCTCCCATAAAATTTCACTCATGGTTTTCCTCGACTTATTAAACATAACATCTTTCTTGAAACAATCCACCATAGCATAATGAGATGCAAGCCAATCCATACCCAAAATAGCATCAAAATCTCGAATATCAATAACAATCAAATTAGGCTCCAATTCATGCTCACCCATTCCAATCATACAATTCCGATACACACTCTTGGCAAGAAGTGACTCTCCGTAGGTGTACTAACAACTAAGTCACAATCTTGTGGTTCGAGCTCTCGCTCTACATGTTTAGCAAACGTACGGGAAACAAAAGAATGTGTAGATCCAAGATCAATAAGAATATGTGCTTTACAGCCAACGATAGATAATATACCCATAATAACTTCACTTGCCTCCAGAGGTACAATACTAGGAGTCAACCCGACTCATCGGTCGACGCTGCCACGTCTACCACTACCACTATGAATTCCTTCTTATAAAAATTATAAACTTATTCTTCCTAAACAAGTAAAGTCTATAAAATCTAAAACCATGCTCGATACCAACTAAGACGACCAGCCCCATTTCCAAAGGTAAAATGGATAGCTTTGGAAATCGAAGTTTGATTCCCAACCCCCTAGGGATGAAATCTATGGAAATGATTTCCAAATTTATGGGTCCCATGTATGATTTCGATTTTAATTTCCACTCTTATTATATGAAGTAAGCACTGTTAATGATTCAAATTCTGGATCCCGATTCCCAATCCATGAAGTAAACACTCCCTTAAGATATTTTAGAGGAGTAGTCTAGAAATTCTTTGTTTATTTACAAAATAAATAAAAAAAGATGATGAGAGAAAGCTTACATGAGAGAAGAGAGGAGAAAGATGAGGAAAAAAAAGAGAGAGAGAGAGAGAGAAAAAAAAAAGAGACTTGAAAGAAAATGAAGAAAAAGAAAACGAAAGAGCATTACCAATTTTAAGAGGGAGGTCAGGGGTAAAGAGGAGAAAAATGGAGAAATTTAAAGTTAGGGGCTTTTTCCAAAAATTAAAGCCTGGTCTTGTAAAACTTGATTTAGGGAATTTTTATTGGAGGGTTTTCAATACTAAACTCATTTGGGAATATAAATGATGGAAAATTTGAAGGTGGAAAGTTATTTTAGTTTTTTCTTTGTGATTTTTAGTGCACAGAAAAATGAGGGCAATGACTATTTTGTGGACGTTGTGATTTTGACAATTAATAAATTGTTTTCTTTTTGCTTCTTGTCCTGTAATAAGCTTATCAACATGGCTATTGTTGATGCAGTTTTCCCACGTATCTTCAAACAGTGTTAAGAACTTTCTGCTCGCGACTAACTCGAGCTCGAGCAGGACTGTCTCATTCTTCCTATTTCTCTGTCTTTTCCAGAATGGAAGTCTCCCAGATCTGCGCTCACAGAAAACAATGTCAGGGGTTTTTTCGCCATCTACTCATCTTCTTCTTTCTGTCAGGGCGACTTCCGGCCAACCACACTCTCTCTCGCGTCATGTACAAGCCCTTCTTCTATTTCCTGCCGTCATTCTGTTTCTTCCTCTATTGAACTCTGGTTTCAGTTCTGGTAATCTATATCCTTAGGAGAAAAATGTCAAACCCCCAACAAGCCCGTAGGATGTTGCCAGAGAATTCGTCCTCCTCTAGTGAACCACAACCCCCTAGTATAATTCCCGTGAGGGATTCTAGTTTAGAGGGGGAATTACCCGCTGCAGAGGCCCAGCCGCGTCGAGGGGAAAGGGCCAGTCAAAGGTCCGAGAGTGGGCGATACCCCATTGACCATATGAGATGTGAGACCACCCCTTTAGATTTAGATAGGCTTAGGCAAACTTGCCACATACCCGAAAGTGTGGATTTAAGGTTGCTGGGCAGGGGTGAGATCTCCAGCCGTCCCCCCCAAGGCTACACGACCTTCTACTTGGAGTGTTTTAAATGGGGGGTCAGGCTGCCTCTCCAGCCTTACTTTGCCCGGGTTTTGTCTAGGTTCCGTCTGGCCCCGGGGCAATTGAACCCGAATGGGTGGAGGGTCCTTTCCGGACTCTTTGTGTTGTGGAAGCGTTGCGACCTGGGTGAACCCTCGGTAGGGGAAATCAGGCACCTTTACCAGTTGAAGTGCAGCCCGAAGGATGCTGGTTGGTATTATCTTACCTCCATCCTGAAGGGTAAAAAGCCCATCACTGATCTCCCAACCTCCGGTGGCAAGGAAGAGCAAATTCTTCTTCGTTGGGGGAGAATGGGGGCAAGCTGCACCTCTCAGCGAGGGGGTCCCTCCAGTTCCACGGCATTTTCGCACTCCATGTCGTTTATCTGCCTCGTGAATTTTTTACTTTTAGTTTTCCTGCTTGCATCTGTTCTCATTATTTTGCCTCGGTTGTTTCTGTAGTCTCCTGGGGTGCTTCTTATTCAATTGGGGGACAGCTTCGAGCACACGTGCAGACCGCACTTACAAACGCGAGCTCGTGCAGGGAGCTGCTGACACCCCAAAATTTCTTGGAGTCTAATTTAATACTGAGTGAAGACATGACTGGGGTTCGTGAGATGCTGCACTGACGCGTGGGGACAGCCGAAGGTGCGGGGACTTCAAAAAGAACTCGAGCAGAATCGGATGCTCCGCCTCCTCCTGCTCGGACTGTCCTCTCTGCTCAGCAAGCAGGACAAGCAGAAGTGGGTCCTCCACGTAAACGAGTGAGGACCGCGGCTCCGGCTCGCCCTCGAGCCGATGATATACAGGAACAGGGTCAAATTGGTCGCACGGAGCCTTACCTGAGGATTTTCAACGAGGAGCTGGACGGTATGTTCCTTGATGGGCTGGATGCCTTTGACATTGACGAGCTGCTCAGTGCTGCCCAGCGCCTCTCCTTCCGCCCAGCGCCTCTCCTTCCGTGCCTCGGCAGCTGTGGCCAGGATCAGGGCCAAAGCTCAAGAATCTCAGGAGAAACTTCAAGCGAAGATTCAGAGCTTAAAGCAGGGCATAGGCGAGCCGAAAGAAGAGAACACAAAGCTTCAAGAGGAGAACTCAACTTTGCAGAGAGGACAGCGGTGGCTGACTCTAAGGTCTCTCAGTTCGAGAGGGAGCTGACTGTCATCCGTGAGGAGTTGGTCGATGCTCAGAAGGACTTGGACACCCAGAAATCTTTCTTCGTGCAGACCCTAGAGAGGGAAACTTCTCATCTCCAAGGGTAGATTGATGCCTTAAAAGTCCAGCTCGCCAAGGAGTACAACGGTGGGGTGGACTTCACCTATAATCGCCTCGTGTATGCCCTGAGCAAAGTATACCCCAAGGTCGACCTATCTAAAGTCCAAGAGGGTGTGACCGAGTACTTACGCATCCACGAGGCCCCAGCTCAAGGGTCTGAGGCTTCTCCATTCGCGCCCCGAACTGATGACAGGGAGCTCGCTCCTCCTCCTGCCGATGCCCCTCCCGTTGCCGTTCCTCCTCCTGCTGTTTTTCCTCCTGTTGCTGCTCCTCCTCCTACTGGTGTTGGAGATGTTCCCCCTGCTGCTCCAACTGCTACTCCTCCTGCTGCTGCAGATGACAACCCTGTTACCTGAACTTCTCTATTTTTTTTTTGTACTTGTAATCACTTTAATGAAATAAAAAAGCACATGTTAAACAACTTCCTTTTTGTGCTCATGCGTATATTCTATTTTTTTGTATGTAGGATTGACTTCATATACTTGCTAAGAAAGAATTTTATAAGTGTTGGACTTTTTATTTTATTTTATGCCCATGTGTATTACCGTTTAACTCATGCACGGTAGAGTTTTGCTTTGAATTGGGCTGAAAGCCTTATGTTTATCTTGTGAGCTCGGTTTACTTGGCTCAACATTTTGGTCATGGTCTGTGACCTTTATTTTGTGAGCCTGTTTACCTCGAGCTCGGTTATTGCTCGAGTTTTAATTATGTAACCTTCTCACGCTTTTCTTGCACGAGCTCACAATTGGCTCTTGCTAGACACCGTCCCGCCTAGGGCTTACGCTTCGGGACTTTTGGCCTTAGCATTTTTCATGGGCTGCATCCGCCGGCTCGCGACTGACCCACGCTAGGGACCGTCCCGCCTAAGACTTAGGCTTTGGGACTTCTGGCCTTAGCGTTCTTCATGAGCTTCTTCCGCCGGGCCTACATTGACCTCGCTAGGCACCGTCCCGCCTAAGACTTAGGCTTTGGGACTTCGGCCATAGCGTTCTTGCGAGCTTCTTCCGCCGGCCTTCACTGACCTCGCTAGGCACCGGTCCCGCCTAAGACTTAGGCTTTGGGACTTCTGGCCATAGCGTTCTTCGCGAGCTGCATCTGCTCGGGCTTACAATTAACCTCGCTAGGCACCAGTCCCGCCTAAGACTTAGGCTTTAGGACTTCGGCCATAGCGTTCTTCATGAGCTTCTTCCGCCGGCTCGCACTGACCTCGCTAGGCACCGTCCCGCTGTAAGACTTAGGCTTTGGGACTTCGGCCATAGCGTTCTTCATGAAGCTTCTTCCGCCGGGCCTACAATCGACCCTCCCTAGGCACCGTCCCGCATAAGACTTAGGCTTTAGGACTTTTGGCCATAGCATTATTAGCGAGCTTCTTCTGCTCGGGCCTACAATTGACCCTCGCTAGGCACCGTCCCGCCTAAGACTTAGGCTTTGGGACTTCTGGCCATAGCGTTCTTCGTGAGCTTCTTCTGCTCGGGCCTACAATTGACCCTCGCTAGGCACCGTCCCGCCTAAGACTTAGGCTTTGGGGCTTCTGGCAATTGCGTTCTTCACGAGCTTCTTCTGTTCGGGCCTGCAATTGACCCTCGCTATGCACCATCCCGCCTAAGACTTAGGCTTTGGGACTTCTGGCCGTAGCGTTCTTCACGAGCTGCATCTGCTCGGGCCTACAATTGACCCTCGCTAGGCACCGTCCCGCCTAAGACTTAGGCTTTGGGGCTTCTGGCCATTGCGTTCTTCACAAGCTTCTTCTGTTCGGGCCTGCAATTGACCCTCGCTATGCACCGTCCCGCCTAAGACTTAGGCTTTGGGACTTCTGGCCGTAGCGTTCTTCACGAGTCTGCATCCGCTCAGCTCGCACTGACTCGCCAGCACTCAGTCCCGCCTAAGACTTAGGCTTTGGGACTTCTGGCCATAGTGTTCTTCACGAGCTGCTTGGCTTCAACTTGAATTTATATTACAAATGTTTTTCATACTTTTACACGCATTTGAGTTTTTACATATCCTCATTTTGGGAAGGAATCCTACATTAACACCCATAATACAAGAAAACTTACTGGAAGTATTTCGTCAGGAGTTGTACGTTCCACGGCCTCTTGACCTCCCGCCCATCCGGATGAGCTAGCCGGTATACTCTTGGTCCTGCTAATTGAGTGACTCAATAAGGGCCTTCCAAATTTGGCCCTAGTACACCTTGCCTCGGGTCCTTCGTGCTCTGGTTGACTCTTCTGAGTACCCAATCACCCACATGGAACCGGCAAATGTGCACATTTCGGTTGTAATAACGAGCCACTCTCTATTGATATTCTGCGATCTTAGCAACGACCATTTCTCTCTTCTCTTACAGCAAGTCCAGACCTGCGCACATTTGCTCGCTGTTTTGCTCCTCATTGAAGTGTTCTGTCCAATGCGTCCCCATTCCTATTTCAGCAGGAACCACTGCTTCGTGTCCAAACGCCAAGGAGAACGGGGTCTCTCTAGTGGCCGTTTTGTGTGTGGTTCTGTAAGCCCACAAGACACCAGGCAGCTCGTCCACCCAAGCTCTTTTTTGCTCGCCCAGTCTGGTCTTCAGGAGGAGTTTTATGGTTTTGTTCGCGGCCTCTACTTGTCCATTGGCTTGTGGGTGTGAGGGAGAGCCAAATTTCAACTCTATCCCCTGATTTCGGCAGAAGTCTCTGCTTTGCCGTTTTCAAACTATCTCTCATTGTCTGTGACCAATGCATGAGGAATCCCATACCTGCAAATCACATTCTTCCAGATGAAGTCAGTGGTTTTACCTTCCGTAATGCTGCTCAAGGCTCCCACTTCGACCCATTTGGTGAAATAATCGATTGCAACTATGGCATGGGTGGCAGCCACTTTCCCCTTTGGCAGTGGCCCAATCAAGTCAATTCCCCATTGAGCAAATGGCCACGGTGAGTTCATCACCGTAAGGTTCTCCGGAGGCTGAGTTAGGTAGTTGGCAAAACTCTGGCAACTTTTGTAACTTCTGGTCTTCTCCTGAGCATCCTGGTTCATGCGGAGCCAAAAGTATCCTTGCCTCAAGGCCTTGAAAGCCAAGGAGCTCGCGCCAGAATGATTTCCGCAGATTCCTTCGTGTATCTCTTAGAGGACATAATTAGCCTCCTCCTGGTCTAAGCACCGCAACAAGGGGAGAATGTACCCCTGTCTATATAAGACCCTGTCGATGAGAGTGTACCTGGCCGCTTTGCACCTCAACTTCCTTGAATGCTTCTTATCGGCCGGCACTGTCCCTTCCTTGAGGTAAGAAACGATCGGCTCCATCCAGGTGTTGCTCGTCGATAAGCTCATCACCTCGTTATCCTGCTCGATGCTCGAGCAGGTCTTTATTTCTAAAGGGATAGACTTTGGTATGGGCTGGCTTCATCTACCACCACGAAATCCAGCATCATGTTCTTTTCAAAAGGCCTCGAGCCCATGGTTACTGCCAGCTTGATGATTCCCAGAGGTATTAGCTTTCCTCCCCCGAATCTTTTCAAGGAAGTGCTCGTCTGCTCGAGGCTCGCGCCTGTTATTCCCAAATCCTCGAGTGTGGACTTGAAGAGAATATCTACCGAGCTTCCCGAGTCAACCAGTATTTGGTCAACTTCCTTGTTTGCTATGTTGGCCTTTACAACCAGGGCATCCTCGTGAGGGTACAACACCCCCTCCTCGTCTTCATCCGTTCACATAATAGGCACCTGCCGAACCTTGGCCTTTTTGGCTACGGGGCAGTGAACAGGACTTCTTGGCCGGCAGCGGCATATCTACAGTAGTTTTTCTTAGCCCTATTTGAACTTCCTGCCATCGTGGGCCCTTCTGAGATCACCCTCGTGGACGGTGGTTCCATGTCTATTTCGTAAGCTCGGTCATCTTCTTCAAGCTGCTGCTCAACCACCGGATGCCCTCCTTCAATAAATTCATCCAAGTACCGATTCCCAACCAGATCCTCCACCTGGTTCTTCAAATCACGACATTGTGATGTGGAATGGCCGTGGTCAACATAGAAACGGCAGAACCGCCCCTTGTCCCGTTTGCTAGCTGGCTTGGCCATCGGCGTTGGAGGGCTCAACAATCCTCGCTCTTCAGCCACTTGAAGTATCTCTTCGAGAGATACCTTCAACCTCGTGTATTGCCTGTAAGCGGGGCTCTGCTCCACCACCTGTATCGCCCGATCCCTTGAGAAACTTCTTGGTGGGGGTGGCAATGGGCTATCTGCTCTATTGTAGTTCATCTCAGGTCTGCTTGGCAGCTGATTGCGGGATGTGTGGTAGTCATGACGCCTGTACTCTCTGTGATCCCGGCCCGGAGACCTGCGAGATGGCAGGGGAACCATCCGCGGTGGGGGAGCTCTCTGGTAAGGGTTGTACGGGGCAACTCGGTCCCTTGCTGCTTTTGAAGCTTGTGTTCCTCGAGCAGGACCTCCTTTCTCCTTCCTCTTTGCTCCATTGCCCTGCTCACTCCTCAGTTTTGCAGCTTTTTCCTCTTCAATTACCATATCCAGTTTTACCTGCTCATACGCGTCCGAATATGAATGGATCGAAGGACTCCGCAGATTATACCATGGTCTCCCCATCCGGATCCCATCCTTCAATCCTCTCAGAGCTTGGGGATGGTTAAACGCGCCAAGATCTAGGACCGACCTATGGTATCTTTTGACAAACTCCCGGAGGGATTCCCCCTCCCTCTGCCTTACTTCTGACAGCTCCATCATGTCATCCTCAGGGGTCACTACGCCCCGAAATTGCTCTGCGAACTCCCTATACATCTGTTCAAAGCTCAAGATGCTTCCCCGTGGGAGTCTGCGGTACCATTCTCTTGCTCTTCCCTCCAGAGTGAGTGGGAAAGCCCGGCACCTCTGAGCTGCTGACAATCCTTGCACCCCTGTCATGTCGTTGAACCGTTCTATATGCACCAATGGATCACTTTTCCCTGAGAACTTCAAATTCGGGAAGCAGAAGTCACGTGGGATCGTGACATCCATGATCTCTGCGGAGAGTGGGGATTCGTTATCCAGCATTATTCTCCAACCTGTGCTCTTTCCGTTTCCCCGAAGGTCTTCCACAACTTGTGCCAATCTGCGCATCTCTCCCTCCAACTCTTTCGCGCGAGAGGTCGGGGCTGTATCTTGTAAGTGCTGACGGGACCCCCTTTCCTCCATGTTTGTTTTCTCCCTCACTGCAGACATTTAGTGCCCTAGGTCTCCGGGCTTCATCTCCCACATTTTCTCGAACAGGAGTGTTCCCACGACCGGACTCGGGACATCATTACACGCTTTTCTCTGTCCTCCCCGAGTTCTTGCAATAGGGAGGTCAGAGTCTCCATCTGCTTCTCCATCCGATCCATTCTTTCCTGGATCTCCCTATTACGGGCCTCATTGGCCACTTCTCTCAAATTTACCGATTCTTCTGGACTCACTCCTCTTCGGTTGTTTCCCCTCATCGTTGCGTTGTGTATCTTGAACATATTAGGAAATCAGGCTTTTTGTGCCAATCCCCACAGACGGTTCCAAAAAATGTTGATGCAGTTTTCCCGCGTATCTTCAAACAGTGTCAAGAACCTTCTGCTCGCGGCTAACTCGAGCTCGAGCAGGCCTGTCTCCTTCTTCCTATTTCTCTGTCTTTTCCAGAACGGAAGTCTCCCAGATCTGCGCTCACAGAAAATAATGTCAGGGGTTGCCGGATGTTGTTCCAGCGAAAACCCTCCGACGATCAAGTCAGTAATCGGGTTGTTCTTTTTGTATCCCTCACAATTAGAGAGACTGGAAGAATGGAAAAGACGTATTTTTTCTTTTCTTTCTGGATAAAGGGAATTCCCGAAGAATCCAAAATCAAGGTAAAGAGAAAATGAGAGTTAGAAGAACCTGTGTGAAATCTTGGAACCCTTGTAACTTGCCCATCCGTTTTCTTTTATTCTCAGTTTTTCCCGCCTTTTCTCTCCGAGAGCATCTGTTCCCGCGTCAGTGGTGTCTGGGTCCCTCTGACAGCCGAGATTGTCGTAATATTCCCTGGGGATGTGCGGCTGTCTCCTTAACCCGGTTCACATGGCCAGATCACCATGTCGGGCATGTGCGCAAGGAATGATGACACCGTAAGGGCATGTGCCGGCCATCGGCTACAGTACCACCACCATCCTTTGTGAGGCCCAATCTAACATCAAAAAGGTGTGCGGGATCTTGAGGAAACGGGTCGGATTGTCCCGAGCCGAGTCTTACATTCCATTTGTCCTATGATTAGCGCAGCCCAGTTGTGCTCGAGAACTTAATTGCAGCGAGCAAGAAGGAGAGCTCGGGCCTCGATCAATCTTCGAGCTTCCCGTCCTTGTCCAGGCTTGGCCGGACCTGATGACCTCGAGCAGGCAAGGAGCTCGGAGCTCGGACCGCTCTGAAGTCCTCGACCTTGACCAGCTTTGACGTCTAGTGAGATCGTCTTCGTGCCAGTGGTCGGGACTTCTGCTCGAGCTGGGTTGTCCTCGGGGTATTTTATTCGAGCTAGAAGGGCCTCGAGGAGACCTGCCCGATATTACCCAAACAGCTATTATGTTCTATTTTAGTCCTTACCAGAGTAAAACATTAGGCCCAACAAGGGCTTCATCTACTTATGTAAATATTCAGCATATTGTAAGTGCTTAATATCAGTGCTAGATGAGAAACTTCAAATCAATTAGTAACTTGTCTAGGAAGAGGATTGTGTAACTTTATTAACCATGAGTAATATGTCAATTTGAAGCTTTTTCCAATTTTTATTTTCTTTATTGAATTTCTCGGTTGATTTTAGGGACTGTGGACTCAGCTATCAAATTGAAAGGCAAGCCACCACGTGCTGTAGCTATTGGAGAATTTAATAACAATATTCCCAATATAAGAGTGCACAGTTTGGGTGAAATTGAGGTCACTAAGATAACTGCTTAAATCTCGAATGAGTTTTCTTTTATTTTCTTTGGGAAATTTACATAAATAACCCAAAATATTTTACATTTTTCATAAATAACCTTTCGATATTTTAGTTATCATAATTAGCCAAATTCCAAGTTTCAAGACAAAACTACCCCTGTGTCATCACTAGCCAAAATTCTCTAACAGTTGTTCGAGTTCTGAGATGACGGACGATCTGAGTCACCGGAAAGCTTAATATGTAAGTGAGAAATGTTGTAATTTTTTTTTTTGAATTTGGTGTTGCCGAGGCGCGGTGTCGTGTGATGGCGACACCGCGCCATCGAGCGATGGGCACCATGCCATCGCACGAGAATCGGTGCGATGGCTGGTTTGAGTCTTGACGGCATGGTGCTCGTTACACCACACCGGTGCGACGGGCACAACCCTCGTACTAGGTTTGGTGCGACGGGCACCATCGCACCAATTCCAGATTCTGAAAGTTGGTGCAACATGCAGCCCATTGCACAAAAGTAAAATATATTAAAACTACTAGACAGTGCGATAGGATGTACTTATGCGACGAGTCACTGTGCAAAAATCTGGTGTCTCACTAAGATTGGTGCGACGAGCGACTGTCGCACTAAGCTCGTCTCACAAAGCTTGGTGAGACAGGCGACTGTCTCACTAAGCTTTGGTGAGACGAGCGACTGTCTCACTAAGCTTTGGTGAGATAAGCAGACTGTCTCACCAACTGCCACCAAAATATAAACCCTAGCTCCGCAAACGATACACCACAGAAATTCATAACACTTATATAAATATTTAATACAATTATATTGAATGTATCGCGTGCTGGCTCTGATCTTTAGTTGCGAGGAGCAGTATTTGCGAGGAACGGTGTTTGCAATTTATATGTAAGGGAATAAAAATTAAATAGGAGGATAATTAAGAAAATGTGAGTTTTGATTGGCTATATTTGATAGAAAATAAAGTGAAGGGTTAATTTGGAAATTTAGAAATTGAGTCTGGCTATTTTTGTAAATTTCCCATTTTCTTTTTGGATTCCATTTCTTGCATATTATTTGAATCTGCATTAAATCCATGCATGTTGAGTATTGGATAGTCATGAAAATATATTTGCATAATTGGAGCTTGCTTGTTTATTGAATGCATTTTTTGTTTTTGGGCCGTGATAGAATGATCAAGTCACTATAACTTTTGTTCTTAAAAATGATGTTAAAAGTTTCAGGTTAAAATCTATGAGATAACAAGTGTAAAGAATATAGATCTATTTTAACAACTTTAGGTAAAATAAGACAATAGATAAATTAATTTCTCTAATTAATTAATTTTGAATTTACTACTCTAATTACTGTTTACATCAACTGTTTATAGTTACTGTTCACAACCATTATTTATAATTATTAATCACTATAACTATTCACTGCACTATTTATGCTACTGTTCATTCATTATGAATATGCTAGAATGGTAAATTGCAGAAGGTAATGCGCACAAAGATTTTTTGGTAGTTCGAATCACAATCATTTATCTACGGAGCCACACACAGATAATAAGCAAATCATTATATAATAAAGAAGATTACAACATATTAGATTCTTATATAATTTCAAGCACTCTCTTACTCTTGTCACCACTCCCTTGTATCTAACTTAGTAGACCTTGCTTTGCGAGAACCACTCGTCTTTAGTTGTGGTTGCTGCTTTCCTTGAGATCCTCTTAACACAACAAATGATCTTTTCTCCCAAAGAGACCAATGCAAATATAAAGAATATCTAATGAAAGGCTTGATATGATGAAAACTTGATGACGACTATAACATCATAGAGATATGACACATCATATGTGGCCAAATAGGTTTCTTCTCTTTCTCTCCATTGGCTACTTCTCTACTATAAAGTACGATATGTCTTCTTCTCTTCAATGTGTGAAATACTTCTCTTTATATTGGAGAAGTATTTCACCCAAACCCTAGTAAAAGAATATTAAGAGATACTTCCTTAAGAGTCCAATATTTTATAAATACTTGATACTAAGATATACTACTTTAAGAGTTCAATATTCTATAAATACTTAATACTAGGATATACTTTTTAAAAGTCCAATATTTCATAAATTCTTGGTATTCTTACCAATGTAGTAGTCATCTTTAATTGGAACTCTTTGATACGAAATCCTACATTCACGCCAGTTTCTTTCTTTAGGCCTTCAAACATAATCTAAGCTAATTAATTCTCAAGACTGGATAAATATCTAATATAAGGAAACAAATCCCTAATAAAAGAAATAAATAAATTACAATATTATTGACACAATGTGCCAATAATAAAAGTGAGATTGTTAATTTCTCCTATTATATTTAATATGTATCATTTATTCCCTTGATATTTTTTTAATAGCCAATAAGCCCCCCGACAACATAAATTTATAGTACTACCTTTATTGTTAAATTCTATTTTATTCATATTTATTATAAATTAGATAAATTATATGAATATAAATTAAAATAAAAAATTAAGATTTAAAATAGAAATACCTATTTTGATGCGAAAAAATTAATAATAAAATATTTTTCTTGTATTTTTTATTTTATAAATATTTTCTTATGATAAATATATAAGAAAATTATTATAAAATGATTAAAAAATATAAAAATTATTATGAAATAAATAATAAAAAAGTTTCTCATACTTTTTACATTTAATTTTAAAATGTTTATTATAAGAAAATATTTATAAACTAAAAAAGTACAAGAAAAATATTTTATATCAATTTTTTGTTCACAATAAAACATATATTTCTTATTTTTAATACTTAATTTTTTATTTTAATTTCCATTAATGTGATTTATTTAATTTATAATAAATATAAATAAAAATGTATTTAAAAATAAGGATCATATTGTAAACTTATACAATCAGGAGTGGCTATTGGCTATTAAAAAATCTGAGGTAAATGGTACATATTAAATATAATAGGGGAAAAATTGACAACCTCTCATAATAAAATCCCTAACGGTCCTAATTTTTTTCTTTTTCATATTTTATCTAATTAAACAAGCCCTAGTAAAATCAAACACAAGCACAAATATTTCTGAAAATTTGACCTTTGATGAATCTTCTTCAAAAATATACTAAGGAGTTTGACTTATTTTCAGACATTTACAACTTTTAATTTGTTTATTTTTTATCACTTATGTATGATTATAAAATGTTTAGGTATAAATAAAAAAAAAGTTAAATAGTCTGACTTCTATCTAAATGGTAAAACATCTGAATTGGAATTTAATATTTTATCTCATTAATACCGTTATTAAATTAATTTATTTCCTATTATGCAAAATACTCTTTTATTATATTTTATTTATCCCTTTTTTTATTATATGTGTGTATTCAACTATTATTATTTTTTTTATAAGAATTTTAAATATAATAGAACTGTATTTTATAATATGTCTATCTCTTTGTATTTATATTTATTATTTTTATTATAGATTTTTAATTTTATTTAATATATTAATTTTAATTGAAATGATTAAACAATTCTTGATTGGCTTTTGTACTTAACAAGAAAAACTATCAATACAATATAATAAAAATAACATTATAAATATCATATATTAATGTAAAAAACTATACGTGTTAGATATAATATTTTATTTTTCATGTATGTTAAGGTAAATATAATCAAATGTTTTTTACTAATCAAATAATTTATTTATAACTTATCAACTGTTTAATTAATAAATTTAAGTACTATTAATATTTATAAGGTTATATACGTAAAATTATCATATTTCAAATGTTTTCTTCATGAAAAACAAACAAATTAATATCTATATTCAGATATTTAAAAAAAATATGTCATTCATATATATGTATTCAAATCTATTCAGACATCAACTAAATTCAAACTCATTCAGATTTTAGATAAAAAAAAAAAAAACAAACGCTACCTTAATATTGATGAAGAATAAATGATGTAATGGACATACATATATTAATCCATCTATGTGGCGTCTAGACAAAATGCCTGGTGCCATGCAATGGCTTTAATGTAAATGGCTTTGTTATTATGCTTTATGCTTAAAGATGCTCTTTATTTCAGTATCATTATTAGTTAATGGCATTTTGGTGTAGGCACTAATCGTTTAAATCGTGGAATAAATTATTTACTGTAAATCGAAATTTATAAGAAATTTTAAGTTGAATTGGATTCTTTTCCCAAAAAAAAAAACGAAAGAAAAAGAAAGAGTTGAATGAAGTACAAGGATTGATTGTTGTTAACTAAAGAAATAATACCACTGTGTTTAAATTGTTTTAATTTTTTTCTTGGGTTATGCACATATAATTTGAAAATTGATGAGTTCTCAGCTAAGCCAGCTGATGGGGTTGCTTTTGTTGCTGGTGTGATAAAGCAATTACAGTACTTATGTTCAAAGAGTGAAATGCAGTCATTTTTCTCAATTTTGCTTTTAGATTTGTTAAATTTAGATACTTAATCAGTATGATTTATTTACATATTTTATCATTTATTATATATTTACTAGATATTTTATTTATTATTTTAATTAATTAAATTATTTTATTAAACATGATAATAAATTAAAGATTGAGAACAAACTATATTTAAAGAAATTAAATTAAAAAAGCTAAAAATTATTTAAATTTATTAATAATTGACTTATGACTAAATTAAAAATTAAATTTATTGACCTAAATTGCAAGACCAACATGCGAAGAGCATGAGTGATAGTTTGATTTGAAATTAAAGTGGAAAGCCAAGTGGTGCGCACGTGTAAGGCCAAATCTGAAACAAATTAAAAGGCCAAGCCTTTGGCTAGAGAAGGAGGCCAGCCGCCGAGCGAACAGAGAGGAGAGGAGAATGTGAGGCAACAACAGCGCCATAGATTCTATAGGTTCTATTATTCTCAATATCCACGTATTTAATTAAATTTTTTATGTTAGGGTTAAAGATGAATTCTTATTCAATTAAATAAATTATTTTTTATTTAATTAATTCCATACTCTTGCATACTTTACTGTTTATAATTTTTATTTTATATGTGTGCTTGAATATTATTAAATTTTTTCATTAATTATGTCATGTATTATAGATTGTTATAATTGATATTTAATTAAACTTATACTTGGATTTATAAAATTTATATGTGATTAACTTTAATTATGTGTCTTTAATTAAATTATTTACACTGAGTACTTAGGAAAACTTTGACTCTTTGTTATTCAATGTTGTTTATATAGAATGCTTAGATATCGTACTTAAACAAAAAAAAACCTACATAAGATTAATTTTAATTGGGCTTAATTATTAAATTTATGAGTTGATATAGATTGATTTCAAGTTATCATCTGTATAATTGAAAGTCTCATGTATGTCATGCTTTGTACTAGACCAGACACATGTTTTGTGATTGGGATGGTTAGCAAATATCAATCTAATCCTGGACCTAAACACTAGACTACTGTCAAGCATATAATGAAGTATCTGAAAGAAGCTAAGGATTATATGCTTGTGTATTCTGGTGATGAACTTACTCTAGTGGGTTATACTGATTCTGACTTTACGTCAAATAAGGATTCTTGAAAGTCTACTTCTGGCTATGTGTTTACATTAGGAAGTGGAGCTATTAGTTGGACGGATTGTGAAACAATCCTATATCACAGACTCCACAACAAAAGCTTAATGTGCGGCTGCATCCGAGGCTGCAAAAGAAGCAATATGGCTCTGCAAGTTCCTTCGAGATCTTGAGGTGGTATCTGCTGCAAGTGCACCACTTAATTTTTTTTTTGATAAGAATGGTGCAATGGCTCAATCAAAACAACCAAGAAACCACAAGAAACAAAAACACATTGAGAGGAAGTGTCATCTCATATGGAAATAGTGTAGAAAGGTTATAACCTACACGTAGATTCCTACAAGCATGTGCAATTTGCGGATATGCTTTGAGAGCTAGTGGGAGATTGTTGGGATTATGTGCTCTTTAAAGCATATTGATTTTCTGATTAATAAAATATTTCAAATATTTATTCAGATATTTTGAATTGCATTAATATTTTGAGTAAAATCCATTTAATCATATTATATGTATTTATCACGATCACCATGTGGATTCGCGAGAAGACATAAATACAAGTTATCTTATGATTAAATAAAATAAGTTCATGAGTTGATAAATAAAGTTGGGCACTTTATTTAGGTATAGACTGTAATAAATTCATTGAGTGATTTGTCTTAATCACGTATGAATTTATTGATGTAGTATGTTTACATTAAACTGGATTACATATGAGATTTAATTAACCAAGTAATAACTGTCAGACTTATTAAATCTCATAGGCATTGATTTATTGTAATCTTAATCTTGAGTTTGTTATGATTTCATGATTGTAGTTGTTATTTCATTTGAGTTACCAATGGACATGGCATACACATGTAGTCTAGATTATCCATTGTAGATTAACAATATAGAATTTGTACGACACATCTCTTGATGGGTTTTCAGTACTTGAACATAGAATTCTCTGGCCAGAGTGTCTCAACATAAATAAGTATGTTGAAATGATCATTAGAGAAAACTAGTAAGTATCAAGGAACAAGATGTAATTAAATTGATTGGGCAGTTGAGATATCAATTTAAATTAACGATGTGGTACAAAGGATTGTGCAGTAAAGAAATCAATGTGGCTTAGGCGAATTATATTCAAGCATAAAATTATGGAGGTCAGTTCCAATCTTATAGTGGAGTAGAATTGGAATTAAATAATTACAAATTTAATTATTGTAGCCACTATTGTATGTTCCCAAATGATCCCTGGGTTAGCTCATTTAATTGACAACACCATCACTGGACCTAAAAGCAAGAAAAACTGGCATATTAGATGAAAATCATAATTATAATATTTTTTAAAGCTTAGTATGTTATATTCAAGTGTAAATGGGGGCTTGTAATATTTTACAAGGTGGTCTCTAAGTTAGTTACACATTCCTTCCACTTTTAGGTAAGTGGAGAGATAGTTAAAAGAGGAATTCTATTTTAAATAGAAATCCTAATCCTAACATATTAGAGTTTTTCATAAGATATTATAAAAGGAGCATTATTCTCTTAATTGTCACAGAAGAGAATCCCAAGAATTTTAAGAAAAATAAAGACATCTAAAGTGTGCTAGTTGCAATTGGGGAGTGGTGAAATAGACGCCCACACGTCCAGTGTTGTTCAAACTTGAGTCATATCCTGGAAGATCGTTTGGAGGTGGATTTACAACTCTCAATTGTTCATCTTCTCTAAACATCAAGGTATGAATTTCTAGATTACTTAATTCTTATATGTTGTATGAGATCAGTCCTAAAAGGTTTTAATTGAAATATTGAAAAACCTAGTATTATTCCCTTCACTTTTCATGTTTGAGAAAGTGGTGCAATAATAAAAAGCTAAGAAAAAAAGAAAAATATGCAATTGAAAAAAAAAAGGAGGAAAAAGAAAGATGCAGAAGGAAAAATCCCTCCGCCTCGGGCTGTATCGTGATCCCTTCTACTGCCTAGCCCGCAGTAGTCCCTTGATCAACACTAGGTCCAATAGAAGCAAGCCCAACAGCCAATCCAACAGTAATGATGGAAGTGACAAAAATCAGTGGATTCATGATAAGTCCGTCGCATTAAAATAAAGAAAAACTAAAGAAAAATGCCAATGAAAAGACCCAAGGCATTCACCAGCGCGGCATACATGTCGTTAAAATGGTAACCCATTGAGAAAACCAGTTTTCTAGGTGAGCCCCATGGGACTGATCGGGGCCGGTTCATTTTTTATTGAGCTTGATTGAAAGGTGAGGAACTTCTCTGGCCAAGGTGAGGAGTAGAGGCATCCTTGTTGGAGATTTGGAGATAGTCCTCTCGAATTTTTCTTGATTTTTTCACATTTTAAAAAATCAAGTATCTCGTGCATATAAACAAGCTCCATGGTCAATTCTCAAGCTTATTTATCTCAATCTCATCCATCATCTCATCTCAAGTAGATCGACACTTATTTAGGTCTCCTGCTAAAAAGTATAGGAAAAGTCTTATCTTAGTAAATAAGCAAGGTTCCATTCCACCCCCGAAGGACTAAATAGAACTCTAAATGGATACACGGGCTGAAGTGATTACTCAATCACTAACACTGACGATAAGTATTAAGGATATGTTAAAATCCTTCCCTTTGTGCTCGTTGTCTAATCTTTTTATTAGGACACGGGGTTCCCAGTCAATTTTTGATATCTCTCTCCCCAAGAACCCTTCCCAACCAATCACATTCTCGCTCGATCCGAGTGGATTTTTGCTACAGAACAACTCTGGGATACTACTCAAGAAGGAAACTACTACCTTTGCTCCACCTCCACTACCACGGGGGGTTGTAGCTCGTTCCACACGGAAGGCACTATCACTACTTTTGGGGGAGTAACTTACCACTTATATAGTAAGACATGAAGTAAAATCGACTAGAGCCGTGATTCTTTTTCCAAGCAACTTATACTATACAGTACATAAAATCTCCTCTAATGTTGTGTAAGCACCTTTCGCCTTCCACTCTTTTTGTTTTTGTGAATTACTTGGCTGAGAATGAAAGACCTCGATCTTTTCTTTGTTGGTTGGTTGGTCCTTTTCTTTGACGTCAATCGTTTGGCTTATTTAAGAGGCGATATTTTAATTTTGAGGTGAATGGGTCGTCTTTTTACTTGACCATGGCTTCGCCAACATGAGTCTGTGTTCGGTGGTTGATAAGCTGCTAGTTACTATTTAGTTTAGGGCTTGTTATTTCTTTTCACTTTTCCCAACGAGCTGGAGGGCCATTGCAGAAAGTCACCTATCTCCGTAGTTCCAGAGACAAGAATTGGATAGTAGGGGGTGGCACCCTGGGATTCCCAAAAAAGGATTTGACCTGCTGGCTATTGGAAAGTCTCTGTTTACCATGAAGTGAATAAAGTTAGGGAGAAGTTTTCGACCTGACCATAATTCTATTGAGGTTTTAGGCACTGACTTAGATGGAACTAAGTTTAAAAGGTAAACTGTAGTTTCTAGTGCCAGTCCCCAAAAAGAGATAGGTAATGACGAATAACTTAGCATAGATCTAACTATATCCAAAAGAGTTTTATTTCTCCTTTCAGCTACCCTATTTTGTTGTGGTGTTCCTGGGGCAGTCAATTGAGATATAATCATATTTTTAACTAGATACTCTTTGAAATCTCTAGAGAGATATTCACCACCTCGATCAGATCAAAATTTCTTTAGTTCTTATCTAACTGCTTTTCTGTCTCAGCCTTGTACTCTTTGAATAAACATAATTGTATCTAGAGTAAGCATTAGTGAAAGTGATGAAGTACTCATAGCCTCCTCGAGCTTGTACATTATCGGTCCACATACATCTGTATGTACCCATTCAAGTGGTATTGTTGCACGCACTCCTTTGGTTGAGAATGTCTTTTGGTCATTTTTCCTTCTAAACAGGATTCACAAAGTGGCAATGATTTATTTTCTAATTGACCCAAGAGCCCATCTTTGATCATTCTCCGTATCATATTTTGGATTATATGACCTAAGTGTAAATGCCAGAGGTAGTACTGGTTGGAAGAAAATTTTCTTTCTTAGATAAATGTATATGCTTATTATTAAGTTATCATCGATTTGTGCGCCCTGAATCTCAGTCTCATTCAAATAGTCCATCATTTTGAGGACATGATTACGAACTCTTGTGCCCTTCCCCAATTTGCTATTCATAACACCCTTCAATGCTGCTTGTCTCGCAGAGCGAGTACTCTGCCCAAACATCTCTTGGAGACTATCCATTATTTCAGTAGCAGTTTTCAAATTCTGGTGTTTTGTTTGCAGAATATTAGAAAATGAGGCTAAAATGTAGCATTTAGCCATTTCATTGGCCTTTAGCCATTTTTCATAAAGTCTTTTCTCATTTCTATGAGCATTTTTTGGTGGTACTGGGGGGCATGCCTGGGTTAAAATATATTTATAATTTTCAACAGTCAGGACAATATATAGATTTCTTTTCTAATCTATATAATTCTTGCCAGTGAGTTTGTTTTGATTCAGAATAATAGTAAGTGGGCTTAAGGAAGACATTTCTGGAAAAATAAAACATCCATGCATTAATATTTTGAAATAACATCCACAATAAAAGTTTAAAATGCAAAAAACCATAAATACATTTTATTTTATTGTAACGATAATTTAGTACCGCTTTAGCAAGCTATCCGTTGGAGAAGTCATGCCGCCACTTACTAGATCTAATTATCCGTTAGATTATTTACTTTCATGTCATAACTTGATAAATAACTATCAAATTTTTTTGAGTGTATAACCATTGTTTCAATCTACGTATTTCTCATATCATGCAGCCACTGTTAGGATAATCAACAGATTGAAAAATATTTCGATCTTATCTTTAAAGAAGTTCATCAAATAAAATGTCTAATATATATACCATTCGTAGGGAGCATCACTTTATCATAAAGTCGAGGTATATATATATAATTTTATTATTGAACTAACAATGGAGCCTGTGGGAAAATTATTTTGAATCTCCCCTCTGCCGCTCAATATTTTAAAGTTGGTTTTTCTTTTTAACATATACATATATTGTTAATTGCATGCTTCCTATAATATTATTTAAGCGATATCTTATATAATCAAGCATTTGCAAATTTCAAACAATATATGTGAATTCATGTTATATGAATGATATATTTCATTATGCACAGAGTGGCACTACCTATTCTATATGACATGATATCATGGCATGTTAACATCCAAAACATGGCATATAGAAAAATAATTAAATAACCCCAATTCATGGTTTTCCTAAAATAATAAAAAAAAAATATTAACTCTAAACCTAATCTTCATTGGACTTCTTGTCAATATCTTCTTCCATTGGATTATCTTTGTTGATGGACTTGGCTAATATACGATTTAAATTTATTATTGGTCTAAAAATAAACTTAATTTTTTAAACTTTATCCATGCATTTTAATCTATTAAGCCCAAATTTTATTAGACTTAAAACTAGGATTTACTAAGTCTAAAACCATTTTAGACTTAAATGTAAAATAGTAAAATAATTTTGTCCAAACGAAACAATTATAAAACATTAGGGACCTGAGTGATATTTATCACTCAAAACCTTAATTTCATATTTTTTTCTCTACCACCATCATTAATAAACCAGTAGCTGCCGTTCGTCTTCTCCGATGTGCCCAGCCGCTGTCACACTAGAAAAAACTTCGAACAAAGTCTACTACGCGTTGCTAAATGGAGCTGCCGCCATGCGAGAAGCGTGGCTTGCTGCAGACCTATGTTGCTGGCTCTATGAGCACTCGTGCATTCGTTCTTGGGATCCGTCCCTTTTTTTAAGTTCCTATAAATTTTTGTTACTGATTCGAACGCCAATGGTTTACAAAAATTCTAAAACAAAAAATTAAAACCAAAAGGGAAACATGGTCATAATAGACCACCCTTTTGTTACAAATTCAAAACAAAAATATAGACAAATTTCTAACCATGAATTGAGACAATCTAAGCATGCTTTATTCATAGATTAACAAACAATATATATCTAAATAAATTGTGTCACTTTAATACATAATAAACAAGATAGATTTCTTACGAAATCCTTATATATTATTATGAGATTACTCTGATATCAATTCATGGGATAAAATCAGGTTTTTCAATTTTTAATAAAACCTTTTAAAACCGATATCATACAACATATAAGAATTAAGTAATCTAGAAATTTGTACCTTGATGTTCTGAGAAGATGAATCAATTGAAAGTTGTAAATTCATCTCCAAACTATCTTCCAGACTATGACTCAAGATCGATTAACACTGGACGTGTGTGCGTCTGTTTCACCACTCCCAATTGCAACTGGCGTCTCTTAGATGTCTTCTATATTTTTTTCTCAAAAAGCACTGGAATTTAAATCCCCTTCCCTTTTATAATATCTTATGAAAAACCCTAGTATGTATTAGGATTCCTATTTTAATTTAAAATATGATTCCTCTTTTAATTTAAAAATTTAAATTAAATACTATCTCTCCATTTACGTAAAAGTGGAGAGAATATGTAACTCACTAAAGGACCACCTTATAAAATATCACAAGTACTCTTTTACATTTGAATATAATATACTAGGCCTTAACAAATATTATAATTATGATTTTCACCTAATATGTCAGTTTTCTTACTTTTGGGTCCAGTGATGGTGTTGTCAATTAAATGAGCTAACTTGAGGATCAATTGGGAACATAAAATGTGGCTACAATAATTAAATTTGTAATTGAATAAATATAATTATTTAATTCAAATTATACTTCACTATAAGATTGGTATTGACCTCTATAATTGTATACTCGAATTATAATTCACCCAAGCCACATTGATTTCTTTACTTGCACAATCCTTTGTACTACATTGTTAATTAAATTGATATCTTTACTCGTCCAATCAATTTAATTATATCTTGTTCCTTAATACTTACTGGTTTTCTCTAATGATCATTTTCAACATACTTATTTATGTTGACACACTCTGCCAGAGAATTCTATGATCAAGTATTGAAAACCCATCAAGAGATGTGTTGTACAAATTCTGTATTGTTAATCTATAAATTCAGTACTTGTAATTGCTCTCACCAAGATACTGGATAATCTTGACTACATGAGTATGTCATGCCCGTTGATAACTCAAATGAAATAATAACTACAATCATGAAAATATAACTAATTCAAGATAAAGATTATAGTAAATCAATGCCTATGAGGTTTAATAAGTCTGACAATTATTATTAGGGTAATTAAATCTCATATGTGATCCAGATTCAATGTAGTCATACTATATCAATAAATTCATACATGATTAAGAAAAATCACTCAATGAATTTATTACAGTCTATACCTAAATAAAGTGCCCAACTTTATTTATCAACTGCGAACTTAATTTATTTAATCATAAGATAACTTGTATTTATGTCTTCTACGAATCCAAATGGTGATCGCATAAATACATATAATATGATTAAATGGACTTTACTCAAAATATGAATAAAGGTACATGAAAAAAATACCTCATTTATTTTATTAATCAGAAATATTTTTATTACAATAAATATATAAATATGCTTTCAATAGCATACTTTTCCAACATATACACCCTGTCAAACCAGAAAGAAGAACTTGCTCAATTAGATACTTGCTTTTAATTATAGTACCACAGGGAGAGTTCTTTTCTGAATTCAAGAATATGGAAACTGCTTTTGTAGGTAATATAGGCATGTTCAGTTCGGTACCATTTTTAATTAATTTCTATATTGATATGTACATATACATGTGTCATAAATGAATAAGATATTTTTTCTAAATATATACACATGAAAATTTCAAGTATACATGAAATTTTCAAGTAAGAATGGATGGTGGGATGCCCCTGATACAAAGGAGAATATATTTATAATTCCATTAACTAATATTACTGATTATGGGATGGAGGATGATAATCTCGATTTTCTTGTAGTACCGTAGTACAGAAGAAATCCTAACTACACTAGCTAATTGTTTAAATTTGAAAAATTTTATGTTGAGTAATATTAATGCTTTCAAAGTTTTATATTTTAATACAAAGTGATAATGTGGCACCTCAAAATGCTACTTAATATCACTTTTGTATGTAAGATAGATACAAATTTATAAGTATAACATTACTATTTTATGTCATATTTAAATAAAGAAAAGACATGTAATATAATCAATCAATTGTGTGAGTGTCCATTTGTTTCAACTTAATAATAAGATCTCTTGAGATATGTAAAAGAGATTTTCTTTATTTGTATTAATGTAGTTTAGTTTTCTCAAAAATATAAAATAAAATTTTTGTGTGCCCAATTTGTTGATTTATTATTATTTTACTTTTTTTTTGGCAAAACCTCATAAAGAAATTTACTGGTGAAAAGAAAATTAAGTTTCTTCTGAATTGCTGCCTTTTCATCTGTGATATTGAACCTTCACAGAACAAAAAAATTCTAAATTATTTACAATATAACACAGAGGTTAGCACTCTGATTTATTCATCCATTTGGTCTCTAATTTTTTGTATTAAGTTTTGATGATCATTTACTGTTGCAATTGTTTTTTTTATATAGAAATAAAGCTTCATAGGGAGGAATGAACAAGAAGGATACCAATGTTTGATGTTAGTTTGATTTATCATGTACTGGTGCTAACATTTCAATTCATAATTTTTAAGTATTGCTTTTAAACAATAAAGCAAAATGATCTAAATTTGGTGTTTTTTCCTAATTTTTATTTTCGTAAGCTTATCAAGCAGATGCGATTGCTACATTGTGATATGACAATTATGATAATAAAGCAAAATTATCTAAATTTGCTAATTTTTATTTTCGCAAGCTCATCAAACAATAAAGCAGATGTGATATTGATATGACAATTATTGCATCAGTATACTCTCCTTTTTTTTTTAAAAAAAAAAGAATATTCTGAAAATTATTGTGCTTCATTTTGATAAAAACAAATAAGTAAGGAGAACGAGATTGAGGAGTGAAAATATACATTAAATTCCTTTGATTATAATAATATTGTTTAACATTAATTTCACTGCATCCTCACCCTTGGTAACCCATTGATGTAAGGGCTAACAAATAGTTTAAAAACTACAATAATTTTAGGGAGCCGCCTATCTCCCCTATTCATTTTACATGTTACATATTAGATTAGTTTGATTTTAAGTTATACCATATAAAAATATTATTTACTCTTGGAAGTTGAATCCAACACCTATGAAAATAACAACAAGAATGATTTCAAAAATATTATCTGAAATCTGAATAGATTTAAATTTAACTGAAGCACAAATATGTTTGAATGCAGATGCTTAAACGATATGCTAATTTTTATGTTTTTAATGTCTGAATTTTGTAAACAAAACGCATCTGGAAGCTAGTGATATTTATACCATTGTAAGCATTATATATACTTGTTATAACTTGTAAATCAAAATTTAGTAAAAGAACTATAGGTTACATGATTATTAATTGTTAAATAAACTGAAATATATGAAGCTGTTGTGTGGCAATAGATTTACCACCACTTTAATGTATCGTTTATGACTTAAATTTAATAAGCCAACAGTACAATGATTTGTTAATTAAACATGCTGCAACTTTTCACTATAAATAGCCATGAGACTACTTAAATTTGTTTTCTTATTAATTATTATTATGCGTATTTGACAAAACAGAAGTTTAAAGGTTGTTGGGATGGTTTCTAAATAATACAAATTTTATTGAAAAATTGAATGAATAAAAACTAAGGTTTTGAACCCCTTTTATAAAAACCTAAATATCGCAAATTTACCAAAATAGATAAATTTGAAATATAATTCTATGATAAAATTCTACTATACAAAATAAGAAAGAAAAAAAATAGAAACCAAATTTGAGTTGTAGAAAAAAAGATAAAAATCCTAGAAGAATCAGGAAAAATAGGAAAAACTCTTAAAACCTAAAAACAACTAGGAAATAAAGGAAATTTCTGGGCCAAACATAGACCAAAACAACTTTGGCTATTTTTCTTTTGTTCTTTTCGTCACAAGCTTCGAAACAAGTATATTATACGCCGAAAACGGACACCTGTAAATAAAGTTATGCCCTTCAGAAGATACCATGGTTGCGATACACAACACCACTGCATCAGTATTTATCACAAAAGTAAAAATAACTCAGTCATTTGCCTTGTCAAACTCTATTTTAAATTAAAATTCATTTGGTAAAATTAAATGAATTAAATTCTCTCTCCGTCTCAATCAAAATATTATTAAATTTAACAATTTTAATAAGAAATTGAAAAATTGTGAGGAATTCTTTTGATCTTATTATTACTACTACTACTACTACTACTACTACTATTATTAGTATTATTATTGTGTTTATTTTTTTTTAAATCTAGTGTTTAATATAAAAAAATATAGAACAATAATTTTGTAGAGAAAGAGAGGGATTGAGAGAGCTTTTCCAGAGTTAGAGGCCTTGATTAATCGTGCAACTATTATCAAGAATAATTGAAGAACACAAACTATATATTTTCTGAAATAAGAAGATTTCTTTGTTTTTGATTGTTGAACTGAATACATGAAGAGGTATTTAATTAGAGAGAGCTTGACACAAACTACAAAATATTAAATAAATAAAAATTTATAAACCACAGACATAACTCAACTAACAAACCATTATTGCACCATATATGGAAAGCTAATCTCCTCAACTTTGAACAAAACATATGAAGCTTCTGAATGTCAATAATAAATAACACAAGATTTTTCCATGATTTGGGCCTTAAATGGATTGGACTTTATGTTGGATCAAGCTTAGAATTCAACACTTTTTCTTTTACTTAAATACAAGTTAGAGTTTTTTTATTAAGACATAATGTATTAAAATTAGACTTAAGTTCTAAAACACAAACAAGTAAAAGTGTAAAACTCTTAAAAGAGTTGATAAAGAGTAAAATTTAAAATTCAAACACAAAACAAACAATCTATGACTAAATAATTTGATAAAATTTTAAGAACCAAAGGGTATTTACCTTCGGTTCATATTTGGATTTTGGAGAGTAAAATCTATCAATTGCTCATTTTAAAGAAACAAACAACAGCAATAAATACTATTGTTATGTTCTATTCTTTTAGGAATTAACAGAATACATGCTAAAGGAATCGAAAGATCCATCTAACTTTTCTCATCACCTAAGAAGATCAAAATAATTGGCCTGTCTAACATTCCAAAATAATACGCACTACTAGAAATATAATTTCGCTGATACTAAGCTTTTGACACTAAACAAAAAAGTATCAGTATTTGCACGTGTTTAACATATGAGTGTCAGCAATGGTTGAAAATATGACTTAGAAAATTCCAGTGGGTGTTTATAAAATAGGATTGAGAAACTATTGTCTTTGTTTATTAGTTTTGATTATAGGGATAGACGGATTAAGTTTAAATTGTTAAAAATCATGTATTTGTTGTTTTTTTTTTTTGTAATATAGTGGCACACAGCTACACATGTTGCATAATTTAATTTTTTTTGCATGGAAGATTCTTAATTTCATCAATATTTTATCCTTATGGAAATAAATTTATAATTATTTTATGATAAGTTGACATTAATAACAATTGTTTATCACTAGTATATGCTTCTGTGTGTGTTTCTATGTTCTAGTATTTTATAAATAAATAATTTTTTAAATAAGGTAATTGTGTGTTCATCTGCTATTTTGCAAGACGTTATTAAAGTAATTATATTATTATTATTTTTAATTTTGTGTGGTTTACTAAGTAAGGTTTTATAGTGATAAAAGTATTAATACTATTATTAATTAAATGTAGTTAGGAGGTTTTATTTGTCTGATTCAATTACTGCTGCAGTTAAAATGTTTGCTCAGAGGGACGACAATATGTTCGATTGGTTCAGGTACGAACACATTATCATTTCAATTGTAACTGTGTGGCTTGTTGACAATTTTATTTCAACTATAATGGGTTCTTTGCAAAATTTTTGTTTTGGCTGTTATTACTTTATTTGTGAAAGCTACACACATGGCTGCTTTCATAATTTTATTTATATTGAGAATGCCAACATTCCTTTGCTTATTTTCTTATATGTTTACATTTAGATAAGTTTGGTTTGTGGGTATGTCACCTGGAAATAAAACCTACACAATCATAGGTCATAATGCAATATACTAGATTTCTTCTACTCCTTTGTTGGTTCTATAATTAAAAGGATTTTTCTATTAATACGAATTTGTTGTGTTGACATGAAATTATTATTTTATATTTTTAATTGTATTGTTACAAGTAAAGCATTTGTAACTCGAAGTAACATGTATAGTTATATTAATAGGCATTGTTCTTGAAATGGATAAATCTTGGATATAGTTTGCTAGTCGATTGTCCCCATAATATGAAAATGGAGTTGAAGAGTTCTTGAAATTTGCTATGGTTAATTCTAAAAGTCGTAGGTTACTTAGATGTCCTTGTACTAACTGTTGCAGCATGGAGTTTTATGCTCCTCAACATATAAGGGATCATTTGTACACAAACGGTTTTTTGACATCATATGTATTTCAGGATAGGCATGGAGAGGTTAAGCAAAAAACAGCCTCTGTAAGTTGCCATACTTATTCCTGCATTCATCAATTTAGATTCCATGAATAGAGTAATATTAAGGGCATGATCCATAATATTTACGAATAATGTGACAATAATCCTAAGAGTTTTAGGTATATACTTGAGGATGCTGGAACGCCCTTGTATATAGGTTCAAAATATTCTAAGTTGTCGGGATTAATGAATTTGTATAATGTGAAAGGAAAGTATGGGTTGTTAATCAATGATTTGCAACTTTATTAGAAGTTGTTTTTGACATGTTTCTAAAAAATAACACCATTCCGAAGTCAATGTAGGAGGCAATAAAAATAATAAGAGTGTTGGGATTAGATTATGAAAAATCCACGCTTATAAGAATGATTGTATTTTCTATCGAAAAGAGTATGCAAATTTGAACACGTGCCTACAATGGTGTTGTGGTACTTTCCTCATATTCCTAGGTTTTAAACGTATGTTTCAATCACTCCAAGCTACCGAAAACTTATCCTGGCATGCTGATCACCAAATTAAGGATGGCAAAATTTGCCAGCCAGGAGACTCCCCAGCATGGCATTTAGTTGATAGTAAGTGGCTTGACTTTGGCCAAGAACTTAGAAATCTACAATTAGCTCTCAAAATTGAAGGGGTTATGATGCAGGATGTTGTGTATTGCAAGCAGGGTACATTCTGGATGACATAACTTTGGCTAGAAGTTTCTATTGTCGACGTATAATATACCATTTCGAAGCTTTCGAGGAGACGAACAAAACCACCACCAAATCCATTTTGGTCTATGCTCAACCCATAAATTCCTTTTCTTTCCTAGTCATTCTTAGATTTTAAGATTTTTTTTTCTATTTTTCCTGATTCTTCTAGGATTTTTATCTTTTTTCTACAAATTAGATTTGGTTTCTATTTTCTTTGCCTTTATTATTTTGGATGAGAGAATTTTATTATAAGATTATATTTTAGATTTTCCTATTTTGGTAAATTCGCGATATTTAGGGTTGTTATAAAAGGAGCTCAAAACCCTAGTTTTATTCATTTAGTTTTCTTTTCAATAAAATTCGTATTATTCATAAACCTTTGGTTTATGTCTCAATAAACATTAAGCTTCCATTTCATCAGGTTAATCTACAAAGTACACTTGGCACTACTTATAGCTGTTGGCCAGTCATGTTAGTCATTTACAATCTTCCGCCACGGATGTGCATGGGAAGAAAATTCATCATGCTGTCTTTGTTGATATCTGGGCCTAAACAACCTGGAAATGATCTAGATGTCTACCTAGCACCCTTGATTGCTGATTTGAAACCCTTTGAAATGTCAGTATAGAAATATATAATGCTTTTAGAAAGGAAATATTTAATCTCCAATCTATATTATTGTGGACTATTAGTGACTTTCCAGCATATGGGAACCTCTCCGAGTGTACTGTTAAGAGCCATTATGCTTGTCCAATTTGTGGCCCAGACAAGCGGTCAATATAAGTACACATAGTAAAAAATGTGCATATTTAGGACACCGTTGATTTTACCAAGTAACCACTTATTTATGTTACTTAAAAAGGTTTTTAGTAATAAGACAAGTAAGAAAGAACCTCTTAAAACTTTGATTGTTAAAGACATTTTAAAATTAGTGGATAGTATTGACTTGTGGGAAGCACAAAGGCAACGAGTGAAAGCTTGATGATTGTAATGATGATAGTAATAAACTATTCAAAAGAAAAATCAATTTTTTATGATTTGGAATACTGGCAACATTTGTTAGTCTGCATTTATTAGAGTATTTATAGCATACTACTTCATCAACTTAGACAGACAAAGGATGGGGTAAAGGCTAGAAAGGACCTCATAGAAATGAAAATTAAAGAGAAATTAGTTCCTTTTGAAAATGATAAAAATATCATACTTGATGCACCTTTCACCATGAGGAAAGAAGCGAAAACGAAGTTTTGTCAAACTTTATTAGAAACTAAAGTTCCAGAAGGTTATTCTTCAAACTTTAGGAATCTTGTTTCTATTAATGATTTTCGACTTCAAGATTTTACGTCTCACGATTTTCACACTTTGATGCAACAACTATTACCCTTAGCAATTTGTGATTGTTTACCTAAAAATGTTTGAAAACTGTTATTAGGATGTGCTTTCACTTTAATTCATTATGTAGTAAGATGCTAGACACATAATTTCTTGAAAAATTAGAAAAAGATCATTTCGTCACTGTATGCTTGTTTAAGCAGTATTTCTTACTTGCCTTTTTTGACATAATGGTCCATTCGATGATACTTCTTGCTGGCCAAGCTCGATTATGTAGACCAGTTCACTTATATTAGATGTATCCATTTGAGAGAAATATGAAAATCCTAAAGGGTTATGTTCGTAACCATTGTTTGCCCGAAGGTTACATTACAGATGCTATATTACAGAGGAAGCAATTGAATTTTGTGTTAAATACCTCTCGAACCATGATTTCATTAGACTACCACTGATTGTAAAGTTGATTATACAATTAAAAAGCCTTTATAAGGTGGAAATGTTAAAACGGTTGATGCTGCATTACTAGAGTAAGTACATCTTTACATTATGAAAAACTCCTTTGAGTTGCAATCATATATAAGGTAAGTCATAAATTTTCATTAGAAAAATTGATGAAAGTTTTTCTGAACCTCAACTAAGAGTAGCTAATTTTTCAATGTTCACTTGGTAGGGAGCATAAGCTTTTCTAGCAATTAAAATTCCCAAACCAATCTAAATGAACCTATTTATTTAGAAACCGAGCATGCTCATAGCTTTTCTGATTGGTTGCAAGTTAAGGTTAGGTTTTGACCATGTCATCCTTTATAACAGTGTTACGTTTGTCAATAGTAACTTATAATTTTTTCCCAAACTATAGGTAGCACACATGGTAGCAAATAGTTTAGATGTTGATGAAATTGTTAGGAGCTTGGCAAACCGACCTAGTTGCGCTGTGATTGCATATTCAGGGTACCTTATAAATGGTTTTAATTTTACAATGAGGGATCAAGATAGAAATTGTGTTACGCAAAACAGTGGGGTTAATATCTCAACAATAACCCTACAAGTCTCAAGTTCAAAGGATAAAAATCTTGTCATTGGTGTGATGGAGTATTATGAGGTTTTTGTTGAAATTTAGGAGCTACAATATCTCATGGCTAAGAAAGTTATTTTTAGGTGTGATTGGGTTAATAGTACATTAGTTAAGGTTGATGATTTAGGTTTCACTGTGTTAATCAAGTTAGTTAAAAGTTCGTTTGTTTCATTCTAGCTTCGCATGCAAAGTGTCTTATGTGAAAGACCAAAAGATCCAACAAAATCAATTTTTGTTCAATGGGTCAAAGAGTTAATAAATCAATAGGTCTTGATGGGAGTATTGACATGGTGATACATTAAACTTTATATAAAGAATATCCATCCCCTGAAATCGATATAGATAAAGATGATGTTCCAATTGATGATGATTTAGTAAGGGAATGACAACTACAGTAAGTTATTATTTCCTAGTGTCTTTATTATTTTGTTTTTCTTATGCTGATTCTAGAATCTTTATTTGGAGAAATATGAATTTGATGCAAGTTATGTGAAGTTCTCATATGTTTTTATTTTTAAGTTTAGTTTTTCCAATTTCAGTCTTTGTTTTTGCTTTGATATGAAGTGAATGCAATGTCTCATGATGTCACATGCTTTGGTTTTGTTAACTATCGCAAGCCTTATTATTTGTTTGTAGATGAATTGAATTAAAGTTGAGTGAAGTTGTCATATTTTTTTTTTAAAAAAGTATTTTCTTTTGTTTGTAGATTTGTTTAAATGCAAAAATATATTTAAAATATTTGTTTGTTTCTTCCTATAATAATTTTATAGATATGGCTGACACTGAAGACCAAAGTGAGACTAATTTACCTGGCTCAAATAGGAGACTAAAGAGGAGAAAAAAAAAAAAGAAACATCTGCTGAAAAGATCAGCTGATGATAATATTATAGTGGAGTATAACCAATATGGAGTTTCTATTGGAAATGGAGTGAATGATCTTAGAAGTTACATTAGTGTTCTCATTCGAGATAACATTTCAATTTTGTATGATGATTAGCGACATGTTCCCCTAATGTTGAAAAAAAATAATAAACTTGTTTACAAAATAATAAGGTGTTGAGTTGTACATGGCCCTCCATTATTATGCTCCATCATCATGCTTCATCATCATGGGTCTACAATATTGAGTAGAGGCTAGCTTTACACATTTGATGCCATTAAAGGATTCCTTTAGAGCATGTTAGGTGGGTGGAATATGTTTGGTGTTATGATGAAAGGTTAGTGGAATGTGCTAGGTGATGTGTATTGTTATGATTATGTTTATGTTGTATTCACTATAAATACCTATGCTATTGTGTTGTGAGATATAAGTCTAAGAGCAAGATAGAATAAGAAGCATAACAAAGCTCTTGAGAGGGATTTGTGAGAGTGTGTGAATTGTTCTTGTAATGTTCTTGAGCTTTCTCTAATAAGCTTTGTGTTTAATCCTTCAAATTCTCCAAAAAAGTGGTATCAGAGCAAGGTTTGGAGGATAAAAATAGTCGTGTAGCATATCAAATCGATGCTCTCGACGAGACGAACGCAACGCCGCAAGAATCAGCCTAATAGGAGTTCAGACGAGCCCGGAATCGCCATCGGAAGTTTGCTGTCCATAAACTAAGTTGATTCACCGAGTTGACCAAAGTTGACCCGAGACCTCCCAAAAGTTTTTCGACATTCCGGATTCATTCGTGCATTCAGAATCCCCAAATTCTCACTCGATTTGTGAGATATGGCAAATGGTGGTATGATGTCATTTCAAGTTCCACAATTGAAAGGGAGCAAATTTGACAATTGGAGCATCAAAATGAAGGCTCTATTGGGTGCACACGATGTGTGGGATGTCATGGAAAAAGGGCTTTATAGTACCGGAAAATGAAGGTACTTTAAGCTACGGCACAAAAGGAGAATTTGAAAGACTTAAAGAAGAAAGAGAACAAAGCAAAGTATCTCATCTTTCAATCATTAGATGAAGATGCTTTTGAAAAGATCGCTGGCGCAACATCCTCGAAGAAGCGTGGGAGAAGTTAGAAACCTCTTACAAAGGAGCGGAACAAGTTAAGAAAGTCCGTCTTCAAACACTAAGAGGTGAATTTGAGTCCTTACACATGAAAGTATCAGAATCAATTTTTGATTACTTTACTAGAGTTGTATTGTTGCTAATGAATTAAAAGAAATGGTGAAGAGTTGAGAGAGCTAAGGATTATTGAGAAAATACTTGATCGAGTAGATTTCAAGTTTGACCTCATTGTAGTAACAATAGAGGAGACTAAAGATTTGGAGACTATGACGATCGAGCAACTTCAAGGAAGGTAGCAAGCTTATGAAGAAAAACTAAAGAAGAAGCAAGGGATCAAAGAACAACTCTTCAAGATGGAAATCAATCCAAAGAAAGAGAAGAAAGCTTCAAGAACGATAGAAGGCACTATGTCCGAGGAAGAGGCCGAGGACGAGGTAGAGGTCGTGGTCATGGACGAGGTTGGAATTTCAACAACAAAAACTCCTTCAATAATGAAAGAGGAGAAAGCTCAAAGCAGAGGCGAGGAAGAAACAATCCACGATCGAGGTATGAAAAATCTCAAGTGCGATGCTATAATTGTCAAAAATTTAGGCATTATGCTTGTAATCGCGTAATTCCAAGCAACATAGTAGATGAGAAAGTGAATTATGTTGAAGAGAAGAATGATGGATATGGCACACTTTTACTAGCACGTAATGACAACAATGGAGGTCAAGCAAATACTTGGTATCTTGACACGAGTGCTAGCAATCACATGAGCGAAAGCGAAGCATGTTTGTGGAGATGAATGAATCGATGAATGGTAGCGTCGCTTTGGAGATGATTCAAAAGTACCGATGAAGGAAAAGGTAACATCCTTTTTCACATAAAAGATGGTAGCCACCAACTAATTTCAAATGTTTACTATGTGCCTAATATGAAAAGCAACATTCTAAGTTTAGGTCAACTTTTAGAAAAAGGCTATGATATTCATCTTAAAGATTATAGTCTTTTTAAGAGATGACAAAGGAAACCTAATTACAAAAGTGAAAATGTCGAAGAATAGAATGTTTCCTTTAAATATTCAGAATGATGTTGCAAAATGTCTCGAGGCTTGTCATAAAGATCCAACCGAGATTTGGCATCTTCGATATGGACATCTCAACTTTGGTGGACTAGAGCTACTATCAAGAAAGAACATAGTGAAAGGTCTACCTTCAATCAATCATCCCAATCAAGTTTGTAAAGGATGTTTACTTGGCAAGCAATTTAGAAAGAGTTTTTCAAAGGAGTCAAACAAAAGAGCTCGGAAGCCACTCGAGCTTATTCATACTGATGTGTGCGGTCCATTCAAGCCAACCTCTCTTGGTAAAAGTAACTACTTCCTTCTTTTCATAGATGATTTTTCAAGAAAAACTTGGGTGTATTTTTAAAGCGTAAATCGAAGTTTTGAAGTTTTCAAGAAGTTCAAAGCTGCAGTGGAGAAAGAAAGTGGACACCAAATCAAGTCCATGAGATCCGATCGAGGTGGAGAGTTCACTTCCAAAGAATTTATGAAGTTTTATGACGAAAATAGAATACGACGCCTTTGATGGCTTCCAAGATCCCCAACAAAATGGTGTTGCAGAAAGAAAGAACAGAACTATCCTCGACATGGCGAGAAGTATGCTCAAGGGCAAAAGACTACCCAAAGAATTTTGGGCTAAAGCTGTTGCTTGTACAATCTATTTATCCAACCGATCTCCAACAAGAAGTGTGTGGGGCAAGACACCGCAAGAAGCATGGAGTGGAAGAAAGCCTGACATAACCCATTTGAGAGTTTTTGGAAGCATTGCCCATGTACATGTACCAGACGAGAGAAGAGCCAAGCTGGATGATAAAAGTGAGAAGTTCATCTTCATCGGCTATGACATCAATTCTAAAGGATACAAGTTGTACAATCCAGACAATGGAAAGATCGTGATTAGCCGAGATGTAATCTTTGAGGAAGAAGGAGAATGGGATTTTGGCTCTCATGTGGATGACTTCAATTTTTTTCCTTTTGAAGAAAATGAACAAACAATGAAGGAGCAAGTAGTAGAAGAACAACAAGTGCCAGTTAGTCCAGCTATCTCACCAACATCAACCACACATGGAGATTCACCACCATCTTTCTTAAATGAAAGAACTGAAGAACGCACGAGGAGTCTTCAAGATCTCTATGAGGTAACTGAGAGACATGATAATCTCACTCTATTTTACCTCTTTGCTGATTGTGAGCCAGTTTACTTTGAAGAAGCTGTACAAGATAAAAAATTGAGAATCGCAATGGATGAAGAAATCAAAGCCATAGTGAAGAATGACACTTGGGAACTTACTACACTTCCCAAAGGTTACAAAGCCATCGGTGTCAAATGGGTTTACAAGACGAAGAGAAATGTCAAGGGTGAGATTGAAAGGCACAAGACGAGGTTAGTTGCAAAAGGCTATAGTAAAAAAGTTGGCATCGACTATGATGAGGTATTTGCTCCTGTAGCCTGAATGAAAACTATAAGACTAATCATTTCTTTAGCGGCCCAAAAACAGTGGAATATTCATCAAATGGATGTAAAGTCTGCTTTCTTAAATGGAAACTATAAGACTAATCATTTCTTTAGCGGCCCAAAAACAGTGGAATATTCATCAAATGGATGTAAAGTCTGCTTTCTTAAATGGATTTCTCAAAGAAGAAGTCTACATCAAATAGCCATTGGGCTATGTGGTGGGAGGATATGAAGACAAAGTTTTGAGATTGAAGAAGGCACTTTATGGGTTAAAGCAAGCACCAAGGGCATGGAATAGTAGAATCGACAAATATTTCAAAGAGAATGGCTTCACCAAATGCCCACATGAACATGCTCTCTACGTCAAAGTCAAAGATGGAGACATCTTGATTGTATACACTGTACGTGGATGATCTCATTTTCACTCGGAAGCAATCCAAAGTTATTTGAAGAGTTTATGAGAGTGATGGTGAAAAAGTTCGAGATGACTGACATTGGACTAATGGCATACTACCTGGGCATTGAAGTCAAGCAAAAGGAAGAAGGCATATTCATTTCCCAAGAATGCTATGCAAGGGAAATACTCAAGAAGTTCAAGATGCATGATTGCAAGCCCGTAAGTACGCCAATGGAATGCGGAGTCAAATTGTCCAAACATGACGAAGAAGAAAGAGTTGATCCAACTTTTTTCAAGAGCTTTGTTGGAAGTTTGCGTTACTTGACATGTACGAGGCCAGACATTCTCTATGCCGTTGGGCTCATTAGTCGCTATATGGAGAATCCAACAATCACCCATTTTAAAAGTCGCAAAAGAATCATTCGCTATATAAAAGGTACAATTGATTTTGGCTTATTATACTCATTCTCTGATGATTACAAGCTTGTTGGATATAGCGATAGCGATTGGAGTGGAGATTTAGATGATCGAAAGAGTACCTCTGGATTTGTATTCTTCATGGGAAACACTGCTTTCACGTGGATGTCAAAGAAGCAGCCAATTGTCACACTTTCCAACTGTGAAGCTGAGTATGTAGCTGCTACTTCAGGTGTTTGCCATGCAATTTGGCTAAGAAATTTGTTGAAGGAGTTGGGTTTGTTCCAAATAGATCCAACTGAGATCTTTGTCGACAACAAAGTCTGCAATTGCCTTATCAAAGAATCCAGTCTTCCATGATCAAAGTAAGCATATTGACACTCGCTACCATTTCATAAGGGAGTGTATTGAAAGAAATGATGGACAAATAAAGTATGTCAAATCTCAAGATCAAGCAGCTGATATATTTACTAAGCCATTGAAACAAGAAGATTTTATCAGATTGAGAAATTCATTGGGTGTTATAAAACAATTGGCTGTGGAAATCAAAGAAATTAACGGTAAAAGTGAAGGAGAACAAGTACAAGTACGAAAAGAAGATTAAATGCATATTCTTACAGGGCATTGTTCAATCAAAATAAGAAGAATAAAGCCAAAGAACAAGTTGGTGATAATTTCACTAAACTCCTCGAGCAAGAAGACTTAGGGCCACAGAAACAAGTTTAAGGGGGAGTGTTGAAAAAAAATAATAAACTTGTTTACAAAATAATAAGGTGTTGAGTTGTGCATGGCCCTCCATTATCATGCTCCATCATCATGCTTCATCATCATGGGTCTACAATATTGAGTGGAGGCTAGCTTTACACATTTGATGCCATTAAAGGATTCCTTTAGAGCATGTTAGGTGGGTGGAATATGTTTGGTGTTATGATAAAAGGTTAGTGGAATGTGCTAGGTGATGTGTATTGTTATGATTATGTTTATGTTGTATTCACTATAAATACCTATGCTATTGTGTTGTGAGATATAAGTCTAAGAGCAAGATAGAATAAGAAGCATAACAAAGCTCTTGAGAGGGATTTGTGAGAGTGTGTGAATTGTTCTTGTAATGTTCTTGAGCTTTCTTTAATAAGCTTTGTGTTTAATCCTTCAAATTCTCCAACACCTAGAAATTAAAGACAAACTTTGGGACCACTTACAAATAATCTATTTTTTTTATTTAATTTTGTTGTTAAATTCATTTATATTATTTGTACTAATATTAATATTGTTTCCTTTTACAGCCTAGAAAGACAAAATTTGTCCTTTATCTAAGGAGTAAAAAATATGTGATTCAATAAATGGGAATTGCTTTGAGGAACTTCGAATGTGTATTGAACACTGAGTTTATCCAACCTAACAAGGACAACCACAGTCAATTAAAGCTAAAACAATGTTTGTTGATAAAGTTCTTGGTCCTGAATTTAAGGCAAATTATTCTACAACAATGTTTATTCTTTATTAGTTATAAAACCTATTTGTTTTAATAGAAAATAATTGTTATACACTATTTTTATCAAGGACAAGAGTAATAAAAGGAAGAAGATACATGAACAAATCGAGTACAACCATCGTTTAAGTAGTACAGGTTATAGTGGCATGCTGTACATAAAGGTATCGTATCAATATCCTCTTCAATTTAATTTGCTGTGCTTTATTTTTTATATCAAAAATTTAAGTTGTCCTTTATGGTTGTTATCATGAAACAGATGGATGAGATTACAATTTCTAAAAAAGAGCTTGACCGAAGTCAGTTGTAGTTGATGATCCGAAAGAACAATAAGGGTGATTATGAACCTGAAATGTTGCCAGTGGCAGAGAAAATTGTAGGGGTTCATTATTTATTACTTAAGTTTTCTTAAATATGAGGTTTGCATATATTTGAACATCAACTTTTTACTATATACTTATTAAGTTTGTATCCACCTTTTTTTAAGAGGAATTAAAGAGTCAAGTCGACGAAGGATCATTTCAAACTCGCAGGGTAAAAGAAATTCAGTCAGCAACCTTTGGGAAGCAGTCAAATGTTAGTAGAGTCCAAGGAGTGGGAAAGTCAAGTACCCCAACAATGTATTTCCATGTACCCAATACTATAGACTTACTTGAGCAAAGAATGGTAATGGAAAGAAAGGAGTATGAGAAAGGGTTTCAGTTGATGAAAGAGATGATGAATGCAAAGCTAAATGGTAGGCTAACTGGCACTAGTCGTACATACATTGATAGTTGTAGCTATGTGCACACTAAATCTCCAACAATTAAATATGATGACAAGAAAACTCAATCAAAGGCAAAAAGAAAGCTTATATTCATCATCAATTTATTTACTTTGTGTTACACTTAATTTATAATTCTATAGTGTTTGTATATTGAATAGGTTATAGATATTATAGATGAAGATTTCCCAAAAAAATGATCAATCAAATGCAAATACAAAGGTTATTATCTTACAGTAATTTTTTTATTGTATGTACACTTAATTATTATTTTACTCAACTAATTACTATGATATTTATGCATTTTACATAACTGCATATATCATAGAGGAAGATTCCCATAAAGATAAAAAAAGTGGAAGAAGCTCCTCCAGTTAAAACTCAGAAGAAGACTCTAAGAAAGACTCCTACAAATACTCCAAAAAGGTCTCCTAGACAAAAGAGAATTCCAAAGCAGCAAAGGAAACAAGAAGACCCTATTGTTTTCTATCTTAATTCTAAACCCTTTCTTCCTATGAAGCTAAAAGTGATTAAAGAAGACGCTAGTAGAAAACTAGTATTACGAAAGAATACTAGGCTAGCTGCGCAAGAGAGAAAGAACAGCATTACAACAATTAAAATGTTTTCGGTTATAGTTGAAACTTTCTTACAGAAAAAAATATTGATTTAACATGATGAATCCATTTTTGGTTATGAAATTGTAACCCTGTTGACCAAGGATGTTTTTCAAATGCTCATTGATTTTGTTGCATTACATAATGAAGTGACTGACCTCTAGGTAAGGTAACCCGTTGTTTTCTAATCTTACATCGTATGACTATGATGTTTTATATAATGTTCAATAACTAATACTTTATCATAACGTAAGACATGAGTCTATAGAGAATGATGAAGGGATGCTTCTTATAAGATTTGGTCAAGTTGTGCTTAGTAGAGCCAAACCGCAAGAAGAATATATAACTCAACAGTCTCGTCACATACCTAAACTGTTACGAGTGGCTCTATCTGGATATATTACATTGATCATATATAACCCAGGGAAAGATCTTCTAGCTTTTTGTGTATTGAACATTTAAATAATTTAAAACATGTAATTTTCTACACTAATACTCAATAAGTTTTTTTTTTAATCCATTAGAATTTTCTTTGCATGACATATTATGATGGACTTTCTTTGTCATTTTGTTTTAACAGTTCTTGTATTTGGTATTAAGTTGGTGAAATATAAAATTAAAAAATCAATTATTGTGTAAATAAAAAAGCTGGTGCAAAATAAATAAAGTTGTGTCCAAAAAGATGAGAAAAATGATTTTTAAGTTTCAGTTGATAGCATTTTGAACGAAAGCAATTCATTATTTGTCATTAACTTCATTATTTGTCATTATTTTTCTTGATTGAGATAATTGATTTATTACGATACTAATATTACTATTTATGTATTTGAATTGTAGCAATCATTGGGTGTTAGTTGTAACTAATATGTTAGTATCCACTGTGTATTATTTGGATTCAGCAGTTGGAGAAAAGATTGATGTCTATTTAGAGCAAATAATAAATCAGTTAAGTTTCTACGGACTTATATTCTAATGTTTCATGTAACTTAGTTATGAAATTATAGTATGTTGATCTCTATATTCAGCATGTTTATTACGTCCAGAGGAGTTAGAATGTTTCATTCAACCAAGTTTAAAACCAAGTTAAACCTGAAATGGGTAACTATCCAAGTAAGGGCTTCTTTCATCTTTGTTTATTTTGTTTCAATTTGTAATTTATAATTTTTATGATTTCAATGGTAGTAAAACTAATTTCATGAATATACAGTGTCCCCAACAAATAGGCGATTTTTAATATGGGCACTTCGTTATGAAGTACATGCAGGATATTGTGATGAATGTGAACATAATGAAGGAAAATGTAAGTTTGAAATCTTATTTTTTGTTACTTAGTTATTTTCAACTAAGAATATATTGTTTACGACATTATTTTCATTTCCTTATTTAAAGTTTAAAGGAATAACTCAGTACTCAAATGAGAATCTTATGAAGGCTTGAAATTATGGGTTGCCTATGTGGGGAACTTAATCACTAAGTTAAGAAAATAGATACATATCAATTCTTTGAAAAATAAATAATCTATCACCAAGGGCTTATATTAGAATTATATTTAATGTTGTTGTCTTGATTGTCCCTTTACATTTTCAGGGAATTTACTGTTGTTCAAGTTACATGCATCTTCTTGGATATGGTTGCTATTGGTTTCTGTTGATTTATGCTGCTTTTATTCAAGATCCTTTCTAGCTAATGATATATTTTTTAACTCATGCTCTATTTATTGTTGTTTCCAGTTTTAAGATAAACAAATTTGTGCACCATTGAATGTTTATGATACTTGTGGGTGAATGTTTACCCAAAGATGATTAATCACTAATTTGGTTATTGTTGGTTGTAAGGGTATTTTAGACTTGTTGGATGATTCTATGATTTTTGGATTGGATGACCATGATTTCATTATACTATTGAAATGGAGCTTAAGTGACATTTATAATATGCTTCAAATTAGATTTCTATGTCACACATTTTATTTTATTTTTATTTTATCAATTCAATAGTGACATCAATTTAGCATACCTGTAATACTACTGTTCTACAATTAGAATACGGTTAATATAATTACATCAAAATTTTGTTAATATCATTGATACCATCACAATTTTTTTTTTTTTGATACCATAGCATCATTGTGAACGCGATGTTTTAGAGTCAAAACTTTTTCGATACCATAGAATCATTATGTATGTGATTTCTTAGCATCAAAATTTTGATGGTATAGAATCATTATGTTCTTGATGTCTTAGAATCAAAATTAGTGTGATAGTATTGTAACAAAAATTTACTAATACTCTAGCTAGTGTTAGTGTAACACTGGCATTGGCTATGCTGACAATAAAATTCTGTGTTAATAAAAAATGTTGCTAACGCAAAAATAGTATCAACGGATGCCATTTTTCTAATAGTGACGAATATTGCTAACAAAAGTTAGATAAAAATGTCATCGGATAAATAACAATTCACATTACTAAACAAAAGCTAAACGATGAAAATTTTTGACTGTCAATCACTTTATTAGATATCACTCTATTAGATAAGAGTTGCCCAACTGTCATTCAAGCCTTTGACCCTTTGTCAAGAAATTTTAGATGATGGTTCATGTGTGTCATGAATTTTATGATGTATTATCTGTCATAAATTTGGCATGCACACATGTCAAATTTCTATTATAATATCGACCATTTATGACTAAAATCTATTATATAAAATAAAATATTTAATTAAACTTTAATATTTAAATAAATATTAAATCATTTAAAATGGTAAATATTTAATTTGGCGTGAACTAAATTTTATTTTTAAAGAATTGCCAGGAATAGATATCAAATTTAATTTTTCTGCAGTAATTATTAATATTATTGTTAATTTGCTGGAATAATTTTTTTTGCGCCAACTCTGATTTTTATTACTCTTAATTTTGGTGGGAATGAATTTTATATTCATTATATTATATTAGATATATAATTAGGTAATATATATAATATTATAAAAAGAAACGCTGTTGCCCAACAAGCATATCCAAGTAATATCATGATACATTCATCTCATCATACAATGTATCAGTTTAAAGAAAACAATTATGATCATTAACACTACTACAAATTTAGTTAATAATGACGGTTTTAAAGTCGCCATCGTAGGCTGTAACATTAAAATGGGTATATTTTTTATGACTGTTCATTAACTGTCATTAAATGTGTACTTATGATGACAATGTTTTTAGTAAACAGTTATTATATGTCATGTGTACACAAGTTTTAAGGATGATTTTTAGTATAAAACCGTCATTAAATGAATATTTACAATAATGGTTATTTTATTAAACTAGCATTATTTACCTATCTACCTATATTTTAATGATAGTTTTTAGAATAAAACTGTCATTAGAAAGCACATTTAATGATAGTTCTTTAAATAAATTGAACTTTTCTATTAATTTTTAATGATGGTTTTTTTAATAACTATCATTAAATGTTCTTTTTTAATGACAATTTTTGTTAATAACTATCATCTTATATTGTATTTTTAAGACATTTAATGATTGTTTTTAATCATAGCAGTCATCTTATAACGGTCATTCATGACTATTCTTATATAAGAGCGGTCATCTTTTACATGAAAAAGAAAAGAAGAAAAAATAGCAATTTAAAATTACTTGTTTCAATTTTTTGTAAAATTAATATTGATATAGTTGTTTTTTACATTCTAAATTGTGCAAACATATTTAATATTGGTTTCTTCATCTAAAAAATACTACCACATCAAATTTCTCATAAAGTTTTTCATAACTATTTTTCATATAAGCAGCTAACATAAACTCCCTAAGTTTACTGCATCATGAAAAAAGATTAGTCTTACATATCTTACAAATAGTCATGAACACAACATTGGTAGAGGGGAATTAATCTCAATAATTTACTTGCACGACATCCAAACTAGAGATATAAGGAGTAGTAAAAACAACTTTTGAAAAGGCATTTAACTGTTGCCTCACATTGTCATTGAATGAAAACATGCAACAGCTAGATTTCCCAAATTAAATTATACGAAAGGCTTGTTTATGTTAAAAAATCAGGAAAGGTAGAAAAAAGAAAAAAAAGATTTGATCCCATGCTGTAATACAACTACACTACTACCCATTTATTAAGCTTCTTCAATCTGTACATAAGCAACAAGTAGTTATTCACTCTTTAATTTCTCCTTCTAAATGAACTCTACAAGTTCAAAAAGTTGTTAAAATAATAATCACTATTAGGCATATCCTTGGTTACTCATATTATTATTGTTGTTGTTTTTGTTGTTATTATTATTATTAAAATTTATTATGAAAATGAAATTAATTCCTATTTTGATTCCTATAACTCAAGTAAATAACTTATTTTGATTCTAATTCTTTATCATGATTTCAGCTATTCCGATTCCAGCCTATTTTGATTCTCACTTAGCATTGTTACAATAATTGTTTAGCAATAATCAAAGAAATAGGTGTTTTACTCAAAATACAATGCAAAGATGGTAGTTGGGGAGAGAGTTACCATTCCTACTCAAAGAAGGTAATTTATTTGGATTTGATTAACAATTATAAATGAGTAAAAAAATTAATTCTCTCAAATATTATTAACGTTAATGTTCTTATGAAATCATCAGGAAATGGGATTTATGATAATGAAATAAAAATGCTAGATCCTAAAATAGTGTTAGGGAATTTTTAATCCCATCCAAGATATTGTAAGTAAAAATATCAAATAAATAATAAATAGAAAATAGATTGAAAATAAAATCAATCGTACAACATAAGAATTTATGTGGAACACTCTTATATCAGAGAAAAACTACAGCTGCCAAGGTCTGCTAGAGAAAAATCTACTATATGAAAAATTATTACAATCACTTTTAGTATTTTCCTAATACCAAAACCCCAATAACACTAAATCTCTCAATAAACCTACCATCTCTCTCACATTAGAAACTTTCTATTTGTAAAGAATTGATTGTTGTATTATGCAAACAAGTTAACGCAACCTCCTTATATATACTAATTATTTCTTATAGGAGAATCATTCATTTCCTTTTACTAATTGTATTCCACTTTTAATAAGTTAAGTCCAAAAGGAGAAAATATTTATTCTTTAAATAAAAATCCTTCTAAATAAGAAAAATGTTAAATAAGAAAGGCCTAGGAAATCTTTAATGAAAAATGAGACACATTTCTTAAAAATCTCCACCTTGTTGAATTTTTCAAGTAGGTGACAAAACATGATCTACTATTTATCTACACAACCATGCCGTCTTCACCTTCTTTACTTCACAAAAACCTAACTCATATAGGGCCTATGAGAATCACTCTACCATGGATAAAATCTTATCCTCTATCTAGTAGCTATAATCCTCTACACCGAGAATCATCATACTCCATCTTATCTAGAGTACAAATATTCGGTACATGTCAATCACCTTGCTAAGAACACTCACTCTCATGTTTGGCTTCTTTGAGAGTCGACGTAAAAATTCCACCACACATCTTGCCTAAATAAAAAAATTAAGCCTTGTGTTCAAATATTGTGGACCTGCAAGCAGTAACATATCCCTTTCTAGTACACCAAAAAAGGATAAACCAGTCTCTCATAGATAAAAGAGAGATACTACTAGTTGACATCACCAATATCTCCATCTATTGATTTAGAGCCACTTGTTGATTTATTCTATTCTAAAAATCTTCTTTAAGATATCCTGATTGTCTTTACACCTCTAGGGTTCTACTAGTAGGAACAATGTTTACATCACCCATGCTTTTTTGTGTTACCAAATTGAATCAATATATTCTTGACTTGCACTTACCATAAACCAAAATTGATTCTTCAGTCGAAATTTTCAATTTTGACCTTTATAGGTTTGAAAACCTTATTAGCGACATTTTGCTCTCAATTGCCACATATCAAAATAAATAATAAATGAAAATAGATTGAAAATAAAATCAATCGTACAACATAAGAATTTATGTGGAACACTCTTATATCGGAGAAAAACTACAGCTGCCAAGGTCCGCTAGAGAAAAATCTACTATATGAAAAATTATTACAATCACTTTTAGTATTTTCCTAATACCAAAACCCCAATAACACTAAATCTCTCAATAAACCTACCATCTCTCTCACATTAGAAACTTTCTATTTGTAAAGAATTGATTGTTGTATTATGCAAACAAGTTAACGCAACCTCCTTATATATACTAATTATTTCTTATAGGAGAATCATTCATTTCCTTTTACTAATTGTATTCCACTTTGAATAAGTTAAGTCCCAAAGGAGAAAATATTTATTCTTTAAATAAAAATCCTTCTAAATAAGAAAAATGTTAAATAAGAAAGGCCTAGGAAATCTTTAATGAAAAATGAGACACATTTCTTAAAAATCTCCACCTTGTTGAATTTTTCAAGTAGGTGACAAAACATGATCTACTATTTATCTACACAACCATGCCGTCTTCACCTTCTTTACTTCACAAAAACCTAACTCATATAGGGCCTATGAGAATCACTCTACCATGGATAAAATCTTATCCTCTATCTAGTAGCTATAATCCTCTACACCGAGAATCATCATACTCCATCTTATCTAGAGTACAAATATTCGGTACATGTCAATCACCTTGCTAAGAACACTCACTCTCATGTTTGGCTTCTTTGAGAGTCGACGTAAAAATTCCACCACACATCTTGCCTAAATAAAAAATTAAGCCTTGTGTTCAAATATTGTGGACTACAAGCGATAACATATCCCTTTCTAGTACACCAAAAAGGATAAACCAGTCTCTCATAGATAAAAGAGAGATACTACTAGTTGACATCACCAATATCTCCATCTATTGATTTAGAGCCACTTGTTGATTTATTCTATTCTAAAAATCTTCTTTAAGATATCCCGATTGTCTTTACACCTCTAGGGTTCTACTAGTAGGAACAATGTTTACATCACCCATGCTTTTTGTGTTACCAAATTGAATCAATATATTCTTGACTTGCACTTACCATAAACCAAAATTGATTCTTCAGTCGAAATTTTCAATTTTGACCTTTATAGGTTTGAAAACCTTATTGCTGACATATTTGCTCTCAATTGCCACCTTAGCTCAAATACAACTAGTTTGGGAATTTTTAATCTCATTTAAGATCTTGCAATAAAAAATATCAAAGAAATAATAAATAGAAAATATAGATGAAGAATAAAACTAATCATACAACACAAAAATTTACTTGGAAAACTCCTATACTGGAGAAAATCAACAGCCGCCAAGGACGACGGCAGAAAAATCAATTATATAAAAAAATTATTACAATCATTCTACTATTTTCCTCATACTGAAAACCCTAATAACCCCTAATCTCTCAATAGACACTTTTTCTCTCGCATTGGAAATTGATTGCTTGTGGAGAACTTATTATTGAGTTATGCAAAAAAGTGAACTTAACCTGTCTATACATACTGATTATGTAGGAGAACTATTCATTTCGTTATACTAGTTATATTCCTCCTTGAATAAGTTAAGTCTCATAGGAAAAATTACTTATGCCTTAAATATAAATCGTTTTAAATAAGAAAACCCTAGGAAATCCTTACGAAGATATTGGTAGTAATATAAAAAAAAAAGTTCTAGTTATGCCACTAGGATTTGCTATGGCTTCGCTATGGTTGAAGCTGATATGACTCAAATGTGTTTTACTCTCAGATATGAGAGGATCTTGTTATAATATAGTTTAGTAAATCTAAGGTTGATCCACAAAAAAAATATTTAATTTATTTATTTTAATTTATATATATATAATTTAAATATATACAACTTAATTTAATTGAAACTATGAAATAAAATTAGTTAGGGCTATAGATCCACTCTTAGTAGTAAATATAATTTAATAAATTTTTTTAATCATATTTCTTTATTGCCTAAAAGATTAATTGTATAAATTATCATTATTTTTCCACTAATTTTATTGTGCACTAAGTATTTAGTGTATCAAAATTTAACTTATCTGCAATAAGTCAAAATATGATTTTACCATACTTTATATTAAGATATTAAGAATTTATTGTGTTAAACTTCCTTGTTTGTCTACAATCAATCAAAATTTTAAAATATAAATATGTATAAAATTAGATAGAAAACAATTTAATTTATATAATTAAAAATATAATTTGATTAAATAATATTTTTCTACTAAGAGTTTCACCTTACCCCAACTATTATTAATTAGCTAAGCATAAATAAAATAAAAATTATTAATATTAAATTATACAAATTAAAGAAATAAAAGCAACTAAAGTTAGAAATAAAACTGAATTTATTTATGAAATTAATTTATTAAATATTATAAAGAGAGATGACAAGAATAATTTGGAGAAAAGAAGTGAAGAATGGTGTGTAAAGATATGTTCTCCTCGCCCCCCCCCCCCTCCCCCCTCTCCTTTCTCTATTTATACTAATTCATGATTAATCCACACCACACACTTAATTAAAGCCTAATTATTTTATGGCCTCACATTTGTCTCATTAATCAAACATAAATGACCCACTAACCAAACATAAACCTAACTCAATCCACTAAAGCACACCTAATTATTCCATTAACAATTACTACATTTAACATAGTAAAAACTTATAATTTCACTATTACCACACTTAACATAATAAAAAATTATAATTTTACAACAAAAGTCACGTATCCTCTTTGACAATGACCTAGCTTCTCGAACCTTCGAAATCTAAATTTGACATCCTTTTATCTCTTTGTAGCCTCGAATTGGGAGAAATTATTATTATTACATAATAAATAGATAAAAATACATAATATCAAATATTTAAAATTATAATTAGAGATTCATAGTATATTAAATAATTACGAATGTAAATCATAATATAAGAATAAAATAACATTTTTAACTCTTATTAACATACAATTTTTAACACTAATCACATCCCTAACTAACTTATTGTTAGTCCCTAGTAATAAAAGTGATATATTAAATTAAGATTTACAAAATTCACAAACAAGTAAATTGTTTTTCTTATATCCTCTAAACTACCAAATAAATTAATTGTCCTAAATATCTTTATTTAGTTTTTTGTCATTCACTCATTATCCAGGATATCATTAAACTTTCTTTTGTGTTCAAGAAATTAACACAACACTATAGGGCTTCAGCCAAAGAAAACAACATTTTCTCTAAAAATTCATCAGAGATACTATCCTTAGGCAATAGATTATTTACACAATTTAGGTATGGCATCTAGAATGAGTTTAGCCAGTCCAACATCCCTAATTTTGCTCACATAATTTTTGTCTAACAAGATATATTCTTTTTTCTCATATCCTATTTTCTTCTGTAAGTCCAATGCTCTGGTTAACTTCTATTATATTATTTTCTTGTGCTTTATCTTTTTTTTTTATGAACCTCGATATGCGAGAGGATTTTATTAAATAAAAGGGTAACCGATATAGCTATTTAGGGGACACATAATGCACCTTACCCTTAAGATAAGCCATAGCACCAAGAACAACATAGATGAAAACTCTAGGAAAAAATAAATCCAAAAAATGCATATAAAAAAAAAACATACTTTGGAAAGCTATTAGCATCTTGAGTCAAGAATTGTTGAATCATCGGGGATGATCATTCTACTGAAAACTTTCATCATGATTAAGATCCAGATTAGCAAGACAATCTCCATCATTATTGTTCTCCTAAAAGTTGTGTAGAGATTGGTAATAGGGAGGGAAGTGGACCAGCATCCCATACCCTTTTCTGATATTCTGCATACATCCCCAACCCCTACTCATCCCCATTAGAAATGCTTAACTGTGACCTTCCTAAATAATAACAGGAAGCTCCAAGTGTTTCCGTTCTCCGAATAAACCCCGAAATATATTTTTAGTTTTCAAATTTACTTTAATTATATTAAAATAAAAATTTTAAATAAAATTTAAGTTTGACAATATATCTTACATTAACATTAATCCATTATAAAAGTTACAATATAAAATACAAATTATCATCGTAATTATCGTCGTCAATCTTCACAATAATATAAAAAAAAATTACTTTCATATCAATAATAAAATAAATAAAGTTGATGTAGATACTAAAATTAATCTTTTTAACTAAGTTTGAAAGTTTCATGATATATTTGTATAAATATTTTGGTATTTTTTATTTGCACTAATATTTAATATTTTGTAATTTAAATTTTATTATTTATTAATTAATAATTCTTAAAAATAGAATTAAATTTAAAAATTAAAATGGGGAAATGGGGAATTGGAGAAGGGATATGGATTCTAACTCATCCCCGTCCCTTCTCCGAAAAAGTAATTAGATAAAAAATTGACTCTGTCCCCTCCCCGAATAAGAAATTTGGTATAAAATCGTCCCCATACCCTCCCTAAATGGACAAAATCCCCAAGGTTCTCTGTCCCTATGCGGATTTCTGCCATCCCTAAAAGTGTGTGAGCAATGGAAATCCATGACAAGAAGCTTCGTCTTACAGTTCACCTATCTATTCCTAAGACTCCAAAGGGATTTCAAAGAACCTTTTAAAAGAAATTAATAACAAGCAATTAATCACATTCTAACCAAACTTTGGTGCCTTTATTGATCATAAGAAAATGAAAAACCAAACAATCTACCATTAACTCTGCATAATAAGCCAAATTGTGACCCAAAATCATGCCAAAAACTCCCAAATACTATCCCAAATAATTGAAAAAAAAAATAGTACCGCAAGTTGAAGGCCCTAGATTACGTACCTTCGGATAGACCATCCGAATTAACTTTGATCCAACCTTAAAGAGCGGGATGCCAAAATAAAATTAAATTCTTAGGTTCTTTGCCAAGATTTAAAGGAATGCCCATACTATTAAAAGTGACCTTGTCCGAGCCAAAAGCAACAAAACCTGGACTCAGGTAGCAAAGTAGTGCAAATGAGAGAAAATATCAACTTGGATTTTACACACTGAAGGCATTTCATCTTCAAACCGAATCCGATTTCTACATCTCCAAATCAAATAAATGCTTTGAAAAATAACCGCCAACAACACATCGAAAAGTTATGAGCTAAATGGCTTTGTCAACTACCCAATTCTACCCAATTCCAAAAGTCATTGATAGTAGAGCAATGGCATATTGAAGTTCGAAACAAATTGGCCAGCCAATTCCAAATTGAAGAAGCAAAATGCCATGTGATGTAAATGGTTATTTGTGAAAAATAATGAGTATAGAATTCCTTACGGAAAATGTCCCAACTAATGTTAGCATGCCCATAATATCGACGTTCCACGATCGACCACCGATGAATGAGCTCTATCATTAAGTAGAAAAGTGGCAAATGTTAATTTATCCTCTGCTAAACACCTTATCACCTCAAAAATACGCTCTAGCTTGACAAGTCACGACTCAGCCTCAGGTAGCTCTCCAATACCATTAAAACTTCTCCCTCCTAAACTTTTTATGCGCTCTATAGTGTTAGAGCTACCAGCCTGTGAATGAGCTTGATTATGTATAGCTGTATTCATAATCTTAGCTAGCCGATCAAATGACTGCTCAATGTTTGGGGCATTTCCAAGTGCTTGTTGTGCAGCCCCATGTGTAGAAGATTCTACTTCTCTCTCTTTTAAAGGTTCACCGCTCTGCAGTGTACAACACTAGGAATCAATCCGGATACTAGCCAGCGTAAGCTACGGCCATGGCCACATTTACTACCACGATGTATCATGATAGTGCCTACAAAATATGAATTTCTCCTTATAAAAATTATAAACTTATTCTTCTAAAATAAGTAAAATCTACAGAATCTAAAATCATGCTCTGATACCAATGGAAAAATAAAGAGTATAGAACTCCTTACAAAAAATATCCCAAGTAATGTTAGCGTGCCCATGATATCGATGTTCCACAGTCTGCCACCGGTGATAATCTCTAGCTTCAAGTAGAAAAGTGGCAAATGTTAATTTATCCTCCACTGAGTACCTCATCACCTCAAAAATACTCTCTAATTTGACAAGCCACGACTTAGCCTCAGGTGGCTAAAAATTTGGACCATTTCTCAATTTGTGCATGCCATCCTTGTGCAGGGGCCATGCTAATCTTCTCTGTATCGTTCCAATTTGAATATTAGTGATAGAGTGTTACTTCGCTTTGGGAAGTGCGGGAAGCTCAGTCCATGTTACATTTGGCCATATGAAATCGTAGAGTGTATTGGTCCATTGGGTTAACGATTAGCTCTACCACCTGAATTATCCAGAATCCATAATGTGTTTCATGTTTCAATGCTCTGAAAGTACATGTATGATCTGAGTCATGTTTTATCGAAGCAACCGATTCAGTTGAAGGAGGATTTGACTTACGAAGAGGAGCCAGTTGAGATACTAGAGGGAAAACACCAAGTGTTGCGTTCGAAAACCATCCATTTGGTAAAAGTGTTGTAGAAGAATCACTCAAAGGAACAGACAACCTAGGAACTTGAGGACTTGATGCGAGCTCAATACCCCTATTTATTTATACCTGGTGTATAAATTTCGAGGACAAAATATTTATAATTGGGGAAGATTATAACATATACATTTTTTTTTATTATGTATGCTATTATTTAAAATAGAATATATTGGTATTTAGTGTGTATAAGGAAATGGAAATAGGGGGAAAACAGAAGAGAAGCATCGAGGGAGGGAGAGAGAGAGAGAGCTAACTCGACTGACCCGAATTGACCCGATCTGACCCGACCCTAGAAACCCAAATTTTTAACCTGATCGTAACTCTCTTTTCTGGCCACCTCACCAGCCGAGCAAGGTATCAAATGGAAGCATGTGATCCGGCCGTCAATCTTCATAAGTTCGTGCTACTGGAAACCGCTCGAAACGCAGCCGGCGAAGCTCAATACTCTGCGGGTTTGTCATGTGCGAGCGTCGTCGATTCCGTCCCTCTTTGGCAGCACCACCAGTTGGAAAAAGTTCCCTACCTCGCCATCTTCCTTTCCTGACCAGCCACCGCCACCGAGGAAGCCGATTTGCTGCTGATCGACCACTAGAAGATCCGCGGTTGAGAAGGCTCGAAACAGCTCCACCTCCACCCGTTGAAGCTCACCACCACGACCTTTGGACTCAGGGCAGTCAACAGGAGCTCGTCCAACCATCCCGACCCCTATTGGTTGTCGTTGGCTTTCGTTGACCCATAAAGGGCATTTTAGTAATTTCATAATTCAGCATAATTTCGTAATTTTTGAATGTTTGAGGTGCTTAATTAATTTCAGAAATTTAATAGTTTGTTCATTTACGAATTTGAGGGTTGTCGACAAATATAATTTCAGATTTTATTAGTAAATTACGAATACAGGGTTAATACGGTAAGCTAAAAGACTTGAGAGTTGATATGTCTGGACGAATGTTTAGTTTCAGCTTTATTTTTGTGACAGTAGTTCAAATTATAAATATGAGAAGTATTTATATTGTTTTTTTAACATAGGGCGATCTGCGTGTGGAAATCTACTTGTAGACTTGGGCGATAGCCGAGTTTGAGATTTATCACTTTGAGTAGAATATATTAAACCTATTTTTGTACGTTTAATTTTTATATAGTAAAGCTTGTTTATGAAATAAGTATTTTAATTATTTTCATTTAATGGTTCTCTGAAATGAATATTTTATACATATGAATACTTTGTGAAGCTATATATATATATATATATATATATATATATATATTCATTTATGTTCCATATTGACTTTGAATTTGTAAAAGAAATGATTGATTTCGAGCATGATTTAAAATGTAATATCTTAACTTCGAGCATGATTTAAAGTTTATATATGTGTATATAAGTTATGAAAAATCACGAAGCAAATACCCATTCCCTCTAGAAATCAGAGATGAGATATGAGATACAGATAATATAAGATAAGATGAGATGAGATAGTAGGCCTTTGGGGCCCTTCTGAACACACCTAAAGGTTTTGGGCCGTGTGTTTGGGCGTTTTTGCTTTTTGGGGGCATATTCATGCATACAGATATTGAGATATGATGAGATTTAAAACCGGGTAGTCCGGACACGATGTCACCATATAGAGCATCATTACATGTCTGTTGAGATCCGAATATGAATTATAATGGGAAGCATGAGATGGCACGTCCCCGTCTATCCGTGTAGCCCCGGGGCATGATAATACCCAGATAGTACATCATTGCCCGTCCGTTGAGGTCCGAATATGACGAGATTACTTTTCCCGGGTATTTTTTTAAGGATAGTTGTATTATTTAGTATTTTATATTTCAATATGAGATGCTTTTCTTGATTTCATGGTAGTATCAATTATATTTATGTTCAATATATGATTAAAATGCAATGACTTACTTAAATTAATATAATTAATTGAGAAAATCATCTATACAAGCGATGCATTTATTTTTGTAAGTAATTTATGTTTTAAAAACTACTATCCACTCACTGAGTTTTATGCTCATTCTATTTTATTATATTTCCTCCCAGGAGATTACAGGTACAACAGTTGACCCAGCAATTTTACATACTTGGGATTCCTTTTGGCCACGTGATGGTGTCAGAGGATATAGATAATTTTTTTTTGTTAGTTAGTGTATATAATTATCCCATTTTAGAATTATACTAGAGTTGTGACATAAAAATTAGGAAACATGTATATAGGTTGACCTGATTTATGATATAATATTCTTTTAATACCCTGAAACTATTTTGAGAGTACTATTGGACATTTTACTGAATGAGATTGGTTGAAGTAATGTGGTGTATATTAAATTATTTTGGGAGTGTTTTTACTATAATTGTAGGTTTGGGAATGCTATATGTTTAGGGGAGGTTTTGCTGAAATTTTCGATAGAATTCTCATTCATAAGATTTTTAATATTTGAGTTCCACTGCTTAAGATAGTCTCACCTCTGGGGATGGGGCGGGTCGTTTCAATTTGTCCCTAACTCACAAGGTCTTTCACAAAGAGAACAAGATAAAGCATGAATACCTCTGCATTGGATATAATCGTTTGTAGGGAAGTTTTAAAAAATTATAAATTTATAACTCTCGTTTAAGGTAAGCTAACCATCCCTAGAAGAAATCCAAATCCTTCTATCTTCACCACTCATAATTGGAAGTGCTATTTGATTCAACTCCTGAAATAAATTCGAAAAATTAAATAGAACCAAAGTCCTGTGCTTTTATCTCAATCTATTTATTTTTTAACATTTACTAGCTATAAATTTTGTGATTAAGATTTCTCATCTCTTTCGCTCATTTGGAGTCTCATATCACATTGGAAATTTGGATTTGGTCACTGAAGGAGTAATAGAGGAAGATCGAAGGTCAGCATTGTATCACTCATCTTTATTTAGGTCTTTCTCCGGTAAGGAAAGAGGGACCGGTTTCTACTGCAGGGAGCAAGATTTGAGGTATATTAATATTACGGTTGATTCCGCCTTTTAGCATGGGAATAATATTGGAGAAATTGTATTTTCAAATTCATGCTAGCTGAGATAAATGTGTCTTGAACAAGTTGTACAAGCAAGTCGGATAATGAGAACTCTTTAGATTTATTAGATATAATAATTGCTCACTTTTGATTTTTGTCCAACAGTGATAATTGCTCACTCCTACAAGGGCACAACCTTCTACTCTCATATTATCAAGAGCATTATATGAAAAAAGAAGTCCCAATTCATTGTGACGAGCTCTATGGTCTTACTGAAAATGATACTGGACAACCTCCCCTTTCACTTTTACTCAAGTCTTAAAAGAGACTATAAGTCAGGGGATTTTTACTTGAGACTCAATAAATTCGGTCATTATAACATTTTTATTGATGTACATTACGTGACATGTATTAGGAACATAACATAGGGAATATTGGGCTATATATATATATATATATACATATATATATTATTATCATTTTTACAAACTTGAACTGATAAAGTTGCTTCGCATCAGTAGCATTAGGAAAATTTTGGGTAGATAGTGAAGGATATACACGTGATTCGCCTATTAAGAAAATTTTGGTTAACACAAAATTAAGATGAGTCATTTTCTGTTGGAAAAAAATCATGCTTTATTCAAGTCGACACAAAAAAAAACATTAACCACACAATTTTAATAACCTATCAATACGTTAGTAACATCTATTTTGAGAAAATTATTAAATACTTATTTCAAAATTATTAAATCTGAGCATTTAAAATACTTATTTCATAAACATGCTATACTATCACAATAAGTTATGAAAATAGGTTTTGTATACCCCGCTCACAGTGATGACGTTCAAACTTAGGCTTCGTCAATATTTATGGATTGATTGATGTTTGCAGTTACTCCATTGGAGTGAGAAATTATAAAAATACCCTCATCAGTCAACAGTGATCAGTATGCTCAATTTGTACACTTTTAGCCACGTTGAGTCCAATGGTGTCATCGGTGAGCACCTACAAGCGACGGCTGCATCAGATCGAGCTCCCAAAGCCATGAATCTCCAATGGCTTATCAACGGTGAAACGACGCTCTCTGGTGGCAACGGGTATTTGAAAATGGAAAATAGTGATGTGGTGAACAAAACACAGCCGGCTGCGTAACCTAACTCTGGCAAAATCAATGGCAATTGTAATCATTTTTTGCCGTAACTTTCCGTGCTTGATAGGTGGTGTTTCAATTAGTTTTTGGCAGCAATGACAGCAGGGAAGTGATAGCCAGCTCAAGGGATTTTAAACGATACTTCCGTAGCTAGAGGGGTTGCCGAAAATTAAAATTGGCAGCCAATCGATTTCTGGTTCGGGTCAGATTTCAACAGCCCTCTCTTATTTTCTCATTAGTTTTCAAATAAGCCTAAATTTCTAATTAACCTCCCACTTTCTTTAAGCTTCATAAAAATTAGACTAATGTGGACTTGATTACTGTAATAAATGCTGGCAACGCAGGTCGTCTAATCACGTTCGTGTTGTATATTTTTATGACATGACAAGTTTATTTAGTCTAAACATCATCCATTTAAAAAACATTTCAAATTTGAAAACCCATACCCATTTATTTACGTTGAGTACTAGAGCCATGTCAAATTTGCTAGTAACAATTATAATGAGTCTAATGGTTTTTAAAACTTGGGTCAAAGGGAAAAGATAAAATAGTACGTTTAATTAAAAAGAAAGTGCATATGTTACATATTCTAATTCTCATTTCTCATTTCTATTCTCATTCTCATTCTATGTCATTTTGATTCCAGCCCATTCCTATAACTGACTAGCATAAATTTAATGGTATCAAGATTTGATTCATGTTTCTTGGTCAGTGATTTCATCATTTTTCTTTGAGTGGTATATTTGTTTATTCTTACAAGAACATGTTTTCTTTTTTTTTTTTTTTCCAGCTAAAGTTGGCCTCATAAAGCGAGGAGGTTATTGAAAATTAAAAGTAGCAAAGAAATTGTACAATATATTTAGGGGTTCACAAAGTGAGCCTTGTCCATTAATAAAAAATTTGACCAAGAATTTGAAAACAAAAAATGATGTAAATTGAAATGCAGATGATGATTGATGTGGTCCCAGTCAAAGCTAATAAGAATATATTGCAAGTGTTTAAGTTTTAATTGATACTGAATGCCCTCTTATTCACTTTGATAAAGACTAATTTATACTAACAAACAACTAAGTCAAATAATCATAACCGATCGAGATTGATGGCAGATTTTAGGCTTGACTTATTCTAAGCTTTCAAGAAAATAAAAATAAATTAAATAATACAAACTCAATCTCAAATAATCAACAAATAATCCTCCATGATCTTTGAAAAGACCACGTTGATATCTCTACCAAACGATTTGCATGTGAGTATTGCATTGTCACCGTTCAACTTCCAAGCTCATGCATACGTCCACTACAAGCGACGGCCACTCAAATGTATCCTTGATACATAGTATTAGGCTTAGGAACTCTCAAGGATTGTCGAGGTTTATCATCCTTTCCCCCTTGGAGCAGACCCTTGTCCACAAGGGATAGTTGCAGAAACTTTTCCTTGAGCACAACAGTATTCTCCCAAGTACCTTCCTCTGTCAGCAAGCGTGACACTGTACCAAACACTTCTCAACAAATTTCCACCCCTTTTAAGCCAATGAATATCAAGTTCAATTGCAGTTTGCAAAGTTATGACTCCTTGATCATCAACTGTGGGTAGTTCAATACTATGTGTAGAAGTAGGACCAACATACTTTTTCAATAATGAAACATGAAAAATTGGATGCACTTTTGATCTAGGTGGTAATTGAAGCTTATAAGCAACTGACCCAATTTTTTAAGGATTATATAAGGCAAAAAATATTTACTCGCTAGCTGTTGATGAACTCGCCAAAAATCATGGATTGGTGATATGGTTAGAGCTTCAAGTAGACCATGTCACCTTTTTGAAAGTCAACTTCACATCATTTGTTGTCAGCCAATTGTTTCATGTGGTTGGCTACCGTTGCCAGGTTCTATTTCAATAACTTCAGAAGTTCATCTCTTGTAAGCAAAGCTCAATCTACCTCATGTACAGAAGAAGTCCCGAGATGGTATAATGGCAATGTTGGAGGTTCACGGCCATAAAGGGCTAAGAATGGAGTCATTCCCGTTGACACGTGGAAAGTGGTATTATACTAATACTCAGCCCAAGGAAGATAAGAGTACCACTTATGGGGCCATTGATGCACAAAGTTTCTGAGGTATTGTTCCAAACATCTATTAGTGACCTCAGTTTGGACGTCTGTTTGCAGGTGGTAAGCCGAACTCAACTTAAGTTTGGTTCCTAACATGTGAAAGAACTCTTGCCAAAACTTACTAAGAAAGATCGAATCTTTGTCACTAACGATTGATTTAGGCATGCCATGGAGCTTGACTATGCCATCAACAAATAGCTCTGCCACTGATTTTGCCGTGAATGGATGTGATAGAGCCATAAAGTGGCAAAATTTGCTGAGTCGATCCACAACCACTAAAATTGTATCTTCACCTTGTGAATTGGGCTGTCCTTCAATAAAATCAAGTATAATGAGACCCGCTGGTTTCAGTGTTGAAGCCTTGGTCTTTTGGCAAATCAAGCATCTACTTACATATTCATTTATGGTTTTAAACAGAGATGGCCAGTAAAATTGTGCTGCTAAACACTTGTATATTCTAAAAACACCAGAGTGGCCGCTGAACTTGGTGTCATGTGCCTCAAACATTAATAGCTCTGGCAATTTGTGTGGCTCCACAACTCTGCCTTTGAAAAAGACCAATCTTTGTTAAATAGTGTATGGGCTGGGTTCAACTAATCGGGCCAGTGCATGAACTTTCTTCATATAGTCGTCTTACTCAGTAGCCTGTTTAATATCTTTCCAAATGGAAATATGCGGCACAAAAAGAGAGTTAAGAGTGGAATTCTCTGGTTTTCGAGAGAGAGCATCAACAGCTTTATTCTCTCGTCTAGGTCGGTACTGTATTTCATACTCATACCCCATCAGTTTCACTAACCACTCCTGCTACTCAGGCATAGCAATTCGCTGTTCTAGCAAATATTTAAGGCTACGCTGATCCGTCTGTATAAAAAATTTACACCCTAATAAATACGGTCGCCACAATCAGGTTCCCTCTAGGATTGATAAAATCTCCTTTGCATAAACGGACCAAGATTTATTTGAAACTTCAAGTGCTCTACTCATATATGTTATTGGCCTGCCTTGTTGTTGAAGTATTTTCCCAATGCCATCGTGCAATGCATTTGTTTCAATTATAAATCACTAAAATTTGGCATTGCCAAGGTGGGGGTACTGGTCATGGCTTTCTTTAATTGAATAAAGGCTTCTTCAGTTTCCTTGCTCCATGTAAATTGACATTTTCTTAGCAAGTTTGTGAGAGGACGGGCAAGTATTCCATACCCTTGTACAAACTTCATGTAGTAGCTCGTTAGTCCCAAGAACCCTCTTAACTCTGTGATGTTTTTGGTGATGGCCAATAAACCATGACAGTAATTTTTGCATCATCAACCTTCGCACCGTGAAATGTAACAATGTGGCCCAGGTACTTCAATTCTTGCTAGCCAAAGTGACACTTGCTTGCCTTAAGAAAGAATTGTTGTTGTTTAAGGACTTCCAGCGCCTGCTTGACATGTTCAATATGACTACTCCAAGAAGGACAGTATATTAGTATTTCATCAAAGAATACTAAAAAAAACTTTTGTAAGAATGGACGAAAAATTAAGATCATTATAGTTTGGAAAGTAGATAGAGCATTGCACAAACCGAAGGGCATAACTAGATACTCATAGTGGCAATTATGAGTCCTGAATGCAATTTTATGGATATCAGCTGGTTTAACCCAGACTTAATGGTACCCAACTCGAACATCTAATTTGGTGAAGAAGGCAGCTCCATAAAGTTCATCCAACATGTCATCAATTGTGGGAATGGGAAAGCGATCTTTTACAGTGCCTTCATTGAGGGAGCGATAATCCGTACAAAACCTCCAACTTCCATATTTCTTTTTGACAAGCAATACCGGTGAAGAAAATGGGCTGGTACTGGGGAGTATCATTCTTGAATTAAGCATTTCGTTCACTTGTTTTTTAATTTCTTCTTTCTGAAAATGTGCATAGTATTTGACATTAACAAGCTTGGTGCCTTCTTTTAAAATTATGCCGTGCATGACTTCTCTGCTTGGTGGAAGTTGCGTTGGCTCTTGAAACAAGGTAGCATATTCTTCAAGTAAATTTTCTATGTCAGCTACTGATTTGCTCAATAAGGTTTCAAAGTGGCCATTAAAATAAATTGCAAACCTGAGTTGTCCCTATTGTATTTCTTTTGCAATTTCAGTGAGGGAGGCTATTTGTGAGACTTGAGGCCTGATGCCTTGTAATAATTGCCTTCTGTTTTCCCATTCAAATTCCATTGTAAGGAGTCTCCAGTTGCACATCACTGAGCCTAATACCTCTAACTATTGTATACCTAATACCATGTCTAGACCTGAAATCGGTAGTGCATAAAAAGTGAGAATAAATGGTACGCCTTGTAATGATACATGTACTTCTCAAACTTGCCCTTGCACAGTAGTGTTTCGCCATTGGCAACCTTTACAGAGAATTCTGAGGTGGGTTTTACTGGTAGTTGCAATACAATCGCCAGTCTATTACTAATGAAGTTGTGTGTAGACCCACTGTCAATCACCATTATGTCATACGGGCCGATCTTGGTAAAGACCCACATGGTTTTTAGGGCGGCCCAACCCGTGAGTGCATATTATGTGATCTCAGGTTCAAGTTGAGTGTCTTCTAGTTTCTTGCTATTTGTTGTCTCATCACTAACGGATTATATTTCAAGTAATAACAATTGTGGTCCTTGGCATTTATGACCTGCAGTAAAACGTTCGTTACAATTGACACATAAACCAAGTGCTCTCCTTCGCTGCATTTCTTCCCACAATAATCTCTTGATGGTGTTTGTTGTCGGGGAGCGATTGTTTATGGTTGGGCTTGTTACTACTCGGTTGAAGAATGGTTGTCGTGTTGGTTTCCTTTGTTGAGTCAACTATTCATCTCTCATTCGTGCAAGTTTAAATGCATCCTTTAGCGTTTTAGGCATGAACATCCTAATTTCATCTGCAATCTCCGGTTTCAAGCCTCCCATGAAAGTTTTACTAGTGCCTCTTGTGTCCAGCTACTAACTCTATTTCCTAATCTCTCGAACTCCCTCTGATAGTCACGAAGAGTCCCTATTTGTCTCACTCTTGATAAGGCTTCGTTATAATCTTCATACTCCGTAGGTACAAAGCATGCCCAAAGTTCCTTCACAAAATCATACCATGAGACCGTCTTGTTTTCCATAGGATACGCACGCCGCAGCCACTACCACAGTTGGTTGGCCTCCCCCTCGAGGTGGAAAGAAGCAAGAGACTCTTTCTATTCATCGGTGTACTCTTGATATTCAAAAAACTGTCGTACTCAATTGTGCCACTCTGTATGGTTGCCGCCTGCAAATTTTAGACAATCATGCTTTGTGGATCGTGCTACAAATTGCTGATGATTCCCTTCTTCTCCTTGGCTATGTTGTGATGATCCTGTGGGTCTATAATTGTTTTGGCTCGGGGTTCCCTTAGAGGCGAACATGGACTCTGTTAGCTTGCTAAGAGTTTCCTCAATTTAGTGCAACTTATCACACATCACCAGCTACCCCACTTCCATCCGTTTCATGCCTTCTTGTAAGTTGCTTATTTCCGCCTCTACACGATTGATTCGATCTCTATTGGTAGTCATAGTAACGCAGCCCTAATACCATTTGATGTGGTCACAGTCAAAGCTAGTAAGAATAGATTGCAAGTGTTTGAGTTTTAATTGATACTGAATGCCCTCTCATTCACTTTGATAAAGACTAATTATACTAACAAACAACTAAGTCAAATAATCATAACCGATCGAGATTGACGGTAGATTTTAGGCTTGACTTATTCTAAGCTTTTAAAAAAATAATAATAAATCAAATAACACCGACTCAATCTCAAATAATCAACAAATAATCCTCCATGATCTTTTAAAAGACCAAGTCATGTTGATCTCTGTACAAAACGATTTGCATGTGAGTATTGCATTGTGATCGTTCAACTTCCAAACTCATGCACACGTCTACTACATGCGACAACCACTCCAATGTATCATTGATACATAGTATTAGGCTTAAGAACTCTCAAGGATCATCGAGGTTTATCAATGATCAAAACATTTTACTAGAGGATCTATTGGCTAATCTCATATGGTGATATTTGTTAGTTTTAAATTTATTTATGTGAAACTATGAGCTCTAATAAAAAATATTATAAATTTTTAATTTTTTTTGAATTTTCACCCTAAGTTTACAATTTGCATCAACCGTTCACTAAAAATTTATGAGTATGGAAGTTGTCTTTCCTTACTTGAATTAAATGAACCCATTTGAAATTTACGAGTAATTTGGTGTAATTCACATGTGGAAATTATTTTTGAAATACTGGCTGAATAAAATTTATGGGCTGAAAAATTCATTTCAAACACCAACCATATCTTGTAAACAAATGTTTAATGGGTAAAAAAGGTTATTGTTTCAATTGCTTATATTTGTGAGAGCACAATTTAACGAATATTAGATTTGAAATATTTCTTAAACCTTGGTCAATATTTTTGAGTGTATGGTTTGATGTCCTATGCTACATGTAGTAGACTTTAGTGTGGGTGGTCAATTTTTAAGCCCAAATTGTACTAGACTTCATCCAAGTATATTAGAAGTCTTAATATGCACATAAAATTAGATATGGGCTCAATTGATAGGTATCCAACTCATCTCATTTCTATAATTGAATGCCACTTCTAAGAAATATATTTTTTTACAAGGAAAATAATTATTTTATTCAATTAATAATACATAACACGCTAGACTGATATGACTAGTGATGAGCGTTCAGTTGAAGTTGAGTTTTGGGTTCAGTTTAGATGAATATTCATAATGAAATACTCAAATACGAAAATTGATTTAAGTTTTAGCCATCCTTTTTATATATATATATATACAAAGATCTCTGATCTAACAATGTAAAATTTGGAAATTTCATCTAATTTAATTTATTGCATTGTTGTTGAGTTTGGAAATTAATATTTTCAAGATCATTAATTTTTAGTAAACAATTATTACAGTAAAAGTCTATAAATTCACTAGCCACAAATAACTTAAATAATATTTACTAGAATACATAGAACACTGTCTGTTTGCTTCTTTAATTTCAAAATCTTATCAAGATTTTACAGTTAAAATAAATCATTGCATTAACTTTAATTAATTTTGTAATGCCATTTTTTATATTATTATTTAGCTTAATGTCGACCTGAGTTTCTCCCCACCTATGTGAGCAGGGTTCGAACTCCAAACCTTTTGTTTTTAACACAAAAGATTTTATTATCTCAAATAGATGACACCTACAAAAAGTTACAAAATTTTCACCGAACTTATGAAAACACTTAAATATGTATATACAGTAAAACATCTATAAATGATATTGTTGGAATTGAGAAAAAGAATATGTTAGCAAGGTTACTTATTTCTTGATTATTGGATAATTTATTAGTTTATCAATAATTGAATATTTATTATTTAATAAGATTATTACATTTCAATTACTTGTGTCAATCTGGTACACGTACTATTTTTTGACCAAGATTAATCTATGAATTTCAAAAGTTATAATGTATATAAAAAATTATTAATAAATGTTATGAACGTATATGTAGAAGCCAAAAATAATGCATGTACATTGTACATAGTTTCAAATTTAATACCCTCAGAATATAAAATGTTTCAGATGCTTGAAGTATATAGAATATAAATTCTATAAATAAATTGGTCATTAGCTTTTTTTTTTTTTTATGTGTCAACTCATTATATGAATATTTTGGAAAAGAGTTGAATTGAGAAAATTGAAGTTGTCAAGAAAATAATCCTAAATATTATGATTTTTATATGTTATTTACTATTGATATTTCTTTTAATTAACTAAATTCTAATTCATATTTTTATATGGTCCTAAAGAATTGGAGAAAAAATATTATCTTATGCATTTAGTGAGATTATTAATTTAGTACATTAGCTTAAGCTGGGACCGAAAGATTTTATTTTTTAATAAGGCTATTAATTTATTAAACATTTACTTATCAATGTTTTACAGTAGTTATAAATTTTTTTTCTAAAATAAAGGACATTTTAGTCTTTTTATAAGTTGGTGTCAAATTTCTTAAACTCTAACTTCGGTAGAAGTAGTACTGCTGTTAATAAAAAAAGAAAACGTTTGCATTTATTTAGATCACAGGGGCGGATAAATTCAGACTTGAGAGTGATGATATAGTTGCTTCCAGAGGCGAAACAACACAAGGTTATAGGATAGCCTTGGCTACCCCTGGATTTGTAGTGATAGGTACTCAAAAGTTATTAATCATATGCCATGAATCAGGTTCGAACTAGTGACACAAGGATTTTCAGACTTCTGATCAACCAGCTGCTATCCCTATCATTTCTCACACACAGTTCTAAGATTATTTGGGTCATGTCAATTAAGTTAATAAAATAAATTGAAAATTTACCAATTTTGTATAAATTTTATGTCTAGCCCTTTTATTGCTCTAGAGAGAGACGTCAAATTTTTCCTAACTAAGATGAATATATAATTCTTACCTCAAACAATTTTTATGATATCTAATTATCCTCTTCGTGAAAAAAAAAATCAAAGAAAAGTCAAATAAATAGGTTATTTGGTTAATTTTTTTTTATGGCACTCTTTTTTGCCCACCCTAAATAGAAGTATATTCGATATAAGGGCAATGTTATAAAATGATAATGTTAGGAAATTTTTGGGTATTATGAAAATGGTAGGGGATAAATGATGCATATACATTTTAGTAGGGAACAAACTGTTAATCTCCCTTATTCTAAACAATTTCATGAGTATAGAGCATCTATGCATGGTTTATCCATTAGATTCCAACTGTTGGCTTCTTCAATTTTATATATTTTATGCTGTAACCAAGTTAAGTTCATAGTTTCTTAGATTGCCGCCAGTCAAATCAAGACCTGATACCGCTACTGCTTGCTCCACTCCTGCAGGAACACAATACATAATTTTTTATTTTTTATTTTACCGTATTGAGCTATCACAATTATTTTTCTCCTTCGTACTTTAAAATGAAAATGTTGGCTCTAATTAGAAAAATGATGAACCAAAATAACAACATGAAGAAAAACTTTTTTATTCATAAACATACAATATTAATGCAACTTTTATTATTACAACTTTATTCATTTATCAAAGCATGCGTATAACTTTAAAACAAAACAAGCTTTATTTTTAAATCGAAGCATTTGTTGAGGTACCCTGCAGATCGATCTTCAAACCTTTTTAAACTCAACTTTGAACGGAACATCACTTAAAGCCAGACGCCGCACCCCACCATTAATAAAAATACCAACATCTCTGCACAAACCTCTGCAGGAACTACAAACCGAAGGACAGAAAACGAGCTTGTAATCACCATAAAACTTCTCAATCTTAAACCAATTTCTCATGGTTCTTGGGCTGGGATTACCTTCAACTCCCCAGTTGTCACAAACCACTGCCCTAATGGTGCATCAAAATTGTCAAGCTTCCATACGGCGGATAGCCCACAAGCTGTTGCAGCATCAAATTTGATGTTTAAGTCAGTGGACTCACGAACAACGCCTTTTTTAGGGTTAACAGGCGAAAATGTTACTGGCAAACCATTTTTTAATGCATGTTGCTCTTGAACAACATCTAGGGGACATGTCTTATTGTTACTTCTGCCAGCAAGTGTAAGCCCGCCGCCTCGGCCTTTTGTAACGGGCAAGATGTAGTACTTGATGCCAGCTCGGAGCTGCTTACCGCTGATGTCGAGCACCGGATTAGGAGCAGCATTACCCTTGGTAGGCAATGGCGTTGCAATAAAGGCAAAGAGAAGGATCAGCGAGAGTGAGACTAACGTAGTTCTCATTGTTATATTTTTATATTTTTTTGTTCTTTTCTTGTGTTTTTGTGTGTAAATAACCCTTACGGGGCCTAAATTTATAGAGCTAGGCTAGCTATAGTTAACTGATGGATAGCATGTTGAATTGTCCAGCTGGTTGGTTTGATTTGACTAATGTCCAATTCAAGAAGCCGATGGTCGCCCATAAGGTAAGTACGGAATATTTGATTTTGCTCTGTGTGCCATATATTTTTTACTTTTAAAAAAAAAACAGCTGAATAGATAATTTTATACAAATTTCAAAGTATAAAAGGCGTAAAATTTAATATGAAAGTCAAAGATTTAGTTTAGAATTAGAAGTCAATACCCATATCTCTTCTCTTACTTTAAATTTAATGGAATTTAGATTTGATTCCTGCGTCTTGGTCAATGGTTTGGTCATTTTGTTTTGCATGGTAGACATGTTTATTTTTACACGAACATGCTTTTACTAGGTGAAGTTGGCCTCTTTAATCGAAGAGTTTATTGAAAAATAAAACCAGCAAGCAAATGATACAGCCTGTTTAAGGGACACAAAATGAGCCTTGTACTTCAATAAAAAATAGTACCAAGAATTTGAAAACAAAAAATGATGCATAAAAACATACAAATGATGATCAAAACATGCTGCCAGCAGATCTATTTAGGATTTGTGAAACTATGAGCCCGTATACCTTAAGTTTATCCTATTATTAAAAACATATTAAAAATTTTGAACTTGTTTGAATGTTCACCCTAAGTATGCAATTTGCATAATCTGTCTACTAAAACTTTATCTGCCATTTATAATTAATGATGTCACAAGGGTAATTTGGACATTTAACATACTAAATTTAAAAATAAAATAAAATAGAATATATCAACCATGCACCTTAAGTTTATTCTGTTATAGAAAATATTACAGAAATTTGTGTTTGTTCAATTTTTCACCTTAAGTTTACAATTTGCACTAGTTGTACACAAAATTTAGCTCCTGTTTATAATAAATGATGTCATAAGAGTAATTTAGACATTTAATATGATAAATATAAAATAAAATAACAATTTAAACATGAAAAATAAAAACTATTTTTTTATAACCAATATTCAATTAAATACACTTAAAATTCTAATTTTTTCCTTAATTAAAAAAATTCTACATTATTTTCTTAATTTATCTTTACAAATTTGCATTGTCAAACTAAATCCAAAAATTACCTAGAACCTAATACATAAACACCCAATCAATCCAATCTTGAAATTCGTTCTCATAATTAAAAAAAAAAACTAAATTTCATTTTATTATTTGTGGTGCAAAGTCAAAAATACTCTTGATTTCAATGGTGAAATTACATTTTACCATATTCTGTTCAGTATTCTAACGGTGTTAACATCTTGGGGGATATTTGATACAAATTTACAAACTTAGATAGAAAATCAAATAAATTTTATGGTGAAAAGTCAAAATCAAGCAACCTTAACACCTACAGTTTTTTTTTTTTTTTTCATCAGTCCTCACTCAAATGCTGCTCTCTCTCACTCACCACCCTTAAGTTTGTTGACTTGATATCGTCTGCCTTTGCCACGACGGAGTTGACGTCAATGCTAAACCAAAACCAAAAACCCGACCTGTTGGATGTTTACCATCCTTAGATTGGAATAGCTTGATCAAATGACGCTCGAGGAACATGATATCAGTAGGATGGCCTTGAAGAAAGTGAAATACCCCACTAGTCTAAGCGTCAATTTCCTCTAGTAAATTCATTAAGAAAATAGAGAAGAATAAATTTCTTTTAGTTTGGCTTAGAATTATTTTGGACTCTTTTATAAAACCCCACACCCAATAGTTTTATGGTGTATTTACTAAACAGAATCGGAATGAAGAATTGTAATCAAAATACGTTAATAGTGTATTTACTTCCATGATTGAGAAATCAGAATCAGGGATCAAAATCATTGACAATGTTTACTTTACAAAATAAATGCATGAAGAAGAATCAAAATCATGGGTCCACCCCAATTTGGGAATGAGGAATGAGAGATATATTCCTAAGAGGATTTGGGAATCAATTTCTCATCCCCAAGAAGTTTCCATTCTAACCCCCAATGAATTTTCATAATCCTTAAAATGCTCCTCAATGAAATTTTATCAATTTTACATTTTAGTCCATACAGATTGTGAAAATTTGAATTATTTGCAAATAGTGGCTTTGATGATGAGTATGATGATAATAATAATAATAATATTATTATTATTGTTTTTGTTGTTGTTGTTAAAAAAATATTTAATAATAATAATAAATGTATTTTTTATTTATTATTAATTACTTTTGTTAAAATTATCATTAATAAAATATTTTAATTTATTATTATTATTAATGATAAAATTATTTTAATCAATTAATATATTAATGTTAATAATTATTATGACAATAGTTAATTAAGGACTTTTTAGTAATTTGTAGCAATATTACTCATTCTAATTCAAAGGCAAAGTAAACATATCAATGGCAATACAGTTCATTTCGATTCTGATTCCTACACCTCAAGTACACAACTTATTCTTATTCCAATTCCCGATTCTAATTCCAGCTCATTTGATTCCATCCCATACTAATTCTCGTTTAGTAAATGCAGCATAATTGTTTACTTAAGTTGTAGGAATCAAAATCAAAATTAGTTAAACTGTTACAAATTTTACTTGATTTAGGGAATTTTTATTGGAGCGTTTTCAATCCTAAAATCATTTGGGAAATCAAATGATGGAAAATTTGAAGGAGGAAGTGGGGGAGTGTGTGTTTTTAATTTATTTTATAATTTATAATTTTCAAGTTTATTTTAATGAAATTGGACATGAAAATATGAACTTTAAATGTTTAAAATATTAAATAGATGGGTCAAATAAATATAATTATTTGAAATAAAATATATTTTATAACATTTTTTTAATAAAATCTTAGTTTCAGACCTGACTCCGAGCTTTTCAAGTAATGCCAAGGACCAGCCCGACCTCATTGTTAGGCCACTTATTACTTGGCGCATCACGGTAGGTATTTTTAACACCCCTATTTAGAGTGAGAGAGGTGTAAATCAAGTTAAGAAAAGAAAATTTGATTTCACACTAAAGAGAGCACAAGAGCACCAACAAAACTTGCGCCGCTTTGAAAGTTTGAAGTTCTTATGTCATTTACTTGTAATGATTACTTGTTGGGCTTCAAATGATTTGGAATTTTATTTTAGAGGATGCTTAAGTAAGTTTTAATGCAGTGTAGTTGTTTCTTCGATTTGAATGGTTGGATAAGTTTCAACCTTAGATTTTTTTTTTTATTTTTGATTTCTTGATGCCTTTGTTCGATGTTTAATCAATGGTGTATACACCCAAAAAAAAGAAAAGAAAGAAAAGTAGGATTTTACATTGTCATTGGGCTTGGCATAGTGGGTCTTATGCATCTTGGATCCCAATCCTGAAGCATTTAAGATTAAGTGATTTTAGTTTTTTATCTTTATGATTTTTAGTGCACAAAAAAATGAAGGCAATGACTATTTTGTAGACGTTGTGATTTTGACAATTAATAAATTGTTTTCTTTTTGCTTCTTGTCCTGCAATAAGCTTATCAAACTGGCTATTATGTTCTCTTTTAGTACTTAACAGAGTAAAATATTAGGACCAACAAGTGCTTAATATCAGTACTAGATGAGAAACTTTAAATCAAAAAGTAACTTGTCTAGGAAGAGGATTGTGTAACTTTATTTACATCAATGAGTAATATGTCAATTTGAAGCTTTTTCTAATTTTAATTTTCGTTATTGCATTTCTTGGTTATTTTTAGGGACTGTGGACTCAGCTATCAAATTGAATGGCAAAGCAGCACGTACTACAGCTGCTCGAGAATTTAATAACAATGTTCCCAATATGAGAGTGTACAGTTAGGCTGAAATTGAGGTAACTAAGATGACTACTTAAATCTCGAATGAGTTTTCCTTTATTTTCTTTTTGGATTCCGTTTCTTGCAAATTATTTCAATCTGCTTTAATTCCATACATGTTGAGTATAGGATAGTCATGAAAATATATTTGCATAATTTGGGCTTCTTGTTTATTGAATGCATTTTTTGTTTTTGGGCCATGGTAAAATGATCAAGTGACTATAACTTTTGTTCTTAAACATGATGTTAAAAGTTTCAGGTCAAAATCTATGAGATAACAATTGTAAAGAATTTATATCTATTTTAACAAGTGTAGGCAAAATAAAACAATAGATAAATTAATCTCTCTAATTAATTAATTCTAAAATTACTATTCACTAATAATTGTTTATGTGATACTGTTTACAATATTGTTCACCGTAACTATTTACTGCACTGTTTATGTTACTGTTCATTCATTATGAATATGATAGAATAGTAAATTGCATAAGGTAAAACATACAAGAACTTTTACGTGGTTCGAATCATAATTATATATCCACAAGACCACGCTCTGACAATAAACAAATCATTAAATAATAAAGATATTACAACCTATTGAATTCTTACACAATTTTAAATACCTTTTTATGCTTTTGCCACCCCCTTGTCTTCAATTGTGATTGCTGCTTTCCTTGAGATCCTCTTAATACAACAAACAATCTCTTCTCTCGAAGAGACTAATAGAAATATAAAGAATGTCAAATGAAAGACTTGATATGATGAAGACTTGAAGAAGAAGATTATAACAACATCGATATATGAAACATCATATATAGTCAAACGAGTTTCTTCTCGTTCTCTACATTGGTCAGCTTCCACGATATAAAGTACAATATGTCTTCTTCATCACTTCAATGTGTGGAATACTTCTCTTTATATAGGAGAAGTATTTCACCTAAACCCTAGTAGAGGAATATTAAGATATACTTCCTTATGAGTCTAATATTCTATAAATACTTGACGTTATGATATACTTCCTTAAGAGTTCAATAGTCTATAACTACTTGATACTATGACATACTTCTTTAAGAGTCCAATATTTCATAAATACTTGGTATTCTTACTAATTTAGTAGTCATCTTTAACTGAAACTTTTTTATATGAAGTCCTACATACACGCCAATTTCCTTGTTTATGCCTTCAAACATATTCTTCAATATTCCATCTAATCTAATCTAATTTATTCCCAATATTAGATAAATCTCTAATAAAAGGAAACAAATCCTAATAAAAGAAATAAATAAATTACAATATTATTGACACAATGATGCCAATAATAAAAGTAAGATTGTCAATTTCTCCCTTACTATATTTAATATATACCATTTATCTCTTTGTTTTTTTTAATAGCCAATAAACCCCTAATAGCATAAATTTACAATATTACCCTTATTTTCAAATTCACTTTTATTCATATATATTACAAATGATACGACTCAAAAGTATTTAATTTACTTCTAAGTATAAGAATGTCTAGTTATAATATAACCCGGTAAATCCGAGGTCAATTCAAAAGAAATTTTTAACTCAGCAATCTATTATTAAATAAAAATTAATAGTAGAAAAATAGATTACCAGTTTAAAAAGTGGTAAGCTTACGAGATTTACTCTTAGTTTTCAAATTATATTCATAATATTCCATCATGTTTATATTTTGTATTTTATTTACTAGTTAAATATTATGTCATTTAATCTTTAATTAACTAATTTTATGGATAAATATGAAATTGAAGTACATGATATGCCATGACTAAATTAGAGTGTTGATATAATGTCAAAAAATCTTATAATCTAATGAGATCTAAATTTAAAAATTAATATGGCATAAAAATATCCAGTAAATGAAAATATAAAATAAGAAATATATTAAATAAAATAGAATTTAAATCCACTTGTGAGAGATATTAATTATATAATTTAAATTTTGAGCTTCACCCTAGCTTAGTAAATTAGCCACTCATATTGAAAAAAAACAATCATTTTATTTACTGACTTCTGAAATATATTACAAGCAAATTTTAAGAATTTGAAACAAAAGAAAATAGAAAAAGGAAATTTAAAAGAAAGAACTTCTGCCTCTCATCTGAACTTCGCCCTTCTTATTCTCCTCTATTTCTTTCTTTCATTTCACTCTTCTTTTTATCTTTTCTTTTTTCCTCTCCCCATTCTCCTCTTTGCACCTCTATTCTTCTCTTTATATAGCAACGCTTCTTCCTTTATTTATTTATTTATTATTTATATTATGTTATATTATTATATTATACATTTATATAAGCTTAAGTAGCATTCATTCAATCTTTTTTTAAATATAATATTTATTTATTTATTAATTACTAGAAAGCAGTTAGTTGTCTTTCTTTTATCTCTCATTTTCATTTTTGATTTCTCTTCATTCTCAAATTATACCTACAATAACAAAATATAATATTTAAGATAAAAGTAAAAATAATAAAATATAATTTATATAAAATTATATATGGGGAGCATTAAGATAAAATGTGACTTACGTACACATTAATTAACACTTTAAGTGAGAAAATAATAATTTAAACATTTATAAAATATATATTTTCTACTACTATCCATAACCCTCAACCAGTTTATTGCTATTCCTTAGCAATTAAAGCACTATATTAAAAAAAGATTTACAAATTCACATTCAAGTTAATAGTTTTTTAGCTATCCTCTAAACTACCAAAAAAATAAATTCTCTCAAAATTTATTTATTTTAGCTTTTTTTCGTTCACTTATTATCCAGAATATCATCAAATCTTCTTTTGTGCTCAAGAAATTAATACAATATTTATGGGGCTTCATTAAAAGAAAAAATAGTTTTATTCTAGTAATTTATCAGAGATAATATCTCTATTAGGCAGTAGATTATTCATACAATTTAAAATATTACATCTTCAATCCATGTAACAAGTTTTTGGCCAATGTTTCTCATACTAGTTGGTCTTAGGGCACCTAAAATACACTTACAGACTTAATTACTCGGATTTTAGATAAATAAGCAAACAATATATCTACAACCCATGTAGTGAACTTTGGGTCAATGACTCACAGACCAGTTGGCTTTAGGGCACTAAGTGTTGAAACAACCACTGTGGACTTAATTGCTTAGGTTTTAGATATGGTAAAATTAAACACATTTATTTTTTTCTTTTTTTGGAAAAAAAACTCATTTTAACTACCTCAAAAATTATCTCTAATAGATCAAGAGAACAAAATATTGCAAAAATTTTAACTTACAGACCTATTAGCATGTGTCATAGTGTGCGTGTATGAAAGAAGAATGATTTAATAATACCTGTTTAAATAAAGAAATGACAAAATGATTTAATTAGTGATTATCAAATGGGGAATTCACAAATTCTAGAACCACCACACTCTATAATCAGTTATCTTCAACTTAAAATTTATCAAAAGTTAATCTTTACAATAAAAATTTAATAGAAATATCAACAGGATTGACACATTCCAGAACTGTCAACTACTTCCTCCCCCCAACCTAGATGAGACATTGTTCTCAACGTCCTAAAGGAAAGAAGTAGAGTTTAGAAGACATCACATGAACACTAAAAATATTTACAAAGAGAGATTTAATTCTAATTTGCACTTCTTACTATTGTCATTGGTATCATCTTCAGTTGACCAATCTAATGGCAAAGTCATAAGTTCTGGCTCTGGTTTGTAAGCTTGTAAAAGGTTAAGTAATTCATTAGTAGTAGGAGCACAAATAAAGATTTTTATAACTGTGGGAGGAATAAGATAATTGTTAATTGTATGGTTAAGAAATGTAAGCAAGTCATTATAAAAATTATTAACATTTAACAAACTGATGGGCTTCTGATTAATGTTCAAATGGGCTCAAGACGCAAATGTAATTAATGCCTCCAGAGTTTCAAGATTTCCTGGCAAAAAGATAAAATCATCAACATGATATAACATTTTGAATATTCTCTTTTGCATATCTGAGACGATTAACTATTCTCTAATTGGTGGGCTAAGTACACATCCTCGAGGCTTAAGGGCTTTTGAGATGATGTTTAGCACTTTCTTCCTTTAATGAAAGTTGTTTCTGAAACAAGTTCGGGTAACCCATGGTCACCTCCTCTATATACTAGGTATAAGTTTCTATCTGCTATGACACGATCAAGATCTACAGCTACCTCAATAAACTCATTGTAATTTCTATAGCAAAACCTATAAAACACACAAATATTTTTGAATTGTCTACTCGAAGATGCTGCCATTGGAATAATCTTCAAAAATAATTTGTGAGGCTTTAAAATAAATGCACGTATTTAAAAATAGATATAATGATTGACAGTTGTAAATAGAGTGCTAAATGACGTGTTAAACTCTAGCTTATATTTGAAAAGAAAACAGATAAAGCAAATAGTAAAAAGAAAAAGAAGACAGTAATTAAACTATTAAAAGTAATAATGCATAAAATAAAAGACTATTAAAAGGAAAAAGATATTTACTGATAGTTGTTACTGTAGCTCACATCTTCCTTTGGTTTTACATTTAGTAATGGTTTGAATGCCTTTTATAGGTCGAGGATATGCTTTCCATCTAGTTTTTATAATCTGACAAACATGGTTTTGTAAGTTAGATTCTCAAACTAAGCTCTGGGCTTTCTTTTTAGAATAGTATCCAATGCTTTTGAATTGAACGCTGTATATATCTGTTTTAATGCATTCTTTACTCATGCCATTTTTAATGAATTTAATTTTATCTTCATGAGTATTGGAAACTATTTCTAAATATTTACTATATAGGTTCTTGCAATTACATCTTACACAGTGACGACACTCAGAGTCAAGTCGCTTCGCTCTTCTCCTTTTAGTATATGTGCTTTTTCCAAAACCATGCATGTAAGAAATAAATGGATCAAAAAACTCACTTGCTAATTGGACATTTGCTTCAATTAACCAACAAACGTCAGAAGGAATGCCATGGATTATTAACAAACGTAATCGTTCAAAGCAAGTTTTGCAAATTTTCCTAAAGGCATTCTGAGGGAGAGAAGGAAAATGCTTATACATTTTTTATTGTATTTCTTCCATTTTTGGTTTTTGAGGTTTCACTTATTATGAAAAACTGAAAATACTAACTTAAGAATTCACAAAGTACTATTATCCACCATTTATATGGGAAAGTAAATGAAAACACACCAAAGAAACAAATCAAATCTGAAAAATTAAATCAAACATGAAAATACCCAAGATACATTGAAAAGAAAAAAAATAAAACAAAATAAAATTGAAACTTACATTCGTCTTCTTATTATATTAACCTCAAGTTTTAATTAAACGTTATAAGTACCACCCTCTATTTCTCAGAGTTGTCTTTTTAGTCTTCAACATATGATACAAACTCTGGTGGTTGTTGATTCCAGATTGGATGTGGTTTACAACTTTGTCTGAATCCTATTAAGTGAAATTTTACACTAAAAGGGTTTTAAGATATTTCAAGAGGATCTTTTTAATCGAGGTATTCATGACATATAACGAAAGAAAACACAATTTTCAAACACCCACACATAAGTAAGAAATAATATATATTGTCTATAATTAATGCACATGCGCCAATTAGATAGGATGCGTGTTGGGATTAGTTTACCTTTTTATTATTTAAAACTGTTACTTCAGATTTCTTTGGTACTACTTATACTGGACATGCTCATTTACTATCAGAGATATGATAGATAATTTCTACATCTAGTAGTTTAAGGACCTCATTTTACCACTTCTGTCATGTGAGGATTTAATCTTTTTTGTGGCTGAAGGGTTTTTTTAGTATTTTCCTCTAAATTTATTATGTGTGTGCAAATTAAAGAATTAATGCCCTTTAAAACATTGAGTAACTTACCTTCTTAGTTGTTTGTGAGTTGAGAAAAAATTACCATTAGATATGTTTGATGATCTCTAAGATACGCATACTTTAATTTTTCTAATAAAGGCTTCAGTTCAAGCTTTGGCACTTCATCTTTTTTTTATTTTCTCAAGCTGTCTCATGTCTTCAAGGTTCAATTGACTGTTGTCATCTTCAGAAACCTGCGTAGAATCAAGTATAGAGCATATATGTAACATATACATTTTATTCTATTTATATATGTGAATAATTAAATCAAGAGGGGGTCTATGTGATATTTTGGATGTGTTTAAAAGAGGGAAACCGGGGTGAAAATTAGAGCAAACCGAGAGAGAGAGTTAGTTGACCTATTTGACCCGACCCGAACCCGCTATTTCTTCCATTTTTGGCCACCTCACTGGCTGAGTAAGGTGTGAAACGAAAGCTTGTGAGCCGGCCATCAACCTCCACCCGTCCTTACTGCCGAAAATCGCGTGGAACGCTGCTGGTAAAGCTCAAAATTTTTACGGGTTTTTGGCCGTCTTTGTCCGTGCCACCGGTCTCAAAATTAGTAAATTATGAATTTAAGGGTTGTTGACAAGTATAATTTCGGATTAAATTAGTAATTTATGAATACGGGGTTAATACGGTAAGCAGAGAGAATTGAGAGTTGTAATGTTTGAACGAATATTTACTTTAAGGGTTATTTTTGTTACATTAGTTTGAATTATAATTATAGGAAGTAATTATATCGTTTCTTTAAAATAGGTGGATCTGCGGATGAAAATCTACATGTAGACTTCGGTAATAGCCAAGTTTGAGTTTGTCACTGTGAGTGGAATATATTAAAACTATTTACGTATGTTATTTTAATATAGTAAAGCTTATCCATCAAATAAGTATTTAAATTGTTTCCATTTAAATGGTTCTCCGAAATAAAAGTTTATTACGTATAAATATTTTGTTAAGTTATATTTATTTATTTATGCTTCGTATCGATTTTAAATTGGTAAAAGAGATGATTGATTTTTGAGCATGAATTAAAGTGTATATATGTGGATTTCAAGCATGATTTAAAGTGTATATAAGTTGATTTTGAGTATGATTTAAAGAGTATATGATTGATCTTGAGCATGATTTAAAGTATATATATATATATTGATTTTGAGCATGAATTAAAGTGTATATATATTCATTTCGATCATGATTTAAAGTTTAAAGCAAATATTCATTCCCTCCAGATGAGATGAGATGAGATAGTAGGCCTTTGGGGCCTGTCTGAACACACATATAGGCTTTGGGCCATGTGTTTGAGCGATTTCGCCCTTTGGGGGCATATGCATGCAGACAGATATTGAGATATAATGAGATTTAAGACCGGGTGGTCCGGACACGATGTCGCCAAATAGCGCATCATAGCACGTCCGTTGAGATTCGGATATGAGTTATGCTGATAAGCATGAGATGGTACGTCCCCGTCTATCTGTGTAGCTCCGGGCATGATGGTAACCATATAGTACATCATTGCCGTTCGTTGAGGTCCAAATATGACTAGATTATTCCTCCGGGTATTTGTTTAAGGATAATTATATTATTTAGTATTTGATATTTCATATGAGCTGTTTTTCCTCATTTTGTGGCAGTATCAATTATATTTATGTTTAGAGTAAGATTGAAATGAAATGAATTTTTACATTAAAATAATTAATTAAGAAAAGTAATTATACATGCAATTTATTTATTTTTTAAGTATTTTATGTTTCAAAAACTACTATCCACTCACTGAGCTCACTGAGTTTTATACTCACCCTATTTTATTATAATTTTCCCCCAGGAGATTACAGGTACAACAGTTGACCCAGCAGCTGTATATTTGGAGTTGTTTTGGCCACGTGAGGTTGTCTGAGGATATAGAATAATAATTTTTCTTTTGGTTAGTGTATAATCATCCCATTTGGAAATTATACTAGGGATGTGACATAAAAATTAGGAAACTTGTGAACTATTAGTTATGTTACTGAATGAGACTGGGTTGAAGTAGTTTGATGTATAATAAATTATTTGAAAGTGCTTGTGTTATAATTGCAGGTTTGGGAATGTTATATGTTTAGGGGAGGGTTTGCCGAAATTTCAGTAGAATTCTCATTAATAAGATGATTTTTAATGCTTAAGTTCAGTTTTTTAAGATAAGTCACATCTGGAGATGGGGTGGGTCGTCTCAATATATTAATAGTATTACATTCTAATACTTTACTTGATTCAAATAAACTAGCAAATTTCCATAAAATTGGTAAATTTCTCATCCTAAATGTATTATTTAACGATTGACTCAATAAGTTCAATATCCTCAGTTTCATTATCTTCATCTTCTATATCATGAGGTTGCTTACACACGTTGAATACATTGAGTTCTAACTTCATATTACCAAATGATAAATTCATCACTCCATTCCTACAATGAATCAAAGCATTAGCGATGAATTAAAATTGGTCGACCTAATATTAGTGGAATTTGCTTATATTAATCAGCAGTTGGTTCAGTTTCCAAAATAATAAAATACAAGATATATGAATTTATCAACTTGAACTAATACATCTTTAATTATCTATTTTGATACCTTAATTGACCTATCAGCAAGTAAAAAAGTAGCAGAGGTAGGTTTTAACTCACTGAGATTGAGTTGTTGGTACAGAGAATATGGAAGTAAATTAATGCTAGCTTCAAGATTAAGTAAAGTATGTTAAATTTTATAGTTCTCAATCATGCAAGAAGTAGTTGGACAACCAGGATCTTTATATTTCAAACCATTATTAGTTGAGAGAATAGAACGTACTTATTTTGTGAGAAAAGCTTTTTATGTACCTTATGTTTTCTTTCTGCAGTGCACAAACCTTTCAAAATTTTAGCATAAAATAATACCTGTTTAATGTCGTCTAGTGAAAGAATGTTAATTTTCACATGCTTGAAGACTTCATAAATATCTGGTTGTAGTTCGATTTCTTTGGTTTGATCAATACTTGAGTGAATGAGGGTACATGAGAAGAGTTGGTTATTTCTTCATGGACTATTGGTTCGTTGAGCACTATTTTGCTCTCTAAAATTGAATCCTTACCAATTTCACAAGAATCAATAATGTGTTTTTCGACAAATTTACCGCCACTGAAAGTTATAATTGATTTGAGTTGGCTTATGTTTTGGTTTCCAATATTGTCCATTTGAGGATGTTGTTGACTTTTGGGGTTTGGTTCAAGTTGAGAAGAAAACTTACTTTTTTCATGAATGGTAAGAGCTTATGTAAGTTTTGATATAGTTCTGTCAAGTTGGTCAAGGTTTGCCTAATTTAGTTATTGATTGACTCTTGTTTTTTAGTGAATGAATGCAATGAGTCTTTAAGAGATTTTCTAGGTGGTGGGAAATAAGGTGATAACTTTGAGGATTTTGAAAATTTTGGCATAGTGGAGGTGGTTGTGAAGATTGTGCATGATTATCATTCCTCTAAATGAAATTTGGATGGTTTATCCAACTAGTGTCGTATGTCTATGAATATATATTAGGATTCGGCCTTTTGAAATTGTCTATAATATTTGCTTGTTCATGCAAAATTTCTTTCAAAGCAGGTAAGCTTGGACAGTCTTGTGTGAAATGGTCAGTGGAATTATAAACTGACATAAAGCATCTTGAACAGATTTAACATGACTATTTTTTTTCCGACTAATGATGGCTAGGGTTAACCTGATCATGATTGATAAGAATCAACAGCATCCCAGTGTTATGTATTTTCAACTATTTGGTCAAGATAAACTAATGCATTATCAGGATTTTTATCTCTAAACTCACAATTACAAATCATTTCAACTATTTGTGTACTTTGGGATGTTAGTCCCTAGTAAAAATATAACACTAACCTACATACTTCAAAACCATAGTGTGGGCAAATGTTAAGTTATTCTTTATACATATCCTAAAACTAGTAAAAAAATTCTCCTAGTTTTTGAGTGAAAGTGGTAATTTGTCTTTTGAAAGCATTTGCTCTGTGGAGTGGAAACTTTTTTTTTCAAAAACTGTTCTTGCATGTTATTTTATGTTCTTATATATTCGAATATGAGATTTTGTAGCCAAGTTTTAGCTTTATCATTTAGTGAAAAAGGAAAAGCTTTAATCGAATTATGTTTATGCTACAATTATTATTTACCTATCTACCTATATTTTAATGATAGTTTTTAGAATAAAACTGTCATTAGAAAGCATATTTAATGATAGTTCTTTAAATAAATTGAACTTTTCTATTAATTTTTAATGATGGTTTTTTTATAACATCATTAAATGTTCTTTTTTAATGACAATTTTTGTTAATGACTATCATCTTATATTGTATTTTAAAGAAATTTAATGATTGTTTTTAATCATAGCAGTCATCTTATAATGGTCATTGATGACTATTCTTATATAAGAGCGGTCATCTTTTACATGAGAAAAAAAAAAAGAAAAAATAGCAATTTAAAATTACTTGTTTCAATTTTTTGTAAAATTAATATTTATATAGTTGTTTTTTACATTCTAAACTGTACAAACATATTTAATATTGGTTTCTTCATCTAAAAAAAAAAAATACTACCACATCAAATTTCTCATAAAGTCTTTTATAACTATTTTTCATAGTTCATATAAGCAGCAAACATAAACTCCCTAAAAGTTTCCTGCATCATGAAAAAAGATTAGTCTTATATATTTTACAAATAGTCATGAACACGACATTGGTAGAGGCTAATTAATCTCAATAATTTACTTGCACGAAATCCAAACTAGAGATATAAGGAGTAGTAAAAACAACTTTTGGAAAGGCATTTAACTGTTGCCTCACATTGTCATTGAATGAAAACATGTAACAGCTAGATTTCCCAAATTAAATTATACAAAAGGCTTGTTTATGTTAAAAAATCAGGAAAGGTAGAAAAAAAGATTTGATCCCATGCTGTAATACAACTACACTACTACCCATTTATTAAGCTCCTTCAATCCGTACATAAGCAACAAGTAGTTATTCACTCTTTAATTTCTCCTTCTAAATGAACTCTACAAGTTCAAAAAGTTGTTAAAGTAATAATCACTATTAGGCATATCCTCGGTTACTTATATTATTATTGTTGTTGTTTTTGTTGTTATTATTGTTATTAAAATTTATTAAATTTGTTGTTTTAATTAATTTTATTGTTATTATTATTATTATTTTCGGTTTTAGTATTATTTTTATTCTTATTATTGTTATTATTATAATTTATACAAATAATACTAGAGACAATAATTAACAAATAACTTGCAACAGTTTACTCTGATCCAAAAATAAAGTAAATACATTAATGAAAATGCAGTTAATTATTATTTTGATTCCTATAGCTCAAGTAAATAACTTATTTTGATTCTAATTCCTTATCATAATTCCAGCTTATTCTAATTCCAGACTTATTTTGACTCTCACTTAGCATTGTTACAATAATTGTTTAGCAATAATCAAAGAAATAGGTGTTTTACTCAAAATACAATGCAAAGATGGTAGTTGGGGAGAGAGTTACCATTCCTACTCAAAGAAGGTAATTTATTTGGATTTGATTAATAATTATAAATGCATAAAAAAGAATAATTCTCTCAAATATTATTAACGTTAATGTTCTTATTGAATCATCAGGAAATGGGATTTACGATAATGAAATAAAAATGCTAGATCCTAAAATAGTGTTAGGGAATTTTTAATCCCATCCAAAATCTTGCAAGTAAAAATATCAAATAAATAATAAATAGAAAATAGATTGAAAATAAAATCAATCGTACAACACAAGAATTTATGTGGAAAACTCTTATACCAGAGAAAAACTACAACTGCCAAGGTCTGCTAGAGAAAAATCTACTATATGAAAAATTATTACAATTACTTTAGTATTTTCCTAATACCAAAACCCCAATAACACTAAATCTCTCAATAAACCTACCATCTCTCTCACATTAGACACATTTCTTAAAAATCTCCACCTTGTTGAATTTTTCAATTAGGTGGCAAAACAAGATCTACTATTTATCTACACAACCATGCCGTCTCCACCTTCTTTACTTCACAAAAACCTCATGTAACATATGAATTTATTATATTTATTTATGTAAATAATTAAAACAATAGGGGTTTATGTGATAAATCAAGGGGGTCTGTGTGTTAATCATGAGGGGGTGTAGTTGATATTTTGTGGGTGTATTTAAAAGGGAAACCGGGTGAATTTGGAGCAAACTGAGAGAGACAGGAGAGTGTTTGAACTGTTTGAACCGACCTAGACCTGTAAATTTGACCCGGCCGTAACTCCCTATTCCGACCACCCTACCAGACGAGCTTGGAATCAAATCGAAGCTTACGAGACAGAGAACGTTCCCCGCCATCCCCGCTGGCCAGAAACATCTAGAACGATGTCGAACGGGAGCACAAAACTCGAGCATGAACCCGTCATGATTTGGCTGTGTTTTCGCTAGATTTTGGCGACGTCACCACTTGGGTTTTGTTCTTCACCTTGGCCTCTTTCATTCCCGACCAGCCACCGGCACCGAGGAGGTCGTTTTGCCGCTGATCGACCACCCTAAGTGCTGCGGCTTCATGATCTCGATTCGGCTTCGCCGCCGCGCTTGGTAGGCCACCACCGGCACCATTGGACTCACCTCAACGAGAAGTGTCTAGCCCGAGCTTCCCCACCGCCGTTGGGTGAATTCCGGTCAATGTTGATAGCAGGGGCATTTTGGTAATTTTTCGTGTTGAGGGTAATTTCATAAATTATGAAATTGACGGTAGTATAATTTCAGATTATATTAGTAAATTACGAATACAGGATTAAGACGGTAAGCCGGGAAAAATTGAGAGTTGTAATGTTAGGACGAATATTTATTTTAAGCGTTATTTTTGCGGGATTAGTTCGAATTATAATTATGAAAAGTAATTATATCATTTCTGTAAAATAGGTGGATTTGGGGACGAGAATCTACCTACGGACTTAGGTGTTAGCCGAGTCTGAAATTGTCACTGTGAGTGGAATATATTAAAATTATTTGATTTTCATACAGTAAAGCTTGTTCGTTAAATGAATATTTGAAGTGCTTTCATTAAATGGTTCTTCGAAAAATGTTTATTTCGTATAAACATGAGATGGTATGTCCTTTCGTCTATCCGTGTAACTCCAAGCATGATGGTACTCGGATAGTACATCATTGTCGTCCGTTGAGGTCCGGATATGACTAGATTATCCCTGGATATTTGTTTAAGGATATTTGTATTATTTAGTATCTGATATTTCAGCACGAGATGATATTTCAATATGAGATGATATTTTAATATGAGATGTTTTTTTTTATTTTGTGGCAGTATGAAAATATATTTATGTTCAAAATATGATTGAAATGAAAGAAGTTTTTACATGAAAATATATTTGTTTGAGAAAAGTAATTATACAAGTGATGCACTTATTTTTGTAATCATTTTATGTTTTAAAAACTATTATCCACTCACTAAGCTCACTGAGTTTTATACTCATTCCATTTTATTATATTTTTCCCCCCAGGAGATTACAGGTACAACAGTTAACCCAGCAGCTATACATAGTTGGAGTCATTTGGGCCACTGAGGTTGTTTGAGGCTATAGATTAATTATTTTCTTTTGGTTAATGTAAACATCTTATTTTCAAATTATACTAGGAATGTGATATATGAACTATGAAACGTGTGTATTATTGGATATGTTACTGGATGAGATTGAGTTGATATACTTTGGTGTATAATAAATGATTTGGGAGTGCTTGTGTTGTAATTGCAGGTTTGGGAATGTTATATATTTAGGGGAGGTTCTGCCGAAATTTTTGTAGAATTCTCATTAATATAATGATTTTTAATATTTGAGTTCAGTTGCTCAAGATAGGTCGCCTCTGGGAATGGGGCAGGTCGTCTCAGTTGGTATCAGAGCATGGTTTTAGATTCTGTAGACTTTACTTGTTTAAGAAGAATAAGTTTATAATTTTAATAAGAAGGAATTCATAGTGGTAGTGGTAGACGTGGCCGCGTACGACCAATAGCTGGGTTGACTCATAGTATTGTACTTGTGGAGGCAAGTGAAGTTATTATGGGTATATTATCTATCCTTGGCTGCGAAACATATTCTTATTGATCATGGATCTACACATTATTTTATTCCCTATACGTTTGCTAAACATGTAAAACGAGAGCTTGAACTACTAGATTGTGAATTAGTTGTTAGTACACCTATAGGAGAGTCACTTATTGCCAAGAGTGTGTATCGAAATTGTGTGATTAGAATGGGTAACTAGAGGCGAATTTGATTGTTATTGATATTCGAGATTTCGATGCTATTTTGGGTATGGATTGGATTGCATCTCATTATGCTACGGTGGATTGTTTTAAGAAGGAAGTTGTGTTTAATAAGCCAGGGAAAACTGTGGTGAAATTTTGTGGGAGCGTAAAATTTTACCCTCATGTCATTTACGCCATTAATGCGAGACGGTTGCTTAGAAAAGGATGCTCGACTTACTTGGCATATGTGGTGGACATAAAAGTTCAAGAGTTGAAATTAGAGGATATTCCAATAGTCCAAGAGTTCCCTAATGTATTTCCGGATGAATTGCCGGGGATGCTACCTGATAGGGAGATTGAGTTTTCTATCGAGTTAGTTCCTGGAACATCTCCCATATCTATGGCACCGTACAGGATGGCTTCAGCAGAATTAAAAGAACTTAAGGTTCAAGTGGATAAAGAGTTTATCAAGCCTAGTGTTTCCCCTTGGGGGGCTCCAGTTTTGTTTGTAAAGAAGAAGGATGGTACCCTCAGACTTTGCATTGACTATCGGCAGTTGAACAAGGCTACGATACGCAATAAGTATCCACTTCCGTGTATTGATGACTTGTTTGACCAACTTCAGAGGGCTAAGGTATTTTCTAAGATCGACTTGCAATTGGGATATTATCAGCATAGAATTAAAGAGGACGATATTCCTAAAATAGCATTCAGAACCCGATATGGACATTACGAGTTTTTGGTGATGTCGTTTGGATTGACTAATGCTTCAGCAGCTTTTATGGATCTCATGAATAGGGTATTTCACCAATATTTAGATCAATTTTTAATTGTGTTCATCGACGATATTTTGGTGTATTCCCGAAATGAAGAAGAGCATGCTGATCACTTGCGGATGATTCTGCAAACTTTGAGAGAAAAACAGCTTTATGCCAAGTTTAGTAAGTGTGAGTTCTGGTTGGACAGAGTGACATTTTTAGGCCACGTGATATCAGCTGAGGCCATTTATGTCGATCCCCAAAAGATTGAAGCAGTTGTGAAATGGGGAACGACCTACAAATGTCATAGAGGTTGAGAGTTTCCTTGGTTTGGTAGGGTACTATCGTCGATTTATATAGGGATTCTCTAAGATTGCCACTCCGCTAACGCAGTTAACCAGAAAGAATGCCAAGTTCCAGTGGAATGATGATTGTGAAAAGAGTTTTCAAGAACTCAAGACAGATCTTACCTCAGCACCAGTTCTCACACTTTCATCGGGCAAGGAAGGGTTTGTGGTATACAGTAATGCTTGCAGGCAAGGATTAGGTTGTGTGCTAATGCAACACGGGAAAGTAGTGGCTTGTGCTTCTAGACAACTTAAGAGAGCTGGCAATGGTGGTGTTTGCATTTAAAATATAGAGACATTATTTGTATGGGGTAACTTATCAAATTTTCACTGATCATAAAAGTCTCAAGTATTTGTTTACTCAGAAAGACTTAAATTTGAGACAAAGAAGATGGATGAAGTTAATTAAAGATTATGAATGCACTATTGATTATCATCCTGCCAAAGCGAATGTGGTGGCTGATGCATTGAGTAGAAAATCTTCTGGTTCTATGGCTCATATGCGAGTGGCCAATATACATCTATTAATCGAGTTGAGATATTTGGGAGTTGAGTTGAATACCGATAACTGCGGAGCTTTGATAGCTAATTTTCAAGTTAGGCCGACTTTGATTGACAAAGTCCATCGGATGCAACCACAAGATCCCCAGTTAATGAAGTTGATAGAGGATGTGTAAAAAAGGTTTACGAGCCGATTTCATAGTGAGAGATGATGGGGTTTTAGTCATGGGTAATAGAATGTGTGTACCGGATATTGAGGAGCTAAAGAGGGAGATCAATGAAGAAGCTCATTGTTCAACCTACGCGATGCATCCTAGAATTACGAAGATGTACTATATCTTAAGGGACCATTACTGGTGGCAAGGCATGAAAAGAGAGATTGCAGAATTTATTTCTCGATGTTTGGTTTGTCAGTAGGTTAAAGCCGAGCATCAGAGACCTGCAGGGTATTCCCCCATTCCTGAGTGGAAATGGGAGCATATTACTATGGACTTTGTGTCGGGACTTCCACGTACCCATAGAGGACACGACAGTGTTTAGGTGGTTGTGGATCGACTTACAAAATCTGCTCATTTTCTACCATTCAAAACTACTTATTCAATGGATAAGTTGGGGAGTCTTTATGTAGGTGAGATAGTTTGTCTTCATGGAGTGTTGGTATCTATTGTTTCAGATAGAGATTCTCGGTTTACTTCAAAGTTCTGGACTAGCTTGCAAAATGCTTTAGGTACGAAGTTGAATTTCAGTACAGCTTTTCATCCTCAGACTAATGGCCAATCAGAATGTACCATTCAAACTTTGGAAGATATGTTGCAAGCATGTGTTATGGAAATTAAGGGTAATTGGGACATTTATTTACCTTTAATGGAGTTTGCGTACAACAATAGTTATCAAGCTAGCATCAAGATGGCTCCATATGAGGCTTTGTATGGACAGAAATACAAAACTCCAGTATGTTGGGATGAAGTTGGTGAGCGGAAGTTATTTGGCCCAGAATTGGTTCAGGATACTAATGAGCGGGTATAACTTATTCGGGATAGATTAAAAGTGGCTCAAGATAAACAGAAAAGATATGCAGAAAAGCGTAAGCGGGAACTGGAATTCAATGTTGGTGATAGAGTATTCTTACGGATATCTCCTTAGAAAGGAGTACTTCGCTTTGGAAAGCGTGGGGAAGCTCAGTGCACGTTACATTGGGCCATATGAGATTGTAGAGCGTATTAGTCCATTGGCTTATCAATTAGCTCTACCACCTGAGTTGTCCAGAATCTATAATGTGTTTCATGTTTCAATGCTCCAAAAGTACATGTATGATCCGAGTCATGTTTTATTGAAGCTACCGATTCAGTTGAAGGAAGATTTAACTTACGAAGAGGAACCAATTAAGATACTGGAGGGAAAACACAAAGTGTTGCATTCGAAAACCATTCATTTGATAAAAGTGTTGTGGAGGAATCACTCAAAGCAAGAGGTTACCTGGGAATCTGAGAACTTGATGCGAGCTCAGTATCCTCATTTATTTTTAACTCATACGTAAATTTCGAGGACGAAATTTTTATAAGTGGGGAGGATTGTAACATATGAATTTGTTATATTTATTTATGTAAATAATTAAAACTATAAGGGTTTATATGATAAATCAAGGGGTCTATGTGTTAATCATGAGGGGGTGTAGTTGATATTTTGTGGGTGTATTTAAAAGAGAAACCAGGTGAATTTGGAGCAAACTGAGAGAGAGAGGAGAGTGTTTGACTCGTTTGACTCGACCCAGACTCACGAATTTGACCCGGCCGTAACTCCCTATTCCGACTACCCTACCGGGCGAGCTTGGTATCAAATCGAAGCTTACGAGATAGAGAACGTTCCCCTACCATCCGCCCTAGCCAAGAACATCTAGAATGCTGCCGAACGGGAGCGCGAAACTCCCGCACGAACCCGTCACGATTTAGCCGTGTTTTCACCGGATTTTGGCGACGCCACCATTTGGGTTTTGTTCTCCACCTTGCCCTCTTTCATTCCCGACCAGCCACCGGCACCGAGGAGGTCGTTTTGCTGCCGATCGACCACCCTAAGTGCCGCTGCTTCACGAGCTCGATCCGGCTTCGCCGCCGCGCGTGGGAGGCCACCATCGGCACCATTGGACTCACCACGACGATAAGTGTCTAGCCCGAGCTTCCCCACCGCCGTTGGGTGAATTCCGGTCAATGTTGACAGTAGGGGAGTTTTGGTAATTTCGCGTATTGAGGGTAATTTCGTAAATTATGAAATTGACAGTAGTATAATTTCAGATTATATTAGTAAATTACGAATACGGGATAAATACGGTAAGCTGGGAAAAATTGAGAGTTTTAATGTTAGGACAAATATTTATTTTAAGCGTTATTTTTACGGGATTAGTTCGAATTATAATTATAGAAAGTAATTATATCATTTCTGTAAAATAGGTGGATGTGCGGACGAGAATCTACCTGCGGACTTGGGTGATAGCCGAGTCTGAAATTGCCACTGTGAGTCGAATATATTAAATTATTTGATTTTTATATAGTAAAGCTTGTTCGTGAAATGAATATTTAAAGTACTTTCATTAAATGGTTCTCCGAAATTAAATGTTTATTCCGTATAAATATTTCGTTAAATTATATTTATTTATTTATGTGGTATCGATTTTAAAATGGTAAAAGAGATGATTGATTTCCGAACATGATTTAAAGTGTTTTTATCTAGATTCAAGCATGATTTTAAGAGTATATGATTTGATCTTGAGCGTGATTTAAAAGAGTATATGATGGATCTTATGCATGATTTAAAATGTATATATATATTTATTTTGAGTATGATTTAAAGCATGATTTAAAGTGTATATATATAATGATTTCGATCATGATTTTAAGTTTTAATCAAATACCCGTTCCCTCCAGATGAGATGAGATAGTGGGCCTTTGGGGCCCGTCTAAACACACATATAGGCTTTGGGCCGTGTGTTTGGGCGCTTTCGCCCTTTGGGGGCATATGCATGCAGACAGATATTGAGATATGAGATTGGGTGGTCCAGACACGATGTCGCAAGATAGCGCATCATAGCACGTCCGTTGAGATCCAGGGTATGAGTTATGCTGATAAGCATGAGATAGTACGTCCTTTCGTCTATCCATGTAGCTCCGAGCATGATGGTACTCAGATAGTACATCATTGCCATCCGTTGAGGTCTGGATATGACTAGATTATCCCCTAGGTATTTGTTTAAGGATATTTGTATTATTTAGTATCTGAAATTTCAGCACAAGATGATATTTCAATATGAGATACTATTTTAATATGAGATGTTTTTCTTGATTTTGTGGCAGTATGAAAATATATTTATGTTCAAAATATGATTGAAATGAAAGAAGTTTTTACATGAAAATATATTTGTTTGAGAAAAGTAATTATACAAGTGATGCACTTATTTTTTGTAATCATTTTATGTTTTAAAAACTACTATCCACTCATTGAACTCACTGAGTTTTATACTCATTCCATTTTATTATATTCCCCAGAGATTACAGTACAATGAGTTAACCCAAGATTGTACATAGTTGGAGTCATTTGGGCCACTGAGGTTGTTTGAGGCTATAGATTAATTATTTTCTTTTGGTTAATGTAAACATCCTATTTTGGAATTATACTAGGAATGTGATATATGAACTATGAAACGTGTGTATTATTGGATATGTTACTGGATGAGATTGGGTTGATGTAGTTTGGTGTATAATAAATGATTTGGGAGTGCTTGTGTTGTAATTGCAGGTTTGGGAATGTTTTATGTTTAGGAGAGATTCTACCGAAATTTCGGTAGAATTCTGATTAATATGATGATTTTTAATATTTGAGTTCAGTTGCTCAAGATAGGTCGCCTCTGGGAATGGGGCGGGTCGTCTCACCTCACTCATATAGGGCCTATGAGAATCACTCTATCATGGATAAGAACTTATCCTCTATTTAGTAGCTATAATTCTCTACACCGAGAATCATCATACTCCATCTTATCTAGAGTACACATATTCGGCACATGTCAATCACCTTGCTAAGAATACTCACTTTCATGTTTGGCTTCTTTGAGAGTTGACGTAAAAATTCCACCACACATCTTGAATAAATAAAAAAATCATGCCTTGTGTTCAAATATTGTGGATCTGCAAGCAATAACATATCCTTTCCTAGTACACTAAAAAAGGATAAACCAGTCTCTCATAGAGAAAAGAGAGACACTACTAGCTAACATCACCAATATCTCTATCTATTGATTTAGAGCCACTTGCTGATTTATTCTATTATGGAAATCTTCGTTAAGATATCTTGATTGTCTTTACACCTCCAGGGTTCTACTAGTAGGAACAGTTTTTACATCACCCATGCTTTTTTGTGTTACCAAATTGAATCAATATATTCTTGACTTGCACTTACCATAAACCAAAATTGATTCTTCAGTCGAAATTTTCTATTTTCACATTTATAGGTTTGAAAACCTTATTGTTGACATATTTGCTCTCAATTGCAACCTTAGCTTAAATACAACTAGTTAGGGAATTTTTATTCTCATTTAAGATCTTGCAATAAAAAATATCAAACAAATAATAAATAGAAAATATAGATGAAGAATAAAACTAATCATACAACACAAAAATTTACTTGGAAAACTCCTATACTAGAGAAAATGAACAGCCGCCAAGGACGACAAGAGAAAAATCAATTATATAAAAAATTATTACAATCACTCTACTATTTTCCTTATACCGAAAATCCCAATAACCCTTAATCTCCCAATAGACACTTTTTCTTTCACGTTGGAAATTGATTGCTTGTGGAGAACTAATTATTGAGTTATGCAAACAAGTGAACTTAACCTCTCTATATATACTGATTATGTAGGAGAAGTATTCATTTCATTATACTAGTTATATTCCTCCTTGAATAAGTTAAGTCTCATAGGAAAAATTACTTATGCCTTAAATATGAATCTTTTTAAATAAGAAATTCCTAGGAAATCCTTACGAAGACATTGGTAGTAATATATATAAAAAAAAAAAGTTCTAGTTCTGCCACTAGGATTTGCTATGGCTTCGCTATGATTGAAGCTGATATGACTCAAAAGTGTTTTACTCCCAGATATGAGAGGATCTTGTTATAATATAGTTTAGTAAATCTAAGGTTGATCCACAAAGAAAATATTTAATTTTTTTATTTTAATATATATATATATATATATATATAATTTAAATATATGCAACTTAATTTAATTGAAACTATGAAATAAAATTAGTTAAGGCTATAAATCCACTCTTAGTAGTAAATATAATTTAATAAATATTTTTTATCATATTTCTTTATTGCCTAAAAGATTAATTGTATAAATTATCATTATTTTTCCACTAATTTTATTATGCACTAAGTACTTAGTGTATTAAAATTTAACTTGTCTGCAATAAGTCAAAATACGATTTTACCATACTTTATATTAAGATATTAAGAATTTATTGTGTCAAACTTCCTTGTTTGTCTACAATAAATCAAAATTTTAAAATATAAATATGTATAAAATTAGATAAAAATTAATTTAATTTATATAATTGAAAATATAATTTGATTAAATAATATTTTTCTACTAAGAGTTTCACCTTACCCCAACTATTATTAATTAGCTAAGCATAAATAAAATAAAAAACTATTAATATTAAATTATACAAATTAAAGAAATAAAAGCAACTAAAGTTAGAAATAAAACTAAATTTATTAAATATTATAAAGAGAGATGAGTAGAATAATTTGGAGAAAAGAAGTGAAGAATGGTGTGTAGAGATATTATCCACACATTCATCAAAGATACTATCCTTAGGCAATAGATTATTCACACAATTTAGGTATGGCATCTAGAATGAGTTTAGCCGATCCAACACCCCTAATTTTGCTCACATAATTTTTGTCTAACAAGATGTATTCTTTTTCTCAAATCCTATTTTCTTCTGCAAGTCCAATGCTCGGTTAACTTCTATTATATTATTTTCTTGTGCTTTGTCTTTTTTTTTTTTATTAACCTCGACATGCAGAGGGATTTTATTAAATAAAAAAGAGTAACCGATATAGCTATTTAGGGGAGACATAATGCACCTTACCCTTAAGATAAGCCATAGCACTAAGAACAACATAGATAAGAACTCTAGGAAAAAACAAATCTAAAAAAATGCATATAAAAAAAAACATACTTTGGAAAGCTATTAGCATCTTGAGTCAAGAATTGTTGAATCTTCAGGGGATGATCATTCTACTGAAAACACTCATCATGATTAAGATCCAGATTAGCAAGACAATCTCCATCATTATTGTTCTCCTAAAAGTTGTGTAGGGATGGCAATAGGGAGGGAAGTGGACCAGCATCCCCATACCCTTTTCGAATATTCTGCATACATCCCTAACCCCTACTTGTCCCCGTAAAAAATGCTTAAATGTCACATTCCTAAATAATAACAGGAAGCTCCAAGTGTTCCCGTTCTCCGAATAAACCCCCGAATATATTTTTAGTTTTCAAATTTAATTTAATTACATTAAAATAAAAGTTTTAAATAAAAGTAAAGTTTGACAATATATCTTACATTAACATTAATCCATTATAAAAGTCACAATATAAAATACAAATTATCAACATAATTATTGTGAAGATTGACGAGGACAATTATTGATGAGGACAATTTATTGTGAAGTTGATGTAGATACTAAAATTAATATTTTTGACTAAGTCTGAAAGTTTCATGATATATTCGTATAAATATTTTGGTATTTGTTATTTGTACTAATATTTACTATTTTTTAATTTAAATTTTATTATTTATTAATGAATAATTCTTAAAAATAGAATTAAATTTAAAAATTAAAATGGGGAAATGGGGAACTGGAGAGGGGATAGGGATTCCAACTCATCCTTGTCCCTTCTCTGAAAAAGTAATTAGGTAAAAAATTGACTCTGTCCCCTCCCCGAATAAGAAATTTGGTATAAAATCGTCTTCATACCCTCCCTAAATAGAGAAAATCCCTAAGTTCTCCGACCCCATACGGATTTCTGCCATCCCTAAAGGTGTGTGAGCAACGGAAATCCATGACAAGAAGCTTCATCTTACAGTTCACCTATCTATTCATAAGACTCCAAGAGGATTTCAAAGAACCTTTTAAAAGAAATTAAAAACAAGCAATGGATCACATTCTAACCAAAATTTTGTGCCTTTATTGATCATAAGCAAAATGAAAAACCAAACAACCTGCCATTAACTCTGTATAATAAGCCAAATTGTGACCCAAAATCATGCCAAAAACTCCCAAATGCTATCCAAATAATTGAAAAAAGAAATAGTACTGCAAGTTGAAGGCCCTAGATTACGTACCTTTAGATAGACCATCTAAATTAACTTTGATCCAACCTTAAAGAGGGGGATGCCAAAATAAAATTAAATTCTTAGGGGCTTTGCCAAGATTTAAAGGAATGCCCATACTATTAAAAGTGAACTTGTCCGAACCAAAAGCAACAAAACCTGGACTCAGGCAGCAAAGTAGCGCAAATGAGAGAAAATCTCAACCTAGATTTAAGCAACTAAAGGCATTTCATATTCAAACCGAATCTGATTTCTACATCTCCAAATCAAGTAAATTCTTTGAAAAATAACCGCCAACCACACATTAAAAAGTTGTGAGCTAAATGGCTTTGTCAACTACCCAATTCCAAAAGTCATCGACAATGAGAGCAATGGCATATTGAAGTTCAAAACAAATTGGCCGGCCAATTCCAAATTGAAGAAGCAAAATGCCATTTGATGAAAATGGTTATTTGTGAGAAATAATGAGTATAGAATTCCTTACAGAAAATGTCCCAAGTAATGTCAAGCATGCCCATGATATCGACATTCCACAGTCTGCGAATCCTCAAGTAGAAAAGTGGCAAATGTTAATTTATCCTCCGCTGAGCACCTCATCACCTCAAAAATACGCTCTAACTTGACAAGTCACGACTCGGCCTCAGGTGGCTTTCTAGTACCATTAAAGCTTCTCCCTCCTAAAATTTTTACGCGCTATATAGTGTTAGAGCTACCAACCTGTGAATAAGCTTGATTCTGTATAGCTGTAGTCATAATCTAAGCTAGTCGATCAAATGAGTGCTCAATGTTTGGGGCATTTCTAGGAGCTTGTTGTGCAGCCCCATGTGTCAAAGATTCCACTCTTCTCTTGTTTAAAGGTTCATTGCCCCCGCAGGTACAACATTAGGAGTTAGCCCACTCATCGGCCACATAAGCTACTGACCACGACCACATCTACTACTACAATGAATCATGATGGTGCCTACAACATATGAATTCCTCCTTACAAAAGTTATAAACTTATTCTTCCAAAACAAGTAAAGTCTATAGAATCTAAAACTATGCTCTGATACCAATGGAAAAATAATGAGTATAGAATTCCTTATAAAAAATGTCCCAAGTAATGTCAGCATGCCCATGATATCGACGTTTCAGTCTGCCACCAGTGATAATCTCTATCTTCAAATAAAAAAGTGGTAAATGTTAATTTATCCTCCGCTGAACACCTCATCACCTAAAAAATGCACTCTAATTTGACAACCCACGACTCGGCCTCAGGTGGCTAAAAATTTAGACCATTTCTCAATTTGTGCGTGTCATCCTTGCATAGGGGCCATGCTAATCTTCTCTGTATCGTTCCAATTTTAATGTTGGTGATAGAGTGTTACTTGGCTTTGGGAAGCGCGGGAAGCTCAATCCATGTTACATTGGGCCATATGAGATCATAGAGCGTATTGGTCCATTGGCTTAACGATTAGCTCTACCACCTGAGTTATCTAGAATCCATAATGTGTTTCATGTTTCAATGCTCAGAAACTACATGTATGATCCGAGTCATGTTTTATCGAAGCAACCGATTCAGTTGAAAGAGGATTTGACTTACGAAGAGAAGCCAGTTGAGATACTAGAGGGAAAACACCAAGTGTTGCGTTCGAACACCATCCCTTTGGTCAAAGTGTTATAGAGGAATCACTCAAAGGAAGAGATAACCTAGGAACTCGAGGACTTGATGCAAGCTCAATACCCCCATTTATTTATACCTGGTGCGTAAATTTCGAGGATGAAATTTTTATAAATGGGGAGGATTGTAACATATGCATTTTTTTTATTATGTATGCTATTATTTAAAATAGAAAGGGGTATATTGGTATTTAGTGTGTATAAGGAAATGGAAATAGGGGAACACATAAGAGAAGCATCGAGGAGAGAGAAGAGAGAGGCGACTCGATCGACCCGAATTATCCGACCGACCCGAGAAACCCAAATTTTTTACCCGGTCGTAACTCTCTTTTCCGGCCAGCTCACCAGTAGGCAAGGTATCAAATGCAAGCTTGTGAACCGGCCGTCAATCTTCACAAGTCCGTGCTGCTAGGAAACCGCTCGAAGCTGCCGAGTGAAGCTCAATACTCCGCGGGTTTTTATTTATACCAAAATCTAAGAAATGTATTTAATTTTTTTTATTTTAATTTTAATTGATATGATTTATTTAATTTATAATAAATATTAATAAAATTAGGAGTGGGCACCGGTCGATTTGGTACCAAATCAAACAATACTGTTTGGTTTTGCTCTATATATCAACTGAATCAAACCATATTGGTTCGGTTCGGTTTATTTTTTTTAATTTTTCTCTAATACTTTGCATTTTGTGATTTTTTTGGGTTTTTTATTTTTTATATGAACCAATCGATTTTTATTTGAAACCGAACCGATACGAGCCAACGATTTGGTTTGGTTAATTTTTTTTTATGGTACCTTTTTTTTATGCCCACCCTAAATAGAAGTATATTCGATATAAGGGCAATGTTATAAAATGATAATGTTAGGAAGTTTTTGGGTATTATGAAAATGGTAGGGGATAAATGATGTATATACATTTTAGTAGGGAACAAACTGTTAATCTCCCTTATTCTAAACAATTTCATGAGCATAGAGCATCTATGCATGGTTAATCCATTATATTCCCACTGTTGGCTTCTTCAATTTTATATATTTTATGCTGTAACCAAGTTAAGTTCATAGTTTCTTAGATTGCCGCCAGTCAAATAAATACCTGATACCGCTACTGCTTGCTCCACTCTTGCAGGAACACAATACATAATTTTTTATTTTTTATTTTACCGTATTGAGCTATCACAATTATTTTTCTCCTTCGTACTTTAAAATGAAAATGTTGGCTCTAATTAGAAAAATGATGAACCAAAATAACAACATGAAGAAAAACTTTTATTATTCATAAACATACAATATTAATGCAACTTTTATTATTACAACTTTATTCATTTATCAAAGCATGCGTATAAATTTAAAACGAAACAAGCTTTATTTTTAAATCGAAGCATTTTTTGAGGTACCCTGCAGCTCGATCTGCAAACCTTTTTAAACTCAACTTTGAACGGAACATCACTTAAAGCCAGACGCCGCACCCCACCATTAATAAAAATACCAACATCTCTGCACAAACCTCTGCAGGAACTACAAACCGAAGGACAGAAAACGAGCTTGTAATCACCATAAAACTTCTCAATCTTAAACCAATTTCTCATGGTTCTTGGGCTGGGATTACCTTCAACTCCCCCAGTTGTCACAAACCATTGCCCTAATGGTGCATCAAAATGGTCAAGCTTCCACACGGCGGATAGCCCACAAGCTGTTGCAGCATCAAATTTGATGTTTAAGTCAGTGGACTCACGAACAACGCCTTTTTTAGGGTTAATGGGCGAAAATGTTACTGGCAAACCATTTTTAAATGCATGTTGCTCTTGAACAACATCTAGGGGACGTCTTATTGTTACTTCTGCCAGCAAGTGTAAGCCCGCCGCCTCGGCCTTTTGTAACGGGCAAGATGTAGTACTTGATGCCAGCTCGGAGCTGCTTACCGCTGATGTCCAGCACCGGATTAGGTGCAGCATTACCCTTGGTAGGCAATGGCGTTGCAATGAAGGCAAAGAGAAGGATCAACGAGAGTGAGACTAACGTAGTTCTCATTGTTATATTTTTATATTTTTTGTTCTTATCTTGTGTTGTTGCGTGTAAATAACCCTTACGGGGCCCAAATTTATAGAGCTAGGCTAGCTATAGTTAACTGATGGATAGCATGTTGAATTGTCCACCTGCTTGGTTTGATTTGACTAATGTCCAATTCAAGAAGCCGATGGCCGCCCATAAGATAAGTACGGAATATTTGATTTTGCCCTGTGTGCCGTATATTTTTTACTATGAAAAAAAAAAAACAGCTGAATAGATAATTTTATACAAATTTCAAAGTATAAAAGGCGTAAAATTTAATATGAAAGTCAAAGATTTAGTTTAGAATTAGAAGTCAATACCCATATCTCTTCTCTTACTTTAAATTTAATGGAATTTAGATTTGATTCCTGCGTCTTGGTCAATGGTTTGGTCATTTTGTTTTGCATGGTAGATATGTTTATTTTTACACGAACATGCTTTTTTTAGGTGAAGTTGGCCTCTTTAATCGAAGAGTTTATTGAAAAATAAAACCAGCAAGCAAATGATACAGCCTGTTTAAGGGACACAAAATGAGCCTTGTCCTTCAATAAAAAATAGTACCAAGAATTTGAAAACAAAAAATGATGCATAAAAACATACAAATGATGATCAAAACATGCTACCAGCAGATCTATTGGCTAAGTTCAAATGGAGATGTCTGTTAGTTTTAATTTAGTTTTTGTGAAACTATGAGCCCGTATACCTTAAGTTTATCCTATTATTATAAACATATTAAAAATTTTGAACTTGTTTGAATGTTCACCCGAAGTATGCAATTTGCATAATCCGTCTACTAAAACTTTATCTGCCATTTATAATTAATGATGTCACAAGGGTAATTTGGACATTTAACATACTAAATTTAAAAATAAAATAAAATAGAATACATCAACCATGCACCTTAAGTTTATTCTGTTATAGAAAATATTACAGAAATTTGTATTTGTTCAATTTTTCACCTTAAGTTTACAATTTAGCTCCTGTTTATAATAAATGATGTCATAAGAGTAATTTAGACATTTAATATGATAAATATAAAATAAAATAACAATTTAAACATGAAAAATAAAAATTATTTTTTTATAACCAATATTCAATTAAATACACTTAAAACTCTAATTTTTTCCTTAATTAAAAAAATTCTACATTATTTTCTTAATTTATCTTTACAAATTTACATTGTCAAACTAAATCCAAAAATTAACCTAGAACCTAATACATAAACACCCAATCAATCCAATCTTGAAATTCGTTCTCATAATTAAAAAAAAAAACTAAATTTTATTTTATTATTTATGGTGCAAAGTCATAAACACTCTTGATTTCAATGGTGAAATTACATTTTACCATATTCTGTTCAGATGTTCTATCGGTGTTAACGTCTTGGGGATATTTGATACAAATTTACAAACTTAGATAGAAAATGAAATAAATTTTATGGTGAAAAGTCAAAATCAAGCAACCTTAATACCTACAGCTTTTTTTTTTTTTTCATTTCGCTGAAATGTCTAACATGCACACTAATAATCCTCGGTCCTCACTCAAATGTCGCTCTCTCTCACTCACCACCCTTAAGTTTGTTGACTTGATATCGCTCGCCTTTGCCACGACGGAGTTGACGTCAATGCTAAACCAAAACCCAAAACCCGACCTGTTGGATGTTTCATCGTTGATGCGCTTTTTCCGCGTGCCTCAACGAGTGCCTCGAACCTTCAAACAAGTGCCTCCAAACGACTCGAGCGGGATCATGCGAACCTTCGCTCGCTGGATTCAAACAAGTACCTCGATCCTTCGCTCGCGATAAGCTCAATCTCGAGCGGGATTACCTCCTTCGTCCTGCTCACTGTCTTCTTGAGCGGAGATCTCCGGACTGTACTCACGTGAAACCGGGTCGAGTCGCCGGGCGTGTCTGGCGAAACCCTCCGATGCTCAAGTCGATGTCGGGTTTGTCTTTTGGTATCTCCTTAGTGAGGGAGACCGGAAAGATAAAAGGGGTATTATTTCGCCCCTTTTTGGATAAGTATGGTTTTTCGAGAGAAAATCATATGAGAGAAATTAGAATAGGAAGAACTCGTTTGAACTTACAGATCCTTTGTGAATGAAAATTGCCAACCCTTTTGCGGATTTAATTCTTCCAACCCTTGTAACGTTCCCCTTCGTTTCCTTTTATACTTCATTTTTCCCGCTCTTTCCATTTCCAGGCTGTCCACTTCCACGTTAGTGGTATCTGGGTCCCTCTGACAACCGGGATTGGCGGAATATTCCCTAGGGATGAGCGGCTGTCCCCTTAACCCGATTCACGAGGTCAGATCACCATGTCGGGCAAGTGCGCTATGAATTATGACACCTTGGAGGCATGTGCCGGCCACCGGCAACAGTATCACCACCACACCATGTGGGACCCTAGTCAGACATTAAAAGGTGTGCCGAGATTCTGAGAAAACGGGTCGGGTTGCCCTGGGTCGGGTCTTGCCCAGCTGTGCTCGTGGATCTCTGCGAGCAGGAAAGATGTGCTTGGTTCCTGACCTTGACCAGCTTTGACCTGAGGGACGACCTCGAGCAGGCGCAGGAGTGCTTATCTCTCGACCTTGACCAGCTTTGACCTGAGGGATGACCACGAGCAGGCGAAGGGAGTGCTCGAGGCTCGAGCAGCTCTGAATTCCTCGACCTTGACCAACTTTGACCAGAAGGACTGGTCGGGCTAGGCTGTCCTCGGGGTGTTTTACTCGAGCTGGAAGGGCTTCGAGGGGCCTGTCCGATATTACCCAAACATTTACCATCCTTAGATTGGAATAGCTTGATCAAATGACGCTCAAGGAACATGATATCAGTAGGATGGCCTTGAAGAAAGTGAAATACCCCACTAGTCTAAGCTTCAATTTCCTCTAATAAATTCATTAAAAAAATAGAGAAGAATAAATTTCTTTTAATTTGGCTTAGAATTATTTTGGACTCTTTTATAAACCCCACACCCAATAGTTTTATGGTGTGTTTACTAAACAGAATTGGAATGAAGAATTGTAATCAGAATAAGTTAATAGAGTATTTACTTCCATGATTGAGAAGTTGGAATCAGAGATCAAAATAATTGACAGCGTTTACTTTACAAAATAAATACAGGAAGAAGAATCAGAATCATAGGCCCACCCCAATTTGGGAATGAGAAATGAGAGATATATTCCTAAGAGGATTTGGGAATGAATTTCTCATTCCCAGAAGTTTCCATTCTAACCCCCAATGAATTTTCATAATCCTTAAAATACTCCTCAATGAAGTTTTATCAATTTTACATTTTAGTCCATACAGATTATGAAAATAACCAAAACTTTTGCATTATTTGCAAATAGCGGCTTTGATGATGAGTAGTATGATAATAATAATAATAATAATAATAATAATAATAATAATAATAATATTATTATTATTATTATTATTATTATTGTTTTTGTTGTTGTTGTTAAAAAATTATTTAATAATAATAATAAATTTATTTTTCATTTATTATTAATTATTTTTGTTAAAATTATCATGACAATAGTTAATTAAGGACTTTTAGTAATTTGTAGCAATATTACTCATTCTAATTCAAAGGCAAAGTAAACATATCAATGGCAATACAGCTCATTTTGATTTTGATTCCTACACCTCAAGTACACAACATATTCTTATTCCAATTCCCGATTCTAATTCTAGCTCATTCGATTCCATCCCATACTAATTCTCGTTTAGTAAATGCACCATAATCATTTACTTGAGTTGTAGGAATCAAAATCAAAATTAGTTAGATTGTTATAAATTTTACTTGAAAAGACCTTAATTAATAATGATAAAAATAATAAATTTGATTAATAATAATAATAATAATAACAATAATAATAATGACAGTAATAATAACAATAAAAATAATAAAGTTAATAAATCTGGATAACAATAACAACAACAACAACAACAACAACAATAATAATAAAATTAATGAGAATAATAATATTTAAAGCAATAAAATTAAATAAATTTTAATAACGATAATATTAATAGATAATATTAATATAATAATAATTATTATTATTATTTATATTAATATTATTATTAAAGGCCCTATTTGAATATAATAAAAATTTTTTGGTTTTTTCATAAATCTATAGGGACCAAAATGTAAAAATGATAGATTTTGATTGAGTGTAATTTGGGGATCAAAAAAATTTAATCGGGGTTAAGATGGGTAGTTCTAGAAATCAGAGTTTGAATCTCAAACCCCGGGAATGAAATCTTTGGGAATGATTCACAGATTTATGGGCTCCATCTATGATTTCAATTACAATTTCCACTCTTATTATGTGAAGTAAACGTTTTCAATGATTCAATTCTGGATTATGATTCTCCAATTTAGAAAGTAAACACACCCTTACAATTTCCACCTGCACTGAGGAAGAATTCGGGCGTGATGATCATTTCCCATGTCGTATTATGGAGACATCAAAACTTAAAATAGTCGTCGAAGCTATTCGGAGTAGGTTAACAAGAAAACAATTACTGTTATTCAAGAGTGATATTTTCTGGCACTTCATGGATTTGGAGAGTTATGCATTTAGTGATGCTATAGTCCACAATCTGTTGCTTAGGCAAGCGGCACATGGAAAAACTGATAAAAATCAATTGTGGTTTCAAATAGGAGAGCGTTTGATACGTTTATCGATTAGAGAGTAGTGCCTAGTTATGAGGCAAGCTGATTTCCAATTGATGAATAATATTGATGATATAGATCACTTTCGAAGTAGTCCATGGGATAGTATATCATGGCAAACGGTATACAATAGTATTAACAATGCATTAAACCAAAAATCTGAAAAATTTAAGAATGATTGCTTGGAAAATCCTTGTCATAATTTTGAGAAATAGATTGTATATAGCTTTAGTCATGGGTGGGTTGGGGAAAAAAATTTAAAGTTTGTAAGTTTTTTACTAATGATTTTAACGAAGTAAATTTTTATGATTTTATAAATTTGCTTGTTGCAAGCTTGGCTTTTCGGAGTGATCCAGGGCTTCTATCACAGTGGGCTATGAAAATAAAGAAGAAGATTCTCTGCAGCTTAAAGTGGAAGTCAATTGCTTCTCCAAAAATAAGTTGTGATGTGGTACATTTGTTATTTAACAACAACACCTGTACTGTAAGTATCATAACTTCAATATGCACTTCACATATTATTAAGTAGTATATATGGTCGAGATATAAAATTTTGGTTTGCTCTAAGGCAGGGGAATGTTAAGCAAATCATCCAACCAAATGCGAGAAACAAGGTCAAAAAATATTGGAAGACTATGGAGGATGAAGTGCCATACATCCCAATATGGGTTCATAATGTATGTATCATTAGTAGAATATGTATATAATTTAAATCATCGTTGAAGTTTAATAATTTAATTTATTATTTACTTTGTTTTATGTATTTTGTATAGCATCAACCTATAATCAACGCCGCCCATTCGAGAGGATGAGCATGCTCCAGCTAACCGTCATGACCGCTCGGACAATTCCAACGATATACATGATTCGGAGGTATTCATTCTTAATAACGATAATCCACACAAGTTTAAATATGATTTTAACATTGTCGCATTACATTTTTGTTTCCTGATAACAGTCGACGGATGAACAAGATTGATCATTCCATTTCTAAACTGAAGTTGGCATTTGAGGCAAAGCTCAAGGAACAAAGGCAAAGCTCAAGAAACAAATGGAGTATAGACAAGTTGTCATGACATTTATCAGTTCATATAATGATGGTACATCCACGCAATCATAAGATAATTCCTAGATTGGACGCTTGTATCCAGTGAGGAAGTTTAACATCTTACATTTATTTTCCTTGACATTTAATCCAACACGAGTTTAATATGTTCATCTTAGCTAATTGGTAAGACCTGGATGATCGTGAAATGTATAATGATACTAGCAATCGTAGTGATCACACTCCCCTATCATTATACAACTTCTATGAAGACCTCAGTAATGATAATGTCCGAATTGTAACGGAGGCGCCACTAGGCATAAGTAAGTTTGGATGTCCCTACCGGCCCTCGTACGTGTTTACTAGTCCATACATGATTTCTACTTTAAGAGAGTAAGCAACATGAAGATACTACCCACTCTCGAATTATTTAATAGTAAGAGTGATGAAAGAATCTGTGTAGATATAAATCCACTTAGAAGACTGGAGGATCCTAGTCTATTTTTCGAGTTCGATCAATAGTTTACCAGCAAAATCACAGTAGATCATACAATTTGATAGTCGCACAATTATTTTCAAATACTATTGGGCCACGCTATATTGGTATAGATATGAGATGAAGTGAGTATTGTCAAGTGTTATTTCTTGAAGTCTTGTGTACTATTTTCTATTCTAAATCGATACATTTCTATTCCTCCACAGCATATACATAAGTACTTCTGGTTAATCAGTGAAAAGCAAAGGCGGTACCCAAATGCCTTCTCTTAGCGTATCACGCACACAGATACATTTTTTTGGGTAATGAGTTTACAAAACTTATAATCGTTAATTTAATTTCTTATCTCTTAATGACTTGAATCTTATAAATTTTTTATATTGTATTGTGATATATCTATTAGGTGTTCTTGAAGCAATTATGGAATGATGGAGATGGTGATGTTGATTCATTATAATATAGCTATAACTTGAATAGCTATATTGATGGATGAGAAGACATCATGTCGAAGCAATTCATAGGCATCGATATGGTGTGTTTTGCTACACAATCCAAACAAATTCTTTTTAAGGACTTTATAAATAATAAAAAACAAAATTTACTATAATTTATATATGTATTTAGGTATTCATTCCTATTAATCAGGGCGGCGATCATTGGATAGTAGCCCAAATGGACATCCGTAAGAAGAATGTGTGGATTTATAGCTCATTAGTCTCTTTGCAATGATAAAACATACGAAGATAAGTTCAAGCCACTTTAAATCATCTTTCCTCAATAGTTAGAAGATGTTAGATTCTACAATGTTGACATAAGCTGTGGAGTGCCAACCCTTACAAATTCATAGTACCTAAAGATGTACCGCAGCAAGAGCCTGATTGTATGATTACGATATATTTAATATTCGGGCTCAGACTTGATTTTAATAGTAGCCACGGACAATACTTTAGGAGAATATTTCTTTGGATATATTTAGTAATGATATTGAATTGTAGTATTTCGAACGTTGATGTATGAAGTTTTTTACTTAACGTACTTTATTTAATATAATTTTTTTATTACATCAATACTTTTAGTTATGAGTAATTTTGTACCTAAAGAAATAAATATTATGGAATAGTAAATAAATTAAATTCTTCAATTTTTCATTTTATAAATTATAGCAATACACAAAAAAAATTTGCTAAAGTACATAATTACTTAGAACAATACAAGAAGTGAATCCTCCGACTTACATCCTCGCTAACAAAAGGTATTATAAGCTCTCAATAATGATCGAGCGGTGGTGCATCCGCCGATGGGTTAACATTCATATCTAGGATTGCCTCTAAAACTTCCCAGGCTGCCATATCACCAACTGGCTTTACTAGTTGTGCATAAGCCAACATCAATGATTCTTTAGTTTAAAAATCAAAACAAAGACTTATGCAATCTACTCGGACGGATAGGAAAGTAGCAATTGCATGTGCACAGACAAGCTAATCAAGTTGGAATACTCTACAAAAACAAGCCTTGTCACATATGTCAACTATCCCCGCTTTAATACCACCACCCAAAACATGAAATCGGTAACGAGACACTAGAAGAACGATCATTCTTTCCACCAAAGCTCTCCTACCAATGACTATTTCATCTATCTATGTTGTTAGACGTGTACTCATCGATTCAGCCATAATTTTTATATCATAAAATCCTTCATTACTGCAATGTTTTTCTAAAATGATCAACAAGATGAGTATCAGGAAATTTTTATGGTGCCCTCATTAAAGAATTTACTCTTTCTGCAATGTTAGTGGTAAGAACATTGTACCTTCTACCTTCAAACTCAGACCTTGCCCAATTACATATACTAACATTATTTTCAAAGTAATCAATCGCATTTGAGTAAAGCATCCACAACCACAGAAATTATGTTTTAAATTCTTCATGTCCATGCACTTTTACTGCATTTATAAAGGCAGGCTCAAATTCATCACAAGCAGCTTTAGACATCTTGGATTTTGACTTTGTTACCTTTGATATGATAAAAGCAAATGTTATGATCAGCATTGCGAACAACTTTCAGAATGGCTCGTTTGATGGTAGTGCATAGGTATGAGATAATTCACCAATGATTCCATGTAACTTTGTCATAAACCATTCCCAAGCATAATTATTTTCCGAATCCAAAACCCCAATGACTAGAATACAATTGGTTGTTTCCATCAAAGCATGTTGGCATGAACATGATTCCATGATATGGCCCCTTAAGATGAGTACCATTACAGCAATCACTGGCCTGATCCACTACATAAAACCTTTGGTCGAAGAGCGAAGAGCTACAGAGTAATAAAAGAAATTACTGTTGTGCAAATTTTATTGAACTCGCAAACGCACGAATCTATTGAAGTACAAATTAATGGTGACGAATGTCAATCCTACGAGGAGGTGGATTTTTCATTATGTAGAGTTAATATTATTCTTTATTATTTAATGTGCTTGTTTTAAAATTTCTTACTTTATTTTATCCTAAGATTGAAATTAAAATGGTGGGAATAAATTAGGACTTGATCAATGGAATAAAGTGCTTGAGTCTTAGGATTCACATTCAACATTTCACCATGGCTTAATATTCCGTTTTTAGCTCCAATTAATTTATGAGAGAGTATTTCCACTCCTCATCAACCTAACTCTAATAAATAAGACATCAATGGCTCATTGTGCCAGAAATAATAATCTTATGTTAAATGCGATGTCAAAAACACATTGTGTTAGGTAATAATAATGTAACTGTTGACAAGGTGGCAAGACTTTCCACTAATTAACCTAAATGAATTTTATGTCAATAACGAGTCACAGCCTACCCAAAAATTAGAGGGATATTTTTCTCTAATAAATTTAGTGTAAAGCGCTCACCATGCCAAATAGTAATAATCTTGCACTAGGGAGCCGGTATGTCAGTACAATATCTAGACAAGATTATTACTATCTATCTACGATAAGTCAAAACAATTTAAATAAATTAGAGAAAGTAAAAATAAACTTACCAAATTAAGCCCATAGATTATTTTGAGGCTTCACCTTTAACCCAAGCTTGAAAATAAATTAGCTACTCATTTTATAACGAGGGGTAAAATGATAATTTTATTAAAATAGGTAGAAAATACAAGATGGAAAAGGAATTACAGAAAATAGAGCCAAAAAATGGATTCAGGGGTGTCATGTTAAGGGGGGAGCCCCCTATTTATAGATACAAGTAAATCATGGCCATCGGATAAAAACAATTTGGACGCCTAGGATTGCGCCACATGGCACTCTCTCGATTGGTTGGAACAAGTCATTAGGGCTGTCATTCCGTGTATATGAATGTTGGTATGCGCGATTTTTGGTCCACTAATATTCTGCTGTGTCATCAGTCAATGTAAAAGTCAACAAATATGATCCAATGCATTGCATGTATTGTAAGCTCATTTTTCGGTCTAATAGATGTGTGTGTGTGTGTGTGTGTGTGTGTGTGTGTGTAGGTATATGTATATATGCTTGTCACTATATCATTTTAATCCATATTACTAACTTCTATTTCAGACTATAGGTCCCTAAAATCAAGAAGGATTTTTATTAAGATGTAATGCAGGTTAAGGATATGGTTAACAAAAAAGTGACAATAGAAAAACAAAGTTTTGTTTGAGAAAAAATAGAGACCTTTCGGAAATTATAAGGTGCAATTCATTTATTACTATTTTTTTCTTTTTTTCTTTTTTTTTTCAATTGCACAACTTTTTTTCTTTCATCTAAAATTTTTTCAAACATGAGTAGGTGATGGAACACATAAAACATAGGATATTGCTCTAAATTGGAGTAAAACAGGATGATGAGTTAACAAACAAAACACAATTTATTTATTTATTAGGCTCAAAAGGGCTAACTATGGATATTTTACAAAAATGATGGCTGAAAAAATACTCAAACGGATCAAAGAGGCGCTTTCCTCATCTTTTAAGGCTCTAAATAGTCTTTCATTTTTACTAGCTCAATGGACTTTTAGATGTAGCAACAAATTTTTTTTTTTAAATGTTTGACTCAAACAAAAATATAAAGATCATGTATAGTAAATTGCTAAACTGTTTGAAAAATGGGCAAAAAGGGTTACTCTCTAAGAAAAATAATAGGTTAAAAAAATCACTTATAATTTATTAGGACATGTGCATTTCATCAAGTAACTTAACCAATTTTACTCTTCAGTTTGCTCAATTCACATTTGTCACCAACATCAGCATGCAGAGCAGCAAATATGATGTAACATAACTCAAGGCCAAATATAATACAAATACAAAAATTTGAAAGTCATTATGTCATCCAATGTCAAAAGATCACATAAAATGCCTAATTTTTTTATTTTTTTATTATATATATTTTTTTAACTCCAAGACTAAGAAGATGCATTTCTAGAATCACTACACTCTATATTCAACCATCTTCAACTCAAAAATTAAGCCAAAGTTAGTTCCTACAACAAAAATTAGTAAAAACTTCTCCAAGATTAAGACATTCCACAATCATCAACTATTTCCTCCCCCAATCAGAATGAGACATTGTCCTTAATATTTTAAAGGAAAGAATTAGGGTCTAGAAGACATCACCTGAGTGCTGCAACACAAAAGAAAAAAAAACATTTATAGATGGAGAGTTAAATCTAATTTATGCTTCTTACTACTGCTGCTACCATCATCAGTCGACCAATCCAATAAAGAGGTCCTAGGATCTGGCTCTGGTCTATAAGCTTGTAAAAGATCAAGTAACTCGTTAGCAGCAGGGGTACAAATAAAAATTTTTTTTATTGTGAAATGAATGAAATGATTTTTTATTGCATGGTTAAGAAATGCAAGGAAGCCATCAAAAAAGTTATTAACATTTAGCAAACCGATGGGTTTTTTAAGAATGTTCAGATTGGTCAAAGATGCAAATGTAAATAATGCCTCTAAAGTTGTAAGATCTCCTGGCAAGAAAATGAAAGCTTCAGCATGTTGTAGCATTTCAGATAATCTTTCTTGCATGGTGGAGACAACTAACTCCTCTCCAATTGGTAGGCCGGGCATGCTTACAAGATGTCTTAAAGCTTTCGGAATATATCCTAGTACCTGACTTCCTCTATTGTAGGCACCTTCTGCAATAAGCTTTGATAACCCTCGATCGCCTCCTCCATATACTAAGTGTATTTTTCTCTCTGCTAGGACTCAACCAAGATCTATGGCTACCTCAACAAACTCTTTATACTTTCTATAGTGAAACCCAAAAATACACAAATGTTCTTAAATTGTCTAGTTGAAGGTGCTGCCATTGAGATAATCATAAAAAAAAAATAATTTGTGAATGTCTAACAAAATAAGCTCATATTTAAAGATCTTGGTAACAATCATAATAACACACAACTGTAAAGGAAGTGGTACATTTTTCAAATGACACGTGAAGTTTGAGGCTTTAAAGTCAAAAGCAAAAAGTGACCAATAGGAAAAGATAAAACAATAATGCAAATGATAAAAGAAGAGTAAATAAAAAGGATATGTACTGGTAGTTGTGATTGTAGCTCACATCTTCCTCTGGTTTTACAACCAGAAACGGCTTGAACGCCCTCTATGGGTCGAAGATAGGCTTCCCATTTAGTTTTCTTATAAACTGGCAAACAGGGTCGTTTATAGTCAGATTCCTGAGACTATATCTTACATGTTCTTTCTATAATAATGGCCATAACTGGAGAATTGCTCTCTGTACATATCCACTAGGATGCGTTTCAAGAGACAAAAGGACATTACCAATGACTCTTTATTCAAGTCATCCCTAATGAATTGAATCTTGTCTTTCCTGCTATCAGACACCATTCCAAGAGTACACTTCTCTTTATTGCATTCCATTTTAGCACACTTATGACAAGCAATTGGAAGCCGTCGAGCTCTTCATTTTCTTAAGTAGTTTCCTTTACCACAACCAGGCATATATGCAATAAATTTAAGGGGTAACTCACATGCCAATCGTATTTTGGCTGCAATTAACCATTAGATGTCAGAAGGGATGTTATTTCTCATAAGTAATCGCATGCATTCAGACCGAGCTTTATAGATTGCAAGGAGAGCATTTTGAGGAAGTGAAGGAAATCATTTGTGAAGCTTTGCCAAAATTGTGTTTTTATCCATTTTTTCTCCTCAGAATATCAGTTATTATGAGAAACTGAAGTAAACGAGTTTGATTGTCATAGAGTACCGTTATCCGCCACTTAAAAGGGGTAACAAATTAAAACACACTTAAATAAAATAAAGCCTGCAAAATCAAGTAACACGTGAAAGCAAACAAAATAAAAACACACAACGGAAAGAAACAAATGCGTATAAGCAAACAACTACTTACAAACGTCCTCTTATTAAATTTACCTCAAGTTCTAATTGGATTTCATAGATACCACCTTTGATTTCCTTGAGTTGTCTTTCTAAGTATTTAAAGTGGGATACTAATGCTGGTGGTCAAAGGTTCCAAATAGGATGTGATTGAAAAACTTGGAGCAAGTCGTTTAGATGACGCTTTACACGTAGAAGCCACTTAAGTTAGACGAAAATGATCTGTCTGATTGAGGTTTTCAGGATAAGTAACAAAAGAAAATATGACTGGTAATCAAACACACTTTAAAAGAAAATAAATAATTTGGAAAAAAAAGAATATTAAAATAAAACGATAAAAAGAAATTAAATCACCGAAAAGAAATGGAATGGTTTCAATTCAAATCTGGTGGGTCACTCAAATTGATTTCGATGTCTTCATCATGTGGTTGGTACTCTAGATATGACTTTAGTCTTTGACCATTAACCTTGACAATGACATCGTTCTTTGGATCCTTAAATTCAATTGCTTCATGTAGAAAAATAGTATAAACAATAAATGGGCCAGACCATCGAGAGCGTAACTTAGCTGCAAACAGATGCAATCTAGAATTCAATAAAAGCACTTTCTGACCTGGGGTAAAAGATTTTCTCATGATTTTATTGTCATGAAAGACTTTCATTCGTTGTTTGTAAATCTTAGCATTTTTGTACACTTTATTGCGAATTTTCTCAAGTTCTGCCAGCTGTAATCTTCTTTCTATACTAGCTTGCTGCATGTCAAAGTTAAATTTCTTAATGGCCCAATGCATGATGGTCGAGTTCAAAAGGTAGGTGATAAGCTTTCCCAAACACTAGCCTATAGTGTGACATCCCAATCGGGGTTTTAAAAGCTATTTAATATGCCCATAATGCATCATCGAGTGTCAATGAACAATCTTTTCTTTCTACCTCACTGTCTTTTCTAATATTTGCTTTATTTCCCTATTGTAAATCTCGACTTGGCCATTAGTTTGCGGATGATAAGGGGTGGCGACTTTGCGAGTAATGGAATACTTTGCCAAAAGAGCTTTGAATCATTTGTTACAAAAGTGGGTGATTATTGCTAGAAGGAATCCAAACCATGAAATAATGTTGCTTTTTAAAATCTCAATTACTACCTTATGGTCATTGGTTGTACACAAAATGGCTTCTACCTACTTAGATACGTAATCGACGGTAACCAATATGTACTGATGTCCAAAAGAATGAGGGAATGATCCCATGAAATCGATGCCCCACGCATCAAAACTTTTGACTACTAAAATAGGATTTAAGGGCATCATATTCCTTTGTGTAATGCTTCCCATATGCTGATGTCTGTCACATGAAGAATAAAAAGTGTAAGCATCTCGAAATAAAGTTGACCAATAGAAACCACATTGTAAAACTTTAGTAGCTGTTTTCCTAGCACTAAAATGGCCTCCACACGCTTGTTCATGGTAGAATGAAAGGATGTTTTGAAATTCATTTTATGGGACACATTGTCTGACAATTTGATCAGCACAATACTTGAACAGATAAAGATTATCTCAAAAGAAATTCTTTATTTCCGCAAAAAATTTGGCCTTGTCCTGCTTGGTCCAATGCTCTGGAAGTTGGCCAGTAACAAAATAATTAACTATATCAGCATACCATGGTAACACTTCCACACTCATCAATTGTTCATCTGAAAATGATTCATTTAATGGTAATGGATCTGTAATTGTATTAAAATTGAGGCAAGAGAGATGATCTGCCACCACTTTTTCTGTGCCTTTTTTATCTTTGAACTCAAGGTCAAATTCCTGCAAAAGTAACATCCAGCGAATTAGTCTAGCTTTTGCATATTTCTTTGGAAGAAGATGTTTAAGAGCAGCGTGATCTGTGAACACAATTATTTTACATCCAATGAGATAAAATCAAAATTTTTCTAAGGCAAACACTACTACAAGCATTTCTTTTTCAATGGTTGAGTAGTTCAACTATTTTTACATCAGTCAATATTATACTAGCGTAGTAAATGTCATGGGGAATTTGATCAACTATTTTTCCTAATACTACTCCTACTGCATAATTAGATGCATCACACATGAACTCAAAAGGTAAGTTCCAATTTGGGGGCTGAATAATGAGTGATGATGTCAACAATTACTTTACTCTCTCAAATGACTCAAGACATAAATCATCAAAGACAAAAGGTACATCCTTAGCAAGTAGATTGCATAAGAGTCTAGAAACTTTGCTAAAATCTTTAATGAAATGTATATAAAAGCCAGCATGCCCAAGGAAAGATCTTACTTCTCTCATTGTTTTAGGTTGAGGAAGATTAGAAATAAGATCCACCTTGGCTTTCTCAACCTTAATACCTTTGCTTCAAATGATGCGATGGAGAACAATACCTTGTTTTACTATAAAATGACACTTCTCCCAATCCAAGACCAAATTCTTTTCTTTACATCTCTGTAAAACTAATGTTAAATAATGCAACATTGATCAAATGAATTACCAAAAATAGAAAAGTCATCCATAAAGACTTGAAGGAAGTGTTCAACTATATTAGAAAAAATACTTAACATGCATCGCTGAAATGTGGCAGGTGCATTACATAATCCAAATGACATTCTCCTATATGCAAAAGTTCCAAAAGGGCAAGTGAAAGTGGTCTTCTCTTGATCTTTTGGTGCTATGGAAATCTAGTTATATCTAGAGTAGCCATCTAAAAAGCAATAAAATTCATGACCTGCTAATCTATCAAGCATTTGATCAATAAATGGTAAAGGAAAATGGTCTTTACGTGTAATAGAATTCAACTTTCTGTAATCAATGCATACATGCCACCCTATAGTTACTCTAGTGGGTATCAATTCATTATCAGCGTTGGTAACTACTGTGACTCCTGAATTTTTTAGAACAACTTGCACAGGACTGACCCATGAACTATCAGAAATAGGGTAAATGATACTTACATCTAATAGTTTGAAAACTTCTATTCTAACAACTTCTTTCATGTTAGGGTTCAACCGACATTGCATTTCCCTAATAGATTTATCATTTTCATCAAGATGAATGTAATGCATGCAGTCCACTGGGTTTATACATTTTATATCGACTATGGTCCATCCTAATGCTTCTTTGTGCTTTCTTAAAATTTCCAATAACTTACTTTTTTGTTTGTCATTTTGAGAGGATGAAATGATTATTGGTAGAGTGCTTTCTTCTCCCAAGAATGCATATTCCAAAGTGTTGGGTAACGGTTTGAGCTCCAGTTTTGGTGGTGATACTGATGATAGGTTGAGTTTCTTCTCTAATGATGCTAGTTGTTCAATTCTTGACTTCCATTTGTTGGTGTCTATGGATGGTACTGAATCAAGTAAAGCATTGACCTCATCGATTGATCTGTCAATATCAAAATTCAAACCAAAGTGAGTAAATATGTTTGTAAAGGGTCATTACTAAGGTTAAAAGGAAAAGTATAATCAACTAATTCTGCTATTAAATCCACATTAATAATTCCATCATCTGCATTTTGAGTTGTTTGGCAATGTTAAAGATATTCAACTCCATAGTCATGTTGCCAAAGGACAACTTCATATTTTTGGTCCTGTATTAAATGTAAGCATCGGCAGTTGCCAAGAAAGATCTTTTTAGGATAATAAGGATATGCTTCTTTAAATCTTGCCCGGTTGAAAGTCAATCACAATGAAATCAACAGGAAAATAAAACTTTTCTACCTAGATAAGCACGTCCTCCACAATACCACGAGGTATTTTCATAGACCGATATGCAAGTTGTAACACAACTGGGGCTAGGTATAATTCTCCTCCATGTTTTATAAATACTGAGTACGACAAAAGATTTACACTAGCTCCTAAATCCAATAAAACATTCTCAAATGTGTGGTTCCCAATACTACATGAGATAATAGGAGATCCCGGGTCTTTAAATTTTGGAGGAATTTTTTGTTGGAGTATAAAACTAATGTTTTCAGTTAAAAATGCTTCTTTTGAACATAAGTGCTTTTTTTTTAATGCAGAGGTCTTTAAGAAACTTAGTATAAGAGGGCACTTGCTTTATAGTATCAAGTAAGGGAATTTTAATACTTACTTGTTTAAATATCTTCATAATCTCAACTGTGGAATTTCCTTTTTTTTTTCTTTAGCTAACCTCTAAAGGAATGGAGCTTTGGGGACATATTCTCCTGAGCTGCTTTCTTCTTTCACCTTTGATAATGAATCCTCATAGTCTAAAGGTACAAGTTGAGTTGTCTCTGGCATCTTCACTTTATTGTCAACATTTTTACCTATTCGTACGGTCATGACAACTTTGAACTCTTCATGATGATGGGGTGAACTGGTACTTACTTCATGTACTCCTTTAGGATTAGGCATTAGCTGACTTGGGAAATTACCTTTCTCAACGGTTATTGTTAAGTTTTGAATTGAAGAAGCTAGCTGACCTACCATCCTTTCTAAGTTTGAAATTGACTGAGCTTGTGAATTGAAGCCTACTCTCATCTTATTTCGCAGTTCATCAATGGTGCGATTTTGTTGATCTATTGTGGAGTTAGTGAAATTCTTGAAATTTTGGTAGGCTTCCTCCCATTGTGTGGGTTGCGAGTAGTTCTAGTTCTGATTGTATGGTCTGAATGATTGTTGAGAGACTTGAGGAGCCTGAGGAGTTGGTTGCATTGATGGAGCTAGAGCTGCTGCTCTGTTCTATTGGAATCCTTGAGACCATGAAAAGTTAGGATAGTCTTTCCACCTAGGATTATAAGTATTGGAGTAAGGATTGTACTTTGACTGCTTTCCCATTACACCAATTGCATTGGCTTGATCTAAGTATGAGTCATGATCAAATTGATTATAAGCATGTGACTCTGTTGATTTTGCAGCTGTCAAAGATGCTATTTGGCGAGAAAGACCTTCAACTATTTCTTTGACCTCCTTGATTTTTTATCTTGACACACCAACATGAACTTCATTCACTCCTTTGATTTGCTTGTCGCTGAAAGAAATCCCAAATCTCTTATGCACTTTTGGACATCAACTCTCCTCTACTTTTCAACATTAGTCATTCCTGCACATGTGACAATAGTCCCTCCAAAAAGTATTGGCATTGATGTTATTTCTCGTACCCATGATGTGGACACTTCAAGAGTAGTCCATTGAATCGCTCCCACGCTTTAAAAAATTGCTCATCTTCTTTTTGGGTAAACTCTCAAATTTCCCTGTAAATAGCATTGGTTTTATGCACTGGAAAGTATTTATTTAAAAATTTAGTAACCATTTCTTCCCATGATGTAATACTATTAGCAGGCAATGTATTGAACCAAGAACGAGCTCTATCTTTTAAAGAAAATGGAAACAACCTACTAAGCTTAACATCATCATTTGAAAAATTTTCATATTTAAAAGTTTGACAAATAGCATGAAAATCATTCAAATGAGTGTATAGATCTTCATTTTCTAGGCCATAGAATTATGGGAGACACTTTAGCACAATAGGTTTTAGCTCAAAACTCCTAACAATTACATTAGAGTATCTTATGCATGATGTGCTCAAATTAGCTAAGGGACTAAAGTAGTCCTTAAATGGCCTCTCTTGCAGTACTTGTGGTTGTTGTTGTAAATCCATTTTAATTTTATCCACAATTTCCACTTGTGATGCAATGTGTTTACGTGTGCGACGTGCTTTCTCTAGCTTGAGGTTTAAGGGTTTTAAATTATGTTCTAGTGACCTTCGACCATGCATGCAAAGAACACGTACAAAAGTAAAATTGAAAATAAAGAGAAGAGAAATTATGGTGCTAACCTTATCGCGCTTGTTACAACTTTGTTATGAAAATACACTCAAGTGCTATGAATGTGCAATAAAAAATGAAATAAAATAAATTAACTAAAATTACAATAACTTATAGATTAACAAGATCAATGTAAAGTTACAAAGAAAAATAAAATAAAAATTAAATTACAAAAATTAAAAGAAAATAAATTAACGTAAAATAAATCAACTAAAATTAAGATAACTTATACCCGGTTAAACCAGCCATATAAAAATAAAATTAAAAGGAAATAAAAATACAAAAAGATATTTACACAAGAAAATTAATTCTACAAATTGAAATGACTTACCTCACAGGCAACGGTGCTAAAAACTTGTTTTACAAATTTTATTGAACTCGCAAGCACACGAATCTATTGAAGTACAGATTAATAGTGATGAGTGTCGACCCCAAGAGAAGGTGATTTTTCATTATGTAGAGTTATTATTATTCTTTATTATTTAATAAAAATTTCTTAATTTTATCCTAAGATTAAAATTAAAATGCTGGGAATAAATTAGGACTTGATCAATGGAATAAAGTACTTGAATCTTAAAATTCACACTCAACATTTCACCATGGCTTAATATTCCTTTTTTAAGTCCAATTAATTTATAAGGGGGTATTTCCACTCCTCATCAACCTCACTCTAATAAATAAGACATCAAGCACTCATTATGCCAAGAATAATAATCTTATGTTAAATGCGATGTCAAGAACACGCTTTCCGTGTAATAATAATGTAATCATCGACAAGGTGGCAAGACTTTCCACTAATTAACCTAAATAATTTTTATGTCAACAATGAATCACGACCTACCCATAAATTAGAGGGAGGTTTTCACTAATAAATCTAGTGTAAAGCGCTCACCGTGCCAAATAGTAATAATCTTGCACTAGGAAGCCGGTATACCAGTGCAATATCTAGACAATATTATTACTATCTATCTACGATAAGTAAAAATAATTTAAATAAATTAGATAAAGTAAAAATAAGCTTACCAAATTAATCCTATAGATTATGTTGAGCCTTCACCTTTAACACAAGCTTGAAAATAAATTAGCTACTCATTTTATAACTAGGGGTAAAATGAGAATTTTATTAAAATACATAGAAAATACAAGATGAAAAAGGAATTATAGAAAATAGAGCCCAAAAATAGATTCAGGGGTGTTAAGTTAAGGGGGAGCCCCTTATTTATAGATATAACAAGTAAATCATAGCTATCGAATGAAATCAATTCGGACGCCCAGGATTGTGCCATGTGCCACTCTCTGATTGGTTGGAACACGTCATCAGGGCTATCATTCCGTGTATATGCATGTTGGTATGCGCGATTTTCGGTCCACTAATATTCTGCCACTTCATCGATCAACGTAAAAGTCAACAAATATGATTCAGTGCAATACATGTATTGTAAGCTCATCTTTCGGTCCAATAGACTTCTGCCACATCATCCATCAATACCACATCATTGTTCAACGACACATTAGCAGTGAATGCCACGTCAGCGGTCAACGCTATGTCAATAGGGCCTACCAAAATATTAAAATTATAATTTTGTCCTTTATGTCTTTCCTAAGGTTTTCAGCTGTTCTGAGTTCAAAAATATTGTCTGTTTTGCTGTCCGAATTATCATTTATTGAGAAATGACTAAAATACCCCTGAATACATAAAGTATTAAAAATACACATAAACTAGACAATTAAATATCAAGGGACTTAAAATACATAAAGGTGGAGATGTTAGTGAGACATTGGGGTGTAAAATGATGATTTTAACCTTCATAAATATACACTCTCTAGGACTCAACAATTACCATTTCCATCTTGTTGGAGTTGAGTAACTATACCCTCATTTGCTTCGATCAAAACGTGGGAGTATTTAAAAAGTAAGTTGTACGACTCGTAGGGTTCCCTCGTATTATTTCAAGACTAACTTCTTTGCCTCGATATGTCTACTGGTATGTTATGTGGATGCTATATTCTCGTTATATGTCCGCTTTGATGTCATTTGAAGTGTATATCTATTTTTCTTGGGTAAATGTATTCACTATAATGTAACCAATAACCTGACTCCTTACTTGACGAATACCAAGTAATACCTCATTAGAATAGTTGTGTTCATTATCAACTCTCTTCACTACCTAAGGAACATTCTATTCATTCGAACACCTTATTGCTCGTATACGCATTTTACATGATTCTGAATAAAAATGGGCTTCAAAGCGTATCGTTGTGGACTATGTAATCCGAAAATCAAATTTATCCCTCTAAGCAACTTTGCGCAATTATAGTATTAACTCATTCTTTTCAGCGAACAACTTACCCAAACCAATGTCATAAAAATTATAACTTTTGAACAAATCTGGAGCAACCAAATTTGAAGGAAAAATTAAAGCAAAACTTACTAAAGGTTTCCTCCTCCTTGAATGGGCCATTAGAGAAATAGGTCGGTTGTGTTTACTATTATTAGGAATATCACATTGACTTTTATCCTTATTATTAATACTAATATTAGAATGACTGACGCCTCCATCATCAACTGAATTATTAAAATTAGTGTCCCACATACTATTACACAGTTCCATACAAACATTGTCCGCTCCAGTGTTGCCGATGTCATTAATAGAATCATCATTGTTACGAAAATCATTATTGTGGAATGGAGAGTTATGTTGCTCTAACGATATCGTTAGTGTTAACGTCTCTTCTTCAACATCCACTACCATAATGTCATTGTCATTAATGGTGTCATTGTTCTCTTAGAATGGAGAGTAATGATATTGTGATGACATCATCTGTAGTAACACCTCTTTTTTAATATCAGGGATAGACCTGTTTGCTTTAAAAGAAATTTAAGTTTCCAATAGTGTCTAAGGATCTTGGTTTATAACTCGACGATATGTGCTAACAAATATCGGAATGCATCCATAGTTGACCACTTCAACAGCCATATGTAACACAATCTTGACCATTTCATCATTAGATATATGCATGAGCAATGAACATACATGATATACTGTGTTACTAGACCTCAAAGTTGTCTTCGTCGTGATATTACATTCATCAAGATTTATCTGCAAAATCTTATACACTCTTGCTATAAATTAATCAAACAAATAACTTTTTAGATTAAAAAAAGTTGTATTCTTTGCATTTATGTACTTCATACAATTATCTGCTAACTTCTCCCACCAATTAGCATAGTATAATTGAAGCACAATTGAATCTATTAAGCCTAAAATTTTTTTAAAATAAAATAAATATATTACACAGTACATAATAGGATAAAGCAAAAATGTAGTACAGTTTACACGGACGTCACACATACTATGATTACGTGTAATAGATAACTTTATGTGTGACAACTTCGATCACACAACTTTTTTTATTTCTCCCGTCGTAAGCTTCAAAACAGTATATTATATGCTGAAAACAGACATATGTACCTAAGTTGTGACATCCGGAAGTTCCCGTTACACAAAAAATCATACTGTAAGAAGATGGCACAATGCGACGATCATCCCGTAGTACAAAAAATCTGTAATTTTTAGCACTCATTTTCACTAACTATGATAGTCTAAACAACCTCCACCACCAACCTCCACCACCATTACCACTGCCACCACCACCACCATCACCACCACCACCACCACCAACAACAACAACACAACAATAATACACTACCACAATACAACACAATAACAAAATAAAAAAAAAGTTAACTGATTAGTGTTAAAAATTGTAAGTTTTCTACGTAATATAAATGTTAATTTGTGCCTTTATTATAAATTATATTTGTAATTATGTAATATATTACGAATTTCTAACTATAATTTTTTTATTTTTTATTTTGTGTAGTTTTGTGTGTTTAATAGGTAAAAATAATAATTTCAAGCAACTCGAGGCTCTTAACATTAACAGATGGATACCGGTGGTCCGAAAAATTAAGCCATTATCAAAGAGGATCCCGATTTTTTTTTGTAAAATTATAAGTTTTTACCATGTTAAGTATAGTAATTGTAAAATTATATGTTTCTACCATGTTAGATGAGATAATTGTGAGTGAATATGCTTGAGAGGATAGCGTTAAGTTTATGTTTTGTTAGTGATACAAATGTAAGGCCATGATTTAATTGGCTCTGTTTATGTATGCGGTGTGGATTAATCATAAATTAGTATAAATAGAGAGGAGGGAGAACAAACCTCTCTATACCTCTTTCTTCACTTCTTTATCCCCAATTTCTTCTTATCATCTCTCTTTGTAATTTTTAGTAAATTACTAAATAAATTATTTTTATTTTTAATTTTAGTTATTTCTATTTTTATGTATAATTTAATAGTAATAGTCATTTTTATTTCAATTATGCTAGGCTAAATAATAATAAGCTAGGGTAAAGTGAAACTCTTAGTAGAAAAATATAATTAAAGTAAATTATATTTTTAATTATATAAATTAAGTGATTTTCTAATTAATATTATTCATATTTTATATTTTGAAACTTTGATTTGTTGTAGACAAACAAGGGAGTTTGGCACAATAAATTCTTAATATCTTAGTATAAATTAAGTTTCATTTTTTTAATTTTATGTTATTTTTCTTAGATAAATTAAAATAAACAAATTAAATATTTCCTTTGTAGATCGACCGCAGACTTATGAACTATATTATAACAAGACACTTTTATTCTTGGAAGTCATAAAATACTTTTGAGTCGTATCAAATTTTTAGCGCCATTGCTGAGGAAAGTATTTATTTTGTTTTGCTTTTTATTTTTCTTTGTTCTTCCTTTCACTTTACATAAATTTTCATTTTCTTTTTCTTATTTTTCCTAAAATACTACTCTACCCACAAAAATTTTCAGAATCATCACTTTCATCCTATATGACTTTATTCTAAACTTCTTAAATTATTGTATGGCTATAAAATTATAAAATAATTCTTGAACAAAATTTCTCATAATAATTAAATTTGGACCTATAGATTTTAATTGTTTATATTTTTGGACTCAATTTAGACAATTAGACTGAATGGACATAGACTTTTAATTTTCTGTAATTTAATTTTAGTATTTATTTTATTTTCTTTATATAGTTGGTTCTACCATCTAAATTGTTTATTAATTTTTATTTATTTTTTATTTATTTAATTTTCAGTTTGCTTGTTTTTATTTTTTTGTACATTTATTTTTATTGTAAATTTAATTTCTAGTTTACTTACTTTTATTTTTATTTTTTACATTTATATTACTTGTCATTTAATTTTTAGTTTTTTTTGTAGTTTTCATTTTAATACATTATTCATTTGTTTTTATATCATCATTGCAACATAATCATCACCATTGTATGATACATTGGTCTCAAACTTCAAGTGGCGAGGTTAATTTGTAGACTTCAATCACCACCACGAATCATAGAAGATATCCAAGAGGAAAATCTTTTAGGCCAAATTAATCCTCGACTTGATCAAGAAGACAACCATTTTCAGCAAGATGCTCATGATTAGAATCAACCAAGAACGTTGAGGGACTACATGAATCCAATCAGAACTGGGGCACCCTCGTGTATTGTATTCCCTCAGAAGCATCTCGATTCAACTTTAAACTAGATATTATCTAACTTTTACCAACATTTCATGGTTTAGAATCTGAGAATCCATACTTGTATTTAAGATATTTTGAATAAGTTTGTAATACATACATAGACCAAAATTGTAGCATGAACATAATTAGGTTAAAGCTTTTTTCCTTTTTTATTAAAAGATAAAGCTAAAAATTGGCTACAAAACCTTAGATCTAGATCAATAAGAACATGGAATAATATGCAAGGCAAGAATAACTTTTGAAAAAAATTCTTTCTACCTGATAGAACCGATTCATTTAAAAGATAAATCACTTATTTCACTTTAAAAAAAAGAGAAACATTATACCAATAATGGGATAGGTTTAAAGATTTGCTTTATATATGACCACACCATGGTTTTGAAATTTGGCGATTGGTCACTTATTTCAACGAGGGCTTAATACCCCAAAGTAGACAAGTTGTTGAAATGATGTGTAATGGTAAATTTAGATATAAAAATCTTGAAGATGTACTAGATTCCCTAGACCAATTAGCTAAAAATTCACAACATTGTGATATTGTTGGAACTTTTGAATTGTTAAACAAACCACAACCATCTCCATCTAGTGGAGGAATCCATAACCTTATGAAAGATCATGATTTACAAGAAAAATTTGCATCTCTAGTCAGAAAGGTTGAAGCCTTAGAACATAAAAAGAGTGATCAAGTAAAATCTAATCAAGAAATTGAATGTAATGTTTGTAGTTCTAATGACCATTGCGCTCAAGATTGTCCCGCTCTACCTGCATTTAAAGAATTTCTTCATGATCAAGCAAACGCTATTAACACTTTTAATAAATCAAGCCCATATTCACATACTTATAATCCTAGTTGGAAAAATCATCCAAATTTTAGTTGGAGGAATAATAATAATGCAAAATCCTCACAAGTATCACTTCCACGAAATTTTCAAAACTCTCAGCCTTATGTACCATATGTCACACCACCATGGAAAAATCTAGAAGATACAATGCATTCATTCATAAGAAAGCAAGATGTTATTAACAATCAAAATGCACAAACGTTTTCTGATTTGAAAGAAGCTCTTGATAAACTTGCTTCTGCACTCACTATTCAAGAAAAAGGTAAATTTCCAGCCCAACTACAACCAAATCCTAGGATTCAACAAAATTTACCCACAGACCAAGTCAAGTTAATTATTACTCTTCGTAGTCGTAAGGTTGTTGACAGACCTATTCCCGAACCTTGTAAAAACAAAGATGATGAAAATTCAAATGGAAATGAAGGACTAAATAAACTTACACCTAGTGAGTAAATAACTAGTATTCCACCTAAACCACCAATTCCACAAGCATTGAACAAACCAAAAAATCAAACCATTTTTCTGAGATTTACGAAATTTTTAAGCAAGTAAAAATTAACATTCCTTTATTAGATACAATGAAGCAGGTGTCTTCATATGCCAAGTTTTTAAAAGACTTATGTACTGGTAAGAGAAAATTGAAAGGAATTGAAGTTGACAAAACAAAAATTGAAGTCATATATAAATTGCCACAACCAAAAATGATTAAAGATGTGGGATCATTTTTAAGACATGCAGGATTTTATAGGAGGTTTATAAAAAACTTTTGTGATATATCTAAACTACTTTGTAACCTCTTATTAAAAGATGCACAATTTGAATGGACTAATGATTGCCAAAAATCCTTTGAAAAAGTAATTTCTTTTTTAACATCTGCACCTATTATGCAATCTCCTGATTGGTCTTTACCTTTTGAGCAAATGTGTGATGCAAGTGATTTTGTTACTAGTGTTGATAAAGAAGGAATAGTAAGTCTTTTGTAATTTATTATGCAAGTAAAACTTTGGATAGTGCTCAAATGAATTATTCTACAACTGAAAAAGAATTACTTGTTTTGGTGTATGCATTAAATAAATTTCTTTCATATTTGCTCGGTTTTAAATCTATTGGTTTTACTAACCACGCTGTTGTGAGATATCTGATGAATAAACAAAATAAACCATAGCTACTTCGTTGGATTCTATTACTCCAAGAATTTGACCTCACTATCAAAGATAAAAAGGGTGCTGAAATATCATTGTTGATTATTTATCAAGACTCACATCTGAAATCTGCATTGACATAACACCTATTAATGATTCTTTTCTGGAGCAATTTTATTTTATGTTAAATCAATGCTATGGTATGCTAAAATTGTTAATTTTCTTGTTACAGGTGGAATACCTTTACAATGGAACACTCAAGATAAGAAGAAATGTTTTGTTAAGGTAAAGAAATTTTATTAAAATGATCCTTACTTATTCAAATATTACTCTGATCAAATTTTTTGACGATGTCATTAAATTTTGTCATTTTAAAGCATATGGTGGACATTTTTTTTTTCAAGAAAAACAACTGCTAAAATTTTAAAATGTGGATTTTATTGGCCCAACATATTTAAAGACGCATGAATTTTGTAAAACTTGTGAAAACTACCAAAAGTTAGGATCAATTACTAAAAAAAATGATACCTTTAAATCTCATACTTGAGATAGAAATATTTGACTCCTAGGAAATTGATTTTATGGGCCCTTTTTTATAATCATTTGAATTTGTATATATTTTCGTTGCTATTGATTAAGACTCAAAATGGAATGAAGCAATTCCTTGTCGAGACAATGATCACAAAACTGTGATTAAATTTTTAAATGAAAATCTTTTAAGTCGATTTAGAATTACTCGAGCCATTATAAGTGATAGGAGTAAACATTTATGTAATAAGCCTTTCTTCAATGAAAAAATATGGAATTACACATAACGTTGCTACCCTTTATCATCCTCAAACAAGTGGCTAAGTTGAATTAGCAAATAGGGAGATAAAATAAATTTTTAGAAAAGACGGTTAACCAAAACCTAAAAGATTGGTCTCTTAGACTTATTGATGCACTTTGGGCCTACCGCTCTCTATTTAAGACATCTTTAGGAATGAATCCTTATTATCTAGTTTATCAAAATACCTTATCACTTACCGGTTGAACTTGAGCATAAAGCATTTTAAGCTATTAAAACTTGTAATGCAAACCTTAATAATACTTATAAATTACGTAAGTTGCAATGAACTTAGAGAATTATGTAATGGCGCGTATAAAAATTCTAGAATTATAAAAGCAAGACAAAATCTTTTCATGATAAAAGAATTTTTCGGAAAACATTTGACATTGGTCAAAAATTTTTGCTTTATACTTCTCGTCTTCATTTATTCCCAGAAAAGCTAAAGTCAAGCTGGAGTGGCCCATTTATTGTAAAATGTACATATCCATATGGGGCTAGAAATTAAGAATCCAAAGATGATGTCATGTTTAAAGTTATTGGTCAAAGATTAAAACCATATTTAGAATACCAACCATGTGAAGAAGACACTAAAATCAACTTGAATAACCCACCAAATCTTGGTTAAATATTTAATGTATGACTAATATTTTTTTTTTATTACTTCGTTTGAGTGTCTGTTGTTGATGATGATGATGATGATGATGATGATTATTATTATTATTATTATTATTATTATTATTAATTTATTAATTTACGTAGTACATCTGTTAAACATTATAATATTTCCTACTTAAGTATTTTTATTTAACAATTGTGTTTTTTCTCATCATTTTTATTTTATGTCATGAGTATTTCAATTAGAAAGATCATCTTGAACCATCTCCAACCTCTTTTACGTGTGAAATTTCACTTAAAAAATTTGATACAAAGCTATAAATCTCATCCAATTTGAGAACGACGACCACTAGAGTTTGTGTCATATGTTGATGATCCTAAAAAAACTTTAGGAAATAGAGGGTGGTATGTACCGTAGTCAATTGGAGCTTGAGGTTAGTGCAATAAGAGGACGAATGTAAGTTTTATTTTATTCATTTTAGTGTGCTTTCTTTTGTTGTTTTGTTGGCTTTCACATTTGTTTTGATTTTGTAGATTTAATTCTCTTTATTTTTGTTATTTTGATTTACATTCCTACATAAATGGCAGATAACGGTACACTGTGACTTTTAAGTTGGTATTTTCAATCTCCCATAATTATTGAAATCCCAAAAATCAAACATAAAATAAATACAACAAAAACTACATAATCATTTTCCTTTTCTCCCTCAAAATGCCCTCAGTAAAATTTACAAAACTCATTGTGAACGATTACGATTGTTAATGATCTATGGCATTCGTTGGTTAATTGAAGCAAAGGTTCGATTAACAGGTAAGTTGTTTTTATCCATTTATATCTTACATGCCTAATTTTGGTAAAAGCACATATACTAAAAAGAGAAGAGCTAAATGACTTGGCCCTAAATATCATAATTGTGTAAGATTTGATTGTAAGAACCCACGTTGTAAATATTTAGGAATGGTTTCTGATGCTCATAAAGATAAAATTAAATTAAAGATATGAGTAAAGAATCGTTGGATGATATCCTACGATCTCTTGAGACGCACGAAGTGGATATGTGCAACGTGCAATTTACGAGTATTGGACACTATTCAGAAAAGAAAGCGCACAGTTTAGTCTTGACAATCTAACTTAAAAAGACTCTGTTTGCCAAGTTATAAGAAAACTAGATGGGAAACTTATCCCCGACCCATAGAAGGCGTTCAAGTCATTATTGGACGTAAAACTAGAGAAAGATGTGAGCCACAATCACAACTACCAATAAATATCCTTTTCAATTTAGTAATCTTTTATTTTATGCATTATTACTACTAATAGTGTGATTTTATGTCTAATTACTATTTACTTTTTCTTTTTTCATGTTTACTTTTCAATAATGAGCTAAAGCTTTATGCGTTATTTGATAATAATACCACTCCTTTTACAGTTGTTTATCATTATGTTTGTCTTTAAATACATACTTCTTTTTCAAACCTTCACAAATTATTTTAGAAAATTATTTCAATGGCAGCATCTTCAAGTAGACAATTCAAAAATATTTGTGTCCTTTCAGGGTTTCGTTATAGAAAGTATAAGAAGTTCGTTGAGGTAGCTATTAATCTTAGTCATGTTATAGCACAGAAAAAACTGCGCCTAGTTTATGGAGGAGGTGACCGAGAGTTATCAAAGTTTATCCCAAAAGCTATTTTCATTAAAGGAAGCCAAGTACTAGGCATCATCCTAAAAGCCTGAAACCTCTAGGATACCTATCTAGCCCACCAACTGGAGATGAACTAATCATCTCAAGTATGCAAGAAAGATTATCAGAAATGCTAAATCGTGCTGATGCTTTTATTTTTTTCCAGGAGATCTTGCAACTCGGAGACACTAATTACATTTGCATCTTGGGCCCATCTAAATATTCATCAAAAACCCATCGGTTTGTTAAATATTAAAAAATTTTATAATGGCTTACTAACATTTCTTAACCATGCAATTAATAATAATTTTGTTTCACCCATTGTTAAAAACACTTTATTTATGCTCCTACTACTAATGAGTTACTTGATCTTTCACAAACTTACAAATTAGAACCATATCCCATGACCTTAGCATTAGATTGGTCGACCGATGATGAAAATAGTAACAGTAGTAAAAAGTGTAAATTAGATTTAACTCTCAATTTGTAAATATTTCTTATTAAAATGCCCATGTAATGTCTTCTAAACTCTACTTCTTTACTTTAGCACAATGTTTCATTCAGGTTGGGGGGAGGGAATAATTGACAGTTGTGGAATGTGTCAATACTAGTGATGGTTTTACTAATTTAGGTTGTAAAAACAAACTTTGGATAAATTTTGAGTCGAAGATCACTAAATATGGAGTGTAGTGGCTGTAGAAACGCATATTCTTAGTCCAAACAAAAAAATTCATCTCCTTTTAAGCTTGTACAACTAATTCAGGTATGATATTCTCTATTTCTTCTTTTATACTTGTATTTCCTTATTTTTTTTATTTTTGCATGCATATATTTAAATTATGGAATGTTAAAAATAATGCTTAAATTAGGTTGGAGGATAGGGATAGTTGATGAAAATTATAAATATGTGTGTTTGTTTATTTTCAATTTAAAAAAAATCTAAAACAACAAATTTATTTTATTGTCTAAGATGGTTGTGTGAAGAGTTACTACTTTTGATATGCATACTAATAGTGTAGATTATATTATATTCTAATTTTAAAATTTATAGTAAGTTGTTTTTGTTCCATTTTCTTTGAATTACTCAAATTTGTGAATTCTCATTTGGTAGTCACTCATGAAACCCTTTTTGTTATTTTATTTATTTATACATGTATTATTAAATCATTCTTCTCAAACACATACTATGACACATGTTAGTGGGTTTTAAGTTAAATTGTTTTCAATATTAGTTCTCTTTATTTATCAGAAAAAATATCCAAGGTGGTGGAAATTATATATATTCTCAAAAAAAAAAGAGAGAAAAAATTAAAATAAATAAATGTGTTTAGTCCTGCTATATTTGAAACTTGAGTAATTAAGTTCGTAGAAGTGTTTAACACTTAGTACCCTAAGGCCAACTGGTCTGGGAGTCATTGGCCTAAAACTCGCTACATAGACTGTAGATATTGTGTTTGCTTATTTATCTGAAAATCCGAGTAATTAAGTTCGTTGGAATATTTTAAAACCTAGTGCCCTAAGGCCAACTAGTCTAGGAGTCATTGACTCAAAGCTCACTACATAGATTAAAGATATACTATTTTAAATTGTATGAATAATTTACTACATAATAAAATATTTTCTCTGATAAATCACTAAAACAAAACTATTGTTCTCTTTTAATAATATTGTATTAATTTTTTTAGCACAAAAGAAGGTTTGTGATATTCTTGATAATGAATGAATGACAAAAAGCTAAAATAAATAAATTAAATAAATTAATTTTGGGAGAATTTATTTATTTAGTAGTTTAGATACTAGATGAACAACTATTTACTTGCATGTGAATTTTGTAAATCTTAACTTAATATAGCACTTTGATTGCTATGGGCTAGCAATAAATTAGTTGGGGGGTGTGATTAGTGTTAAAAATTGTAGGTTTTCTATGTAATATAAATGTTATTTTGTGCTTTTATTATAATTTATATTTGTAATTATGTAATATATTATAAATTTCTAACTATATATTTTCATTTTTGATTTTGTAGTTTTGTGTGTTTATTAAGTAAAAATAATAATTTCAAGCAATTTGAGGCTCTAACATTAACGGATGTATACCAGCGGTCCAAAAAATTAAGCCATTATCGAAGAGGATCCCGACTTTTATTGTAAAATTATAAGTTTTTACTATATTAAGTACGGTAATTAGAAAATTATAAGTTTCTACCATATTAGGTGAGGTAATTGTGAATGGATTGAGTTACGTTTATGTTTTGTTAGTGGGATAAACATAAGGCCGTGATTTAATTGATTTCGTTTATGTGTATGGTGTGGATTAATCATAAATTAGAATAAATAGAGAGGATGGAGAACAAACCTCTCTACACCTCTTTCTTCACTTCTTTATCCCCAATTTCTTCTTATCATCTCTTTTTGTAATTTTTAATAAATTAATAAATAAATTAATTTTATTTTTAATTTTAGTTATTTCTATTTTTATTTATAATTTAATATTAATAATCATTTGTATTTCAATTATGCTAGGCTAAATAATAATAAGTTAGGATAAAGTGAAACTCTTAGTAGAAAAATATGATTTAAGTAAATTCTATTTTTAATTATATAAATTAAGTGATTTTCTAATTAATATTATTCATATTTTATATTTTGAAACTTTGATTTGTTGTAGACAAACAAGGGAGTTTGGCACAATAAATTCTTAATATCTTAGTATAAATTATGGTAAATAACATTTTGACTTATTGTAAATAAATTAAATTTTGGCACACTAAGTACTTAATTCATAATAAAATTAATGAGAAAATAATAATAATTTATACAATTAATCTTTTGAGCAATAAAGAAATATGATAAAAAGAATTTATTAAATTATATTTTACTACTAAGAGTAGATCTAAACTTTAACTAATTTAACTACATAATTTTACTCAAATTAAGTTTCATATTTTAAATTTTATTTTATTTTCTTAGATAAATTAAAATAAACAAATTAAATCTTTTCTATGTGGATCGACCTCGGACTTAATGAACTATATTATAATAAGACACTTTTATACTTGAGAGTTATAAAACACTTTTGAATCGTGTCATTAGCCTAAATTTTGTTAACTTCAGTCTTTAATTTTACAGATCTTGTACGCTGTTCAACGTGTTTTGGTTATGCTAGCCACCAATGATATACTTCGATGTTATTATATGCCGCCAACTATGAGTGAGATAATACAAGTAAGAGATATTTAAGGTGAAGTTACGTGCACTTTGCATTAGATAATTGGAGAGAGTGAGAGGGATATTTTAGTTCAAAAATTAAGTTTATGACTAATTATGATATTAAAATCTTGTGGGGTTAAATGTAAAAATGACAAAAATTTCTAAATTATTTCCGCAAATTTCCTTTTTCAAATTGGTTTTAGTGTCATATTCATACACCACCTGCAAGGGGGCGAACCCAATTAAGGCTCACGCCTTAAAATACATTGCCCCCCTATAGTCCCATTTTTAATTTCTTATATTAATATTAAAAAATTAAAGGAATCCCAAAATCAAGAAATCCCTAAATCATACTTTGACTACCAGTGGGCACCATCACCACCGCCAGCCTGTTGGGGTCACTCGTCCGCGACTGCTATCGCTGAGCTGCTGAGCTTGACATCCCTTGCTGACTTACTGCAGCTACGGCGAGACCAGACGCCATAGATTTGCAACATGTACTTCAATTCATGTTATGATTTCTGATAATTTTTCGATCGAATGGTTAACGAAGAGTTGATATTTTGCATTTGTCTGGATTGTATTCATTATTGACGGTGGGTGCTTGCAAAAAGTGAAAATAACGCCTTATTATAATATATAAAGTGAAAATAATGCTGGTGGTTGCTGATCGTAAGAAATTTAATATATTTTAGAAATTATTTCTTTATATAAAATGAATCGGTGCTTGTACATGCTGTGAACCTATGAAATATATTGAAAAATAATATTTTTATAATATAAAATTTATATTAAATTAATTATTATTTTTATTATTATTATTTTGTTAAATTTTAGTTATTATTGTAGAATTTAAGCTAATAATAATTTTATTTTATTTGAAATAGATAAAAAAAAAAAATTAGAGTGAATCCTTCTAAATTTATTTCTTGAGTCCGCCACTCTTGAATAACTTGAACGTGGCAAAGCTTGATAGCTGGATAACCATTGTAGATACATATGCTGAATTTATTCTAATCGAATGAATTGCACAACACTCTCTGTCTTCTTTTGTTTCTATTACAACAGCCGTTGTCTCTTATATAATTAATATTATTTACTTTTCTATACTTTCTTTATTATCTATATTTACAACAGAATCAGATTAATAACTATTTAAAAAATCTATTTTCTGTTTTTAAAATTAAGTTTTGTTTTGTTGAAATTTTGTACTCTTATTTTTCTTTTATTTGTTTAGTTTAATGCAGTCACAAATTATATACATCTTTGTACATGTTTTACTTTGAAGGCTGTACTTGTGTTGGCCACATTTTTGCATTTGATTTGGTTCATGTACGTAGCGGAATTTAGTTCATGCATCTAATTATTGTATCTTGTGCACTTCATGACATTAAGGCTTTTATAATATCATTCCTTGTTAATATATATATATATATATATTTATTTATTTATTTATTTTATTTGACAGCGGTGGGGTATGGTATTGAAAATTGATGAAACTAAACTATTTAAGGAAAAGCATTTAAAAAATGTGAAGGGTTGGAGTCCAGTTTCGAATTCCAATAGTAGTTGGGATGCAATTCTCTTCTTAATTAATTATAATAAGATTGAAATATATATCTTTTCAGTGTTATATGAGTGTAGAATTTATATGAATTGTATTAAAATTGTTAAAAATAGTTTTCATAATTTTTTATTATAAATATCAATAAAATTTTAATTATAATACATCAATGTGTCAAAAACAATGTGAAAGGGAATCATCATGGTCTAGAGAAAAGCTAAAAAGAAAAAAAGAACGTCTCAATTCATTGTGATGAGTCAGGTTATACTTAATAAGTGTCTATTAAAATATTTTTGTTGATGGATGGTGAATGTATTTTGGGCAGCGCAAATGGAATATGTTCCCTTGAGGAGTGCTACGGTCAATCGCGGCTAACTCACTCTCTCATTTTAGATGCGACGTGTGTTCCTTGCATTTCTATTTATATTTACATTGCTTTTTTTGTCTTGTATCCATTGTCTTAGCCCTTATTTGACTTAAATATCATCCTATATATTTACAATAATTACGGTCATGCCACTTTATATTTACCACATATTAGCTCTCCGATTGCTTCTCTAAAATTGTTTCCGACTATTTCTCCTTAATTTCAAGAAATTGCCTTTAATTACTTATCGCAAGATACAGAGAGGCCACAGAGCGTAGAAACTTAGAAATTTTTTCGAACTATACTTATAGCTATCGATCTAAGCTTCATGTAATTTTTATTTTTGTAAGAACCACACATCGATTTAAATAAATAAACAACGAACTAACAAATGATTTCTAGATACCTTTTTCAATTACTTGGAGAGTTATTTATAATAATATTTTATATAAAGTTTACACCCTTTCAGTTTTCAAACTTAAAAAATATGTGATTATATTTAAACGATGTGTTATAGGGCACATGTCGAATCTAGAATGAGAAAGGCAGGCACTCCTCTTTCCCATCATATGTTATCGGTGCTCTTTCATTTGCTTGGGTAATCATCATAATTTTACTCCCTTATTTTTATTAATTTATATATATATTTTAGAGAAATTATTACTTTCATTCATTCAACATTTTGAATAAGTACAAAATTTGATTTGGTATATAATCTAACCATAATACAAAATTATTGAGCTCTAAAACTAATTTTGCAAGTGAGTATGCTAAACCATTACAACCTCTTGGGGTAAATTGTATTTTCACTTGATTCAATCTTTTTACCCTATTTTGAATTTCAGTCATAATTCAAAAAATCTCAACTCTTGTGCTTTTTTTAAAGGAGACTAAGTCTACTACTTTCTGCAAATCTGATTCAATAATCAATGGAAGATATCATGCATTCTCTGTAATTTCCAACCCAAACTCAGTTGCTTTAGCTTCTGCGTAATCAACTTTATTAATAAAATTTGTGGACTTCATAGCTTCTGCTATAAACTTTCCTTCTGAATTCCTGATTACAACCCCCAAGCAAGTTCTTTATTGATCTATCTTCACAAACTCTGTTGCTTTAGCTTCTGCATAATCAACTTTATTATTAAAATTTGTGGACTTCATAGTTTCTGCTACAAACTTTCCTTCTGAATTCCTGATTACAAACCCCAAGCCAGTTCTTTTTTTATCTATCTTCACTATTACATCCACGTTAACCTTAAACCAACCTGCATATGGAGGTCTCCAGTGTTTTTGGACAGCAGCACTTTGCTTTGTGTTATCTTGCAATTGAAGCATTTGAATTCTTCTATAGGATTGCACAATTTCTTCTGCTTCAGCAACTGATAATTGAGAATCTTCCTCTTTGTTTTAAAAAATGAAAAGATTCATTCAGTGCCAAATGCTCCAGCACAATGCAACTATCAACTTCATTTCAGCCTTGTTCTTATTTCCATTCATAGCTTGTAATAAGCTAAAAACATCTATGTTTTTGCAGAGCCTAATATCCTCTTCAAAATATGTCACCCTTCGTGTTTTTTTTAAAGCCTTACACTAAAAAATGTATGGCAGATGAATTCACATGTATTTTTACACCTCTAAGGGAATTACACAGCTTTCTTCTTCTATAGATTCTCTGCTAATCTGCTGCCCACCACATGAAGATCTTGACTTTTTTTAGAATTTGAAGATACTATTGATGCTGTTTTCTGCTCGCCTCTAAGTAGTGTCGTTGCCTTCTAGTCGCTGGTTGCTCGAGCAGAATTTCCGGTCAATTCCTACATTTTTTCGCGAGCTTCTCTTACTCGAGCCTTCTCTTGGCTATGCCTGGCTCTGTCTCGCCTTAGGTTAGGCTTAGAGACTTATGGCCTTTAGCGTTCTTTGTTTTTATAAGTCTTAATTCGCTCAGTATTGGATTAATTTTGGAGCGTTTTCTTGCTTTCATTAATGTACAAGATTTTACACACTTTTATCTTGAGGAAAACCGAATATCAACGCTTGTAATATAAGGGAACTTCATCGGAAATACTTCATCGGATGTTGTGCATTCCATGGCCTTTTAACTTCTCTCCCATCCGGATAGGATAGCCTATATGCCCCGAGACCTGCCACTTACGTAAATCCTCGTAAGGACCTTCTCAATTTGGGCCCAACACCCCTTGCTCGGATCTTTAGTGTTCGGTTCACCCTTCTAAGTACCAAGTCTTTCACCTTAAATCGGCGGATATGCACGTTCCGGTTGTAGTAACGAGCCACCCTCTACTGATATCCCGACACCTTCATTGCCGACATTTCCCTTTTTCCTCCAAGCAGGTCCAAACTTGCACACATCTCGCTCGTTGTTCTGCTCCTCATCGAAGTGTTCCATCCGATGTGTGCTTATCCCAATCTCAAATGGGATAACTGCTTCGTGCCCAAATGTCAAGGAAAACGACGTCTTCCCCGTAACGGTCTTGTGTGGTTCTGTAAGCCCACAGTACACCAGGCAGCTCGTCCATCCATACTCCTTTCTGCTCTCCCAGTCTGATTTTTAATAGACGCTTTATAGTTTTGTTCGCGGCCTCCACTTGCCTGTTTGATTGTGGATGTGACGGCGAGTAGAACTTCAGCTCTATTCCTATATTTTTGCAGAAGTCTCTGAACTTGTTGTTGTCGATTTGTCTCCCATTATCCGTGACCAGCGCGTGGGAGATTCCATACCTGCAAATCACATTTCTCCAAATAAATTCAATAGTTTTTCTTTCTGTAATGCTGCTTAAAGCTTCCACTTCAATCCATTTAGTAAAATAATCGATTGCCACCACAGCATGTGTTGCAGATGCTCTTCCTTTTGGTAGTGGTCCATCAGATCAATCTCCCATTGAGCAAAGGGCCAGGATGAGTTCATCACAGTAAGGTTCTCTAGAGGTTGAGCAATGAAGTTGGCGAAGCTTTGACAACTCTTGCAGCTTATGGTTTTTTCTTGTGCGTCCTGATGAATTCTGGGCCAAAAGTACCCTTACCTCAAAACCTTGAAAGCTAGAGACCTTGCACCGGAGTGGTTTCCACAAATCCCCTCATGTATTTCCCTGAGGACATAATCAGCCTCTTCCTCGTCCAAACAGCGTAACAGCGGCAAGGTGTATCCCTGTCTGTACAACACCACTTATTACCGAATAATCACCTCTCTTATCATAGTGCCACAACACTTGATCTGGTTTTGGTTTTCTTGGGAGAGGGATCTTTATAATTTGGTCAGCATAATCTCTTAAGAAATGTTGTTGAATCATTTCCAAATTCCATTCATGCTCATCATTTATCAGCTCAGAAAAAGTTGTCTGTGAATGTAGGCTTTGAGGGAAAATTGGCTTAAAAGTTACAGGTCTTGGCAGCCATTGACTTTGATACACTTGCACCTGCTCTCCATTCTCAATTCTTCATCACAAACCCTTCTCAATAACTTCTCTTCCCCAAAGAATACTCCTCCATATAAAGGAAAGGTAAGAGCTTAATTGTGCCTTCAAAAAACTTGAATGTTTGAAATATATGGCCTTCATTACTCCAACTACCAAGGAATCTGGCACTTGAATGATCCTCCAGCTCTGTTTAGCCATTAGAGCTTGATTAAAGCTAGACAGATCTCAAAATCTCAGTCCACATCTTCATTTAGCTTGACACATTCTTTCCTACTTTGACCAATAAATAGGCCTATGATTTCTATTGTTTCCCCACCAAAATCTAGCAATGACCTTTTGCATATCTTCATAAAGTCCTAAAGAAAGCTTAAACACACTCATAGCATAAGCCAGGATCGCTTGAGCAACTACTTTGATCAAAATTTCCTTTCCACCGCATGAGAAGAGCTTTGCTTGCCAATTGGAAAGCTTCTGAAAATTCAAAGCTTGATATCATTGAAAAATCTAGTCTTTTTTCTTCCCACCATAGAGGGTAGTCCGAGATATTTCTCATGTTTGAGATCACTTAAGATGAAAGATGTTCTTTATTGTATAGATCCGCTCTTGTTTAATATTTTCACCGGAAAACATGGATGACTTCTTGTAATTAAAAATTTGGTGGAGGTAACAACATAGCAATCAAATGTTTGCTTTAGGTTTGAACAATCTTCTCTTGTGGCTTTCAGTAAATATTAAACTATCATCCGCAAACAAAAGATGAATAATAGACAGCTCCTTACTCGAACTTTAGCCCATGATTATGCTTATGTAATTCAGAGTGCTGGATCGGACCTTTAGCAATCTCATTTATCAACACAGAAAAGATGATGTGGTTATGCACCTCATAATCAGTTCAACAAATTTTGAAGAGAACCCCAATTTTTCCATGGTACATTTCAAGAAATTTTATTCCACCCTATCATATACTTTACTAATTATCCAATTTGAAAGCCACTAACCCATGCTTTTTCCCTTTACTAAGCCTTATTTTATGAGGACATTCATAACTTATAATTATATTATCAGTTATGAGTCTATTAGAAACAAAGGCACTTTAATTTGGTGAAATTACATGATTCAAAATCAGTTTCAATCTATTTGCAATAACTTTTGCCATAATTCTATAAAATAGATTACATAGGCTGATTAGTCTAAAATCCACCACTGTCCTAAGTGTTTTGACCTTTGGAATCAAAGCAATGTATGTGTGATTCAGAGGAGTACTGTTACCTCCATCATTGAGAGTGTGCAAGCAACTGGCTATGACACCTTGGCTCACTGATTTACAGTGCTTTTGAAAAAAGGCTACTGGAAGACCATCTGCCCAGGGACTTTAGTCGGATGCATTTGACTCAAATCTTCTATGATGTCTGCTTCTGTAAATGGCTTTTTCAGTTATGCATTCTTCTCCTCAGAGACTTTACAAAGCATGTCTTTGAGTGCAGTCTCCACTTGGTGGTGAGATAGGTTGGTTGAAGTAAAAAGGTTATCATAGTATTCACAAAAATTATCTCGATCCTCTCTGCTTCTTCTGTCCATTTGTTATTTTTATCAATAACCCTCCGATTCTGTTTTTCCTTTTCCTTGTTGTAGCTTTGGAATAGAAAAACTTTGTATTTTTATCAGCTTCTCGTAACCATACAACCCTAGACCTCTGTAAGTCATCAATCTGTTTTTCTACATTCTTGATTTCAGTTCCATTGACATATTGATTGTTGCTCTCTTTGTAGGCCTCCAAATCTTTCAGCAGCTGCTTCAACTTTTTCTCTCTATCTCCAAACTCTTCCTTGCTCCACAGTTGTAATTCAGCCAATGAGTTCTTTTACTGTCTTTTTAAACTGAGTAACAGGGTCTTCACAATCCCACTTGCTGGTGTCCATTCATTCAGATTGAATGACCTCTTGACACTTCTCATATGGGCTTCACATGTCTTCAAAATAGACCGTTGAGAAAGTTCTTATATTGTACTTTTTGCTTCTACGAGCATTAACGGGATTGTGATCCGAAGTCCATGTTTCAAAGTGTTTTGCTGCTGTTTCATGAAACATACTACCCCAATCCATGCAACAAAAAAAAAAAGTCTTCCTCCACCAAATAAGGACCAAACCTTCTGTTGTACCATGTAAATAGATGGCCCTTACACCCCAGTCTCTCAAACCACAAAACTTTATAGCTTTTACGACCGACACACGCCCATCATTCTTTCCAATCTTCTCATTCAACTGCAAAATCTCTTTAAAATCTCTAAAGCAGAGCCAAGGTAATGAGTACAAACCAGCTAATCTTCGCAACAAAGTCCACGTTTGTTGTTTTTAATCTGTTACAGTATGTCATAAATTCTAGTACATCTCCAAAAACTACCATTTTTAGGATGAACCATTGCCCCTATATGGTGCCTATTTTACGATTTTATATCCACAACTACATCTGATTTCCACAACAAAGCCAAATCACCACATCTACCTTTATTGCTAATAGCAAAACAATTTTCAAAATTCAACTTCTTACATTTATCCTGCATTTGCCTAGACCTCATCTTAGTTTCACACAAGAACATAATTTGAGGCCTATGCATTTGGAGAATATTTTGGGTTTCACGGAACGCTCGGTCATTCCCCAACCCCCGAACGTTCCAACTTAGGATCCTCGTGGCTTTTGGCGGGGCTGGCTTCCAGCCTCTGCAATTAATTCCTCCATGGCTGTTATTGCTGTCATCTCCACATCTCTGCTCTGTTTTGTTTCCCAGTCAATTTTTCCCTTCGCCGTTAGAGAGTAATTGTTATTTTGGCTGGAACTGCATGTGCTCCTCTTTTTTTCATTTGGACTTGCCCAACTAATATCTCCCTTAGGCCTCTTTAAACTCTTTGGCCCATTGTCTAATGTTAGACTCCTTTCAATAATGCTAGACTCTTTGACACTCCTTTCAATAAATGGGCCTCCCTATCCCGTGGGTCCTGTTCAATGCCATTTTCTTCCATCCCATTTTTCTTGTTTTGCTCAATTCCCATTTCAACTTCCCTCTCATCATTGTTTTCGCTTCCCCCCTCACTTTTCAGCTTTTTAGCTACGAGCATTCTCTTTTGATACTGGGGACATGTCCGAATTAAAATATATTTATAATTTTTTTCAACAATCAAGATAATATATAGATTTTTTTTTAATCTATATAATTCTCGCCGATAGTTTGTTTTGATTCGTAATAATAGTAAATAAACTTAAGGAAGACATTTCTAAAAAATAAAATATCCATGCATTAATATTTGGAAACAATAATATTCACAATAAAAATAAAAATACAAAAACTATAAATATATTTTATTTTATCAGTAACGATAATCTAAGATCGCTTTAGCAAGTTATCCGTTGAGTAGTTCACGCCGCCACTTACTGCACTCCAATTAATCATTAGATTATTTACTTTCATGTCCTAACATGATCAACCTCAACCTGGATGCGCCAACCTTTAGCTACATTTTTCGAACAATCTTGGGATACCCACCTCTTCTATCCTCGATCGACTTGTATTCAAATCAACTTGACTCTCGGTTGACCATCTTCATTTTCTCGCTCACTATTATTGTTTCCGTGTTAACTGCTCATCACCACTAGATTGCCCTCAAGTTTTGATTAAAGCTGAACCTCACAATCTCGCTTATATGCTTTCATCTTCCACCGCTCCCTTCCTCTATTCAACTTTATCGCTTCCACAATCGTAAGAGCTTTCAACCATGGCCCATAAGCTATCTCTTTTCTAGCTTGGTTTTGTAATGAATGCACTCCCGTATTGATGTCCAATACGGCCACAAACAAAACAAAAATTCTACCCTTACATTCTCTTTTTCTGCTCCCTCTTCTTCAGCATCCTCCTCGTCTCGCAACCTCCTTATCTTTTAATTCCAACATCTTTTTCGATAGGTTAGTCACATCAATCGAGATTCCGAGCCCGATACACTTGCCAAAACGCTCTCCGTAAGCATTCATCCCAACTTCCTCTACCTTCGCGATTTCTTCACCAATCTCTTTAATTGTTTCTTCATCCATATACATGATGGGGACATTATGTATTTGAACCCACAAAGACGTATGAGTGAAGGACTGTCTGGTTACCTCTTTATTGATGCAGTTTTTCCCGCGTGCCTTCAAACAGTATTCTGAACCTTCTGCTCGCGACTATCTATAGTATCCTGAATCCTCCTGTCACGATTAGCTCGAGCTCGAGCAGGATCGCCTTCCAATTCCGATTCCTCCGGATCCACTAAAACGGAGTTTCCTGACTTGTACTCACGTAAAACAGTGGTCAAGGGTCGCCGGCGAGTTCCCAAGAAAACCCTCCGACGCCAAGTCGGAATCGGGTTGTTCTTTTCGTGATCCTCTTAGCTAGAGAGACCGGAGAGGTAAAGGGATATTCTTTTGCCTTCCTTTTCAAATGATAATGGGAATCCTGTAAATCGTAGTAAAGTCGACCAAGATAGGAAGAACCTGTCCAAAATTTTGGAATCCCTCTGAATGAATTTTTCCAACCCTTGTAACGTACTGTTCATTTCCTTTTATACTCCATTTTTCCCGCTCTTTCTCTCCAAGAGCATACATTCCCGCATCAGTGGTGTCTGGCCCTCCGACAACCGGATTGGCGAATATTCCCTGGGATGCGCTACTGCCTCCTTAACCCGGCTTATGTGGCCGATCACCATGCTCGTGCATGTGCGCTAGGAATGATGACACAATGGGGCATGTGCCTACCATCTGCAATAAGTACCACCACTATACCATGTGGACCCCGATCGACATCCAAAGGTGTGCCGTGATCTCGGGAAGCGGGCCTGGCCGCCCTAGTCGGGTCTCGGCCGCCCTAGGCCGGGTCTCGGCTTCCCTAGGCCGGGTCTTACGCCTATCTCGGTCGATGACTAAGATGGTCCAACTAGGCTCGAGGACTTGACTCCACGAAAGCGTAAAGGAGAGCTCTGGTCTCGATCGACCTCTAATTCCTCGACCTTGACCAGCTTTGATCGAACCTCGATGATCTCGAGCGGTAAGAGAGCTCTGAGCTCGAACGACTCTAAATCCCCGACCTCGACCAGCCTTTGACGCCCCGATGAGATCTGCCTTCGTGCTGGCTCTGGACTTCGCTCGAGCTAGACCGTCCTCGTGGTACTTTATTCGAGCTGGAAGGGCCTCGAGAAGACCTCGCCTGATATTACCCAAACACCAGTCCCCAGCTTTAGTCTTTGAGTGAAGCGAGATAAGACCGAAACTCATTAACGATGGGTCAATTTGCGGCCTTTTACGCTTCCTTACGCTTACCGCTTGTCTCCCACTTCAATCATTTACGATTAAGGCTGACACGTGGTCGATCCCACCGTGCATTTAAAATTCAAGCGGATCGCTATCCGAAAGGTCGAGTCCTCGAAACGCACGCCGCCAACAAGAGATGCGCCCTCCTCTTTAAAAACACCCAACTTCTTCATTGTTCCTCTCGCTTGCTTACTTTCGCTCAAATTCAAAATTAACTGCCTCCGCCATTTACTCATCTCCTTCTTTCCGTCAGTGGTGATTTCCTGCCATCTACACTTCCTTTCACGCTCGTGTACAAGCCCTTCTTCCACTTCCCGCCCCATTATGTTTCTTCCTCACTCGAACTCCGTAGTCTATACCCTTAGGAGAGAAAATGTCAAACCCCAAAGATGCCCGTAGGATGTTGCTCTGAGGATTCGTCCTCCTCAAGTAATGCGCAATCTCTTAGTATAATTCCCGTGAGGGATTCCAGTCGAGGGGAACTTCCCGCGCAGAAACCCACCAGGCCGAGTGAAAGGGCCACCAAAGGTCCGAGCGTGGGAATACCCCATCGATCATGTGAGATGTGAGACCACCCCTGATTTAGATAGCATAGGCAGCACTTACCACATACCCGAGAGTATAGTCCCAAGGTCACGCAGTGGTGAAATCCTCACCATCCCCCAAGGATACACGACCTTCCACTTGAGTGCTTTAAATGGGGTCAGCCGCCTCCAGCCTTACTTTGCCCTGGTTTTGTCCAGATTTCGTCGGCCCCGGGCAATTAAACCCGAATGGATGGAGGGTCATTTCCTGACTCTTAGGTTGTGGAAGCCATGGCTCGGTGAACCCCGTAGGGAGCTCGTGCACCTTTACCAACTGAAGTGCAGCTCAAGGATGCCTGGTTGGTATTATCTTAACTCCAACTCAAGGGTAAAAAGCCTATCACCGATCTCCCAACCTCCTGTGGCAACCGGAAGAGCAAATTCTTCTTAGTTGGGAGAATGGGGCAAGTCAGACCCGCAATGAGGGGTCTCTCCGGCCCACGACACTTTTGCAGTCCGTGTCGCTTATCTTCCTCATGGATTTTTTTTTTTTTAACTTTTAGTTTTCCCGCTCACATCCGTTCTCATTATTTTGACTTGGTTGTTTCGCAGCCTCCGGGTGCTTCTCATCCAATCGGGTAGCTCGAGCACACGTGCAGATCGTTTTACAAACGCAAGCTCGCAGTGGAGTCGCTAATGTCCCAAAAATTTTGGAGTCCAATTTAATACCGAGTGAAGACATGAGCAGCAGGATGCGTGAGATGTTACATCGACAGCATGGGACGTACCGGCGCGCGAGCACCTCAAAGAGGCCGCGAACAAAAATGGGTGTTCCACCTCCATCCGTTCGGGCTTCTTCTTCTGCTCAGCAGGTCGAGCGAGCAGCGAAAGGTCCTCCACGCAGGCGACCAAGGACCGTTGCTCTAGCTCGCCCTCGAACCGACAATGTGCAGGAGCAAAGTCACCGGCCGCACCGAGCCTTACTCGAGGACCCACAATGAGGAGTCAGGCGCAGATTCTTGGATGAGCTGGAATCTTTAATTCACGATGAGTTGCTCAATGCTTTCCAATGACTCTCCTCCCGAGCTTTACAACCGCGACTAGGCTCAATAAAATGGCTCAAGGCTCCCAGGAAGAACTTCAAACAAAGGTTCAGAGCTTGGAGCAGATTGTGGGCGAGCTGAAAGAGGAGAACCAAAAGCTTCAAAAGGAGAACTCATATTTTATGAGAGGACAAGAATGGCCGACTCTAAGGCCTCTCAGCCTGTAGGGAGTCGATTGTCACCGCGAAGAGTCAGCGATGCTCGAAATGATCCGGACACTCGTAAATCTTTCTTCGAGCAGCACCATGGATGAGGAAACCACCTGCCTTCAAGCGGCGATTGACGCTTTAAAGGTCCAAACTCGCCACCGAATACAACAACCAAGGCACTCCAACTATGATTGCCTTATGTATGCTTTTGGCAAGGCATACCCCGAGGCCGACATGTCCAAGGTCAAGAGGGTGTAGTCGAATACATGAGCACTCACAAAGCTCCCAACCAAGTGGTCCGAGTTGCTCCATCCGAGCCTCTAGCTATTGTCGAGAGCTCGCTCCTCCTCCCGCCGATGTCCCTCCAACCGATGCTCCTCCCGCCGATGTTGCTTTTACTCTGCTCCCGATGCTCCACCTGCTGCACCGACATCGTCCCTCCCGATGCATAGACTCTGATTCTCTTTTTTTTTTTTTACATTTCCTGACTTGTAGTTCTTCCGATAAATAAATAAAAATACGTGTTTGAGTAACAATCATATGTGCAAGCTTCGTGTTTCACACTTATGAGATTATCTTCGGATGCTTGGTCAAGAAGAATTATTTATAAGTGTTGGGCTCTTCTTTGTTTTTTCCTAAGTATAATGTTGTTTAACCTCGTGCATGTTTAGACTTTGCTTTGGCTCAATCGAAAGCCTTATGCTTATCTCGTGAGCTCATTCCCACTGGGCTCAAGATTTTGCTCATGGTCCAGTGTCCCTTATTCGGTGAGCCTGCTTACCTCGAGCTCTGGCCATTGCTCGAGTTTAAACCATGTAACCTCCTCACACCTTTCTTACTCGAGCCTACAATTGGCTCCTCGCTAGACATCGTCCCGCCTAGTGGCTTAGAGCTTGGGACTTTTGGCCTTAGCATTTTCATGAGCTTCCTCCGCTTGTAATTAGCCTCGCATGCACCGTCCCCGCCTAGGACTTAGGCTTGGGACTCTCGGCCTTGTGTTCTTCGTGAGTCGCTTCGCCGGCCCGCACTGACCCTAGTTTAGCACCGTCCCGCCTAAGACTTAGGCTTGGGACTTTGGCCAAGTGGGTTCTTCTTGAACTTCGCCGGCCCGCAATCGACCCAAGCTTCTTCCGCTCGGCCTCGCAATCGACCCAAGCTTCTTCAGTGTTACTCCCGCCGGCCTCGCACTAACCCAAGCTTGGTACCGTCCCGCCTAAGACTTAGGATTTGGGACTTTGGCCAAGGAGTTCTTCTTGAACTCCCCGCCGGCCTCGCAATCGACCCAAGCTTAGCACCGCCCCGCCTAATACTTAGGCGCTGGGACTTCCGGCCATGGAATTCTATGCGAGCTTCTTCCGCTCAGGCCTACAATTGACCCAAGCTGGCAATCGTCTCCGCCTAAGACTTAGGCTTTGAGAATTTTGGCCAAGGAGTTCTTCTTGAACTCTCGCCGGCCTCAGCAATCGACCCAAGCTTGGCACCGTCTCCGCTTAAGA
>CM046811.1:28502939-28598802 GCA_025617385.1 Murraya koenigii
CATGTAAGAATAAGAATAACATTCATGTGTAAGTTCGAAATGAAGACGACAGAAGAACTCCTCGGCCGGAAGTCCCAGCCTGGGAGTCATTAGGGCGTGGCGGTCTTAGCTCAGGTCGATTGAGACCCGCGAGGCGGGGTATCGTCCAGAAGACCTCGGGTCGATTAAAAGGCTCGGCGGAAAAGAACTCCTCGGCGAAGTCCCAGCTAAGTCATTAGTGCGGGGCGGTGCCAAGCTGGTCGAGTGAAGAAAGAGCGGGGCGTATCATCGAGAAGACCTCGGGTCGATTAAAAGGCTCGGCGGAGAGAAGAGCTCCTGTGGCGGAAGTCCCAAGCTAACTCGTTAGGCGGGGCGGTTGCCAGCTTCGGGTCGATTGAAGACGGAGGCGGGGATGTTATCGGAAGACGCTCGGGTGATTAAAGGCTCGGCGGAAGAAGAACTCCTCGTGAGAAGTCCCAGCTCTAAGTCATTCGGCGAGGACGGTGCTCAGCTCGGGTCGATTGAAGACCCAGGCGGGGAGTGATCGTCGGAAGACACTCGGGTCGATTAAAGGCTCGACGAAGCGAAGAGCTCCTTGGCGAGAAGTCCCGAGCCTAGACGTCGTTAGGCGGGGCGTCGCTGAGCTCAGGTCGATTGAAGGCCGGGCAGGAGTGTCATCGGAAGACATCGGGTCGATTAGAGCGCTCGAGGAGAGAAGAGCTCCTTGGCGGAAGTCCAGCCTAAGTCATTAGGCGGGACGGTTGCTAGCTTCGGGTCGATTGAAGACCCGAGGCGAGGAGTGTTATCGAGGAAGACCTCGGGTGATTAAAGGCTCGGCGGAAGAAGAACTCCTCGGCGAAGTCCCAGCTTAAGTCATTAGGCGGGACGGTGCTGGCTTCGGGTCGATTGAAGACCCGAGGCGGGAGTATCATCGAAGACCTCGGGTCGATTAAAGGCTCGGCGAAGAGCTCCTGGCTGGGTCCCAGGCGCGCAGTCGTTGGGCGGGGCGGTCATGGCTTCAGGTCGGGTGAAGAAAGGCGGGAGTATCCTTCGAAGGAGGCCTCGGGTCGATTAAAAAGGCTCGGCGGAGAAGAAGCTCCTTGGGCGGAGATCCCGAGCTAGGTCGTTCGTGGGGCGGTGCTCAGGCTGGTCGGTTGAGGCCAGGAGGCGAGGTGTGCTCGAGAAGACCTCGGATTGATTAAAAGCTCAGCGGGAAGAAGAACTCCTCGGCGGAAGTCCCAGCCTTAAGTCGTTGGCGGGGATCGGTGCTGGTTCAGGTCAGTGACAGAGGGTATCGTGACTAAGTGTTGAAAACTCTTAATATCAAAACACAATTCAAGATGATTGGGCTGGATTAAAGGTTGAGACTGATTGTTGAGACTGGTTGAAACAGAGGTCTGACCCTGGGATCATTAGGCAGGGTGATTATAGCTTCAGGTCAGGTGAAAGCGGGGTATTGTCGGCCTCGGGTCAATTAAAACTCGAGCGGAGAGAACATGGGCCAGGTCCCAGCTAGAGTCATTGGGTGGGATGGTGCCATGCTCGGGTCGATTGAAGACCCAGGCGGGGTGTTGTCGAGCGCTCGGGTCAGTTAAAACAGGCGGATGTTTCGAAGAACTCCTTGGCGGAGGTCCGGGGCGGTCTGCGGCTTCGGGTGAAGACCCGGGCTTGAGGTGTTATCGAGAAGGCAGCTACGGGTCGATTAAAAGCTCGTAGGAGTCCCAGTCCAATTCCGGCGGGGACGGTGCCTAGTGAGAGTCCGGTTAAGGGAAGAGCGACTGCATGCATTGGCTAGCGGCGAAAGTCCCAGCTAACTCTTGGAGCAGGACGTTACCTGTGGTCGATTAAAAGGCAGGGCGCGGGTTCAAATAGGAACCCTTGTCCATTCCTAGGCATAAGCTCTGGGAGGCGTTGTCTAGCAAGAGTCGAATGCGGGCTCGAGCAGGTCAAATGAGCTATAAATGAGCCTTAAGGCTTTTAGCGCTTCAAGTCGAATGACAAAACTCCACCGTGTATGGTTAAAAGCGGCGTGCTGGCCCAGGCGTAAATGAAATGGGAAGTCCATGGCATAGAAAATTTGCTTGTGAGCATATTGAAAGTCGATTCCTGAAGCCGAGACATGTGCACCACGAGGCATTCAGTAGAGTTGTTCAACATGTCTTTTTATTCATTTGAAATGATTCGTATAAAAAAAAAAAAAAAAAAGAAGAAGAAGAAGAAGAAAGAGTCCAAGTCGTTCATGACCGAGCGAAGGAAGCGAGCATCAGCAGTGAGGGCGTCTTCAAGAGGCCAGCGGAGTGGATGTGCACATAGGCTGAGGAGAAGCAGCGGGAGGCGTCGATAGTGAGGCTAGACGGGAGGGTGTGGAAGAAGAGGCTCTACGCGCCCTGGGGCTCGGATGAAATAGCTTCGGGGTTGCTCGTGTATTGAGTACGTACCCTTGACACTTGGACATAGCCGACTCAGGGTATGTGCCTTGCAGCACATAAGGCGGTCGTGGCTAGTGGCCTGGGTGCCCAGTGTGGTTCCTCCAGCCAGCTAATTATGGTCACTCAGTGAGCCAGACAGATCAGGTTGCCAGTTGGTGGCTGGTGAGCTGTGGTGGGCCTTCCTGGGTGGTCATTGGTGGATCGTGTTGCGGGTGCGAAGTGCGGCGGGAGCAGGGGACCCACTTAAGCTAAAGTCTGTTGTGCCAGCTCTCCCGGGTACTCTTCTTCCAGTTTGCCACGGAGGTCGGGAGATCGATGGGCTTCACACTTGGCGGAGGTGAGTGGCCTGACCGGTCATCCCAGCTCAAGTCCGTTGTTGGTGAGGGTGTCGATTTCCCTCACAGGGCTCGTCCGGTCACGGCGTTTCCACAAAGCGAAGAGTCAGGAAAGGACCCTCCGCCCATTCGGGTTCAATTGCCCGAGGGCGAGGCGGAACCAGACGGAACCCGGCCAAAATAAGGTTGGAGGCGGCTAACCCCGTTTGAAGCACTCAGGGTAGAAGGTTGTATATCCTTGGGAGACGGTGAGGATTTCACCACTGCGTGACCTTAAACTTCTACTACTCAGGTATGTTGTAAGTCTGCCTAAGTCTATCTAAGTCGGGAGGGTGGTTTCACACTCGGGAGGTCAATGGGGTATTCCCGTATTCGGACCTTTGGTTGGCCCTCGATCCTTTCTTTGTGTGGGTCTCGACCACGGGTAACTCACTCTACGGACTAGAATCCCTCACGGGGATTATGCTAAGGGTTGTGCCTCACTAGAGGAGGAAGAGTCCTCCGGCGACATCCTACGGGGTTACGAAGGATTTGACATTTTCTGAGGGTATGAACTAACGGGGAGCGGGAGAAGAAGCGAGTAGTGGCGGGAAGCGGAAGAATGGTTTGTGCACGAACAACGAAAGGAAGTGTGGTTGGCAGGAAATCACCTTAGCGGGAAGAAGAAGAAGCGATGGCGGCGGAGGCGGATCAATTGTGAGTTTGAGCGAAAAGCAAGCAAATAGAGAGCGAGTGAAGAAGTTGGGGATTTTTAAAGAGGTGAGCAGCGTCCACTTCCATTGGCGGCGTGCGTTTCGAGGACACGACCTTTTAGGTCACGTCCTTTCGAATTTCAAATGCAGCTAGGATCGACCACGCGTCACGCTAAAGGTGAATTGGCTGAGGTGGGAGGCAGGTTGGAAAGCGTGGGGAAGAGTAAAAGGCAGCGAATTGGCCCGTCATTCTTGAGTTTCAGTCTTGTCTCGCTTCACTCGAAGACTAGAAACTAGGGGACTGGTGTTTGGGTAATATCGAGACGGGCCCTCGAAGCCCATCCAGTTCGAGTAAGACAACTGGGACAGACTAGCCCGAAGCAACCTTTTGGGTCAAGCTGGTCAAGGTCGAGGAATTCAGAGATGCTCGAGCCAGAGCACTCCATCACTGACTCGAGGTCGTCCCTCGGGTCAAGGCTGGTCAAGGTCGAGGAATTCGGAGATGCTCGAGCCCAGGCACTCCATCACCTGACTCGAGGTCGTCCCTCGGGTCAAGGCTGGTCAAGGTCGGGAGCTAGGCACTCCTTCGCGTGCTCGAGGTCGTCCTCGGTCAAAATCCGAGGAGCACGGTGGGCAAGACCAGAGCCGAGGCAGCCAGAGCCGTTTTCTCGGAATCTGCACACGCTTTTAATGTCATTGGGATCCCGCATGGTGTGGTGGTGATCTTGTTGCGGTGGCAGGCACATGCCTCAAGGTGTCATCATTCCTGGCTCACTTGCAGGCATGGTGATCGGCCACGTGAATCGGGTTAAGGGGACGGTAGCTCATCCCAGGGAATATTCAGCTAAACCCGGTTGTCGAGAGGGACCCGGATACCACTAGCGTGGGAGTGGACGACTGGAAAGGAAAAGAGCGGGAAAAATGGAGTATAAAAGGAAGCGAAGGGAGCGTTACAAGGGTTGGAACTTCGATTCGAGAAAGGATCCAGTAACTTGATCTGAGTTCTTCCTTTCTAATTTCTTTCACTGATTTTCTCGAAAAAACACCATACTTATCCAAAAGGCGAAATAATACCCTTTCATCTTTCGGCCTCCTCACTAAGGAGATACCAAAAGACAAACCCGATTCTTGACTTAAGCGTCGGAGGGTTTCGCGGGACACGCCCGGCGACCACGACCGGTTTTACGTGAGTGCTGGTCAGGAAGATCTCCGATTCGAAGAAGACAGCGAGCAGGGACGAATGAGGCAATCTCGCTCGAGATCTAGCTTGTCGGGAGCGGAAGGATCGAAGTCTTGTTTGTATCCAGATAGCGAAGGTTTAGAGGATCACCTTTCGGCGCTTGGAGGCCTTGTTTGAAGGTTCGAAGCACTTGTTGAGGCACGCGGAAAAGCTGCATCAACACTATCTTCACAAACTCTGTTGCTTTAGCTTCTGCATAATCAACTTTATTATTAAAATTTGTGGACTTCATAGTTTCTGCTACAAACTTTCCTTCCGAATTCCTGATTACAAACCCCAAGCCAGTTCTTTTTTTATCTATCTTCACTACTACATCCACGTTAACCTTAAACCAACCTCGCATATGGAGGTCTCCGAGTGTTTTGGACAGCGACACTTTGCTTTGTGTTATCTTGCAATTGAAGCATTTGAATTCTTCTATAGGATTGCACAATTTCTTCTGCTTCAGCAACTGATAATTGAGAATCTTCCTCTTTGTTTTAAAAAATGAAAAGATTCATTCAGTGCCAAATGCTCCAGCACAATGCAACTATCAACTTCATTTCAGCCTTGTTCTTATTTCCATTCATAGCTTGTAATAAGCTAAAAACATCTATGTTTTTGCAGAGCCTAATATCCTCTTCAAAATATGTCACCCTTCGTGTTTTTTTTAAAGCCTTACACTCAAAATTGTATGGCAGATGAATTCATATGTATTTTTACACCTCTAAGGGAATTACACAGCTTTCTTCTTCTATAGATTCTCTGCTAATCTGCTGCCCACCACATGAAGATCTTGACTTTTTTTAGAATTTGAAGATACTATTGATGCTTGTTTTCGCTCGCCTCTAAGTAGTGTCGTTGCCTTCCAGTCATTGGTTGCTCGAGCGAATTCCGATCAATTCCTACATTTTTCGTGAGCTTCTCTTACTCGAGCCTTCTCTTGGCTATGCCTGGCTCTGTCTCGCCTTAGGTTAGGCTTAGAGACTTATGGCCTTTTGGCGTTTCTTTGTTTTTATAAGTCTTAATTCGCTCGTATTGGATTAATTTTGGAAGCGTTTTTCTTGCTTTCATTAATGTACAAGATTTTACACACTTTTATCTTGAGGAAAACTGAATATCAACGCTTGTAATATAAGGGAACTTACTGGAAATACTTCATCAGATGTTGTGCATTCCATGGCCTTTTAACTTCTCTCCCATCTGGATAGGATAGCCTATATGCCCCAGGACCGGCTACTTGTGAGATCCTGTAAGGACCTTCTCAATTTGGGCCCAACACCCCTTGCCTGGGATCTTTAGTGTTCTGGTTCACCCTTCTAAGTACCAAGTCTTTCACCTTAAATCGGCGGATATGCACGTTCCGGTTGTAGTAGCGAGCCACCCTCTACTGATATCCTGACACCTTCATTGCCGACATTTCCCTTTTTTCCTCCAGCAGGTCCAAACTTGCACACATCTGCTCGTTGTTCTGCTCCTCATCGAAGTGTTCCATCCGATGTGTGCTTATCCCAATCTCAAATGGGATCACTGCTTCGTGCCCAAATGTCAAGGAAAGCAGCGTCTTCCCAGTAGCTGGTCTTGTGTGGTTCGTAAGCCCACGAGTACACCGAGCGACTCGTCCATCCATACTCCTTTCTCGCTCTCCCGATCGATTTTTAATAGGCGCTTTATAGTTTTGTTCGCGGCCTCCACTTGCCTGTTTGATTGTGGATGTGACTGCAGTAGAACTTCAACTCTATTCCTATATTTTTGCGAAGTCTACGAACTTGTTGTTGTCGATTTGTCTCCCATTATCCGTGACCGTAGCGTGGGAGATTCCATACCGCAAATCACATTTCTCCAAATAAATTCAATGGTTTTTCTTTCACGTAATGTCGCTTAAAGCTTCCACTTCAATCCATTTAGTAAAATAATCGATTGCCACCATAGCATGTGTTGCAGATGCTCTTCCTTTTGGTAGTGGTCCATCGGATCAATCTCCCATTGAGCAAAGGGCCGAGGTGAGTTCATCACGATGAGGTTCTCTAGAGGTTGAGCAATGAAGTTGGCGAGCTTTGACAACTCTTGCGACTTATGGTTTTTCTTGTGCGTCTCGATGAATTACGGGCCAAAAGTACCCTTACCTCAAAACCTTAAAAGCTAGAGACCTTGCAGCCGAGTGGTTTCACAAATCCCTCATGTATTTCCACGAGGACATAATCAGCCTCTTCCTCGTCCAAACAGTAGCAATGGCAAGGTGTATCCACTGTCTGCACAACACCACTTATTACCGAATAATCACCTCTCTTATCATAGTGCCACAACACTTGATCTGGTTTTGGTTTTCTTGGGAGATGGATCTTTATAATTTGGTCAGCATAATCTCTTAAGAAATGTTGTTGAATCATTTCCAAATTCCATTCATGCTCATCATTTATCAGCTCGAGAAAAGTTGTTCGTGAATGTAGGCTTTGAGGAAAATTGGCTTAAAAGTTACTGTGTCTTGGCAGCCATTGACTTTGATACACTTGCACCGCTCTCCATTCTCAATTCTTCATCACAAACCCTTCTCAATAACTTCTCTTCCCCAAAGAATACTCCTCCATATGAAGGAAGGGTAAGAGCTTAATTGTGCCTTCAAAAAACTTGAATGTTTGAAATATCTGGCCTTCATTACTCCAGCTACCAAGGAATCTGGCACTTGAATGATCCTCCAACTCTGTTTAGCCATTAGAGCTTGATTAAAGCTAGACGGATCTCAAAATCTCAGATCCACATCTTCATTTAGCTTGACACATTCTTTCCTACTTTGACCAATAAATAGGCCTATGATTTCTATTGTTTCCCCACCAAAATCTAGCAATGACCTTTTGCATATCTTCATAAAGTCCTAAAGAAAGCTTAAACACACTCATAGCATAAGCCAGATCTGCTTGAGCAACTACTTTGATCAAAATTTCCTTTCCACCGCATGAGAAGAGCTTTGCTTGCCAATTGGAAAGCTTGCTGAAAATTCAAAGCTTGATATCATTGAAAAAGTTGATATCATTGAAAAAGCTAGTCTTTTTTCTTCCCACCATAGAGGGTAGTCCGAGATATTTCTCATGTTTGAGATCACTTAAGATGAAAGATGTTCTTTATTGTATAGATCTGCTCTTGTTTAATATTTTCACTGGAAAACATGGATGACTTCTTGTAATTAAAAATTTGGCTGGAGGTAACAACATAGCAATCAAATGTTTGCTTTAGGTTTGAACAATCTTCTCTTGTGGCTTTCGTAAATATTAAACTATCATCTGCAAACAAAAGATGAATAATAGACAGCTCCTTACTGAACTTTAGCCCATGATTATGCTTATGTAATTCAGGCGGCTGGATCAGACCTTTAGCAATCTCATTTATCAACACAGAAAAGATGATGTGGTTATGCACCTCATAATCAGTTCAACAAATTTTGAAGAGAACCCCAATTTTTCCATGGTACATTTCAAGAAATTTTATTCCACCCTATCATATACTTTACTAATTATCCAATTTGAAAGCCACTAACCCATGCTTTTTCCCTTTACTAAGCCTTATTTTACGAGGACATTCATAACTTATAATTATATTATCAGTTATGAGTCTATTAGAAACAAAGGCACTTTAATTTGGTGAAATTACATGATTCAAAATCAGTTTCAATCTATTTGCAATAACTTTTGCCATAATTCTATAAAATAGATTACATAGGCTGATTAGTCTAAAATCCACCACTGTCCTAAGTGTTTTGACCTTTGGAATCAAAGCAATGTATGTGTGATTCAGAGGAGTACTGTTACCTCCATCATTGAGAGTGTGCAAGCAACTGGCTATGACACCTTGGCTCACTGATTTACAGTGCTTTTGAAAAAGGCTACTGGAAGACCATCTGCCCAGGGACTTTAGTCGGATGCATTTGACTCAAATCTTCTATGATGTCTGCTTCTGTAAATGGCTTTTCAGTTATGCATTCTTCTCCTCAGAGACTTTACAAAGCATGTCTTTGAGTGCAGTCTCCACTTGGTGGTGAGATAGGTTGGTTGAAGTAAAAAGGTTATCATAGTATTCACAAAAATTATCTCGATCTTCTCTGCTTCTTCTGTCCATTTGTTATTTTTATCAATAACCCCTCCGATTCTGTTTTTCCTTTTCCTTGTTGTAGCTTTGGAATAGAAAAACTTTGTATTTTATCAGCTTCTCGTAACCATACAACCCTAGACCTCTGTAAGTCATCAATCTGTTTTTCTACATTCTTGATTTCAGTTCCATTGACATATTGATTGTTGCTCTCTTTGTAGGCCTCCAAATCTTTCAGCAGCTGCTTCAACTTTTCTCTCTATCTCCAAACTCTTCCTTGCTCCACAGTTGTAATTCAGCCAATGAGTTCTTTTACTGTCTTTTTAAACTGAGTAACAGGGTCTTCACAATCCCACTTGCTGGTGTCCATTCATTCAGATTGAATGACCTCTTGACACTTCTCATATGGGCTTCACATGTCTTCAAAATAGACCGTTGAGAAAGTTCTTATATTGTACTTTTTGCTTCTACGAGCATTAACGGGATTGTGATCCGAAGTCCATGTTTCAAAGTGTTTTGCTGCTGTTTCATGAAACATACTACCCCAATCCATGCAACAAAAAAAAAAAGTCTTCCTCCACCAAATAAGGACCAAACCTTCTGTTGTACCATGTAAATAGATGGCCCTTACACCCCAGTCTCTCAAACCACAAAACTTTATAGCTTTTACGACCGACACACGCCCATCATTCTTTCCAATCTTCTCATTCAACTGCAAAATCTCTTTAAAATCTCTAAAGCAGAGCCAAGGTAATGAGTACAAACCAGCTAATCTTCGCAACAAAGTCCACGTTTGTTGTTTTTAATCTGTTACAGTATGTCATAAATTCTAGTACATCTCCAAAAACTACCATTTTTAGGATGAACCATTGCCCCTATATGGTGCCTATTTTACGATTTTATATCCACAACTACATCTGATTTCCACAACAAAGCCAAATCACCACATCTACCTTTATTGCTAATAGCAAAACAATTTTCAAAATTCAACTTCTTACATTTATCCTGCATTTGCCTAGACCTCATCTTAGTTTCACACAAGAACATAATTTGAGGCCTATGCATTTGGAGAATATTTTGGGTTTCACGGAACGCTCGGTCATTCCCCAACCCCGAACGTTCCAACTTAGGATCCTCATGGCTTTTGGCGGGGCTGGCTTCCAGCCTCTGCAATTAATTCCTCCATGGCTGTTATTGCTGTCATCTCCACATCTCTGCTCTGTTTTGTTTCCCAGTCAATTTTGCCCTTCGCCGTTAGAGAGTAATTGTTATTTTGGCTGGAGCTGCATGTGCTCCTCTTTTTTCATTTGGACTTGCCCAACTAATATCTCCCTTAGGCCTCTTTAAACTCTTTGGCCCATTGTCTAATGTTAGACTCCTTTCAATAATGCTAGACTCTTTGACACTCCTTTCAATAAATGGGCCTCCCTATCCCGTGGGTCCTGTTCAATGTCATTTTCTTCCATCCCATTTTTCTTGTTTTGCTCAATTCCCATTTCAACTTCCCTCTCATCATTGTTTTCGCTTCCCCCTCACTTCTCAGCTTTTTAGCTATGAGCATTCTCTTCTAGTATTGGGGGATATGTCTGAATTAAGATATATTTATAATTTTCTTTCAGCAATCAGGATAATATATAGATTTCTTTTCCAATCTATATAATTCTCGTCAGTAAGTTTGTTTTGATTCAGAATAATAGTAAATAAACTTAAGGAAGACATTTCTAAAAAATAAAACATCCATGCATTAATATTTGGAAACAATAATATTCACAATAAAAATAAAAAATACAAAAAACTATAAATGTATTTTATTTTATTGTAACGATAATCTAGTACTGCTTTAGCAAGTTATCCGTTAGAGAAGTCATGCTGCCACTTACTAGACCCAATTAATCATTAGATTATTTACTTTCATGTCCTAACATGATCAACCTCAACTGGATGCGCCAACCTTTAGCTACCTTTTTCGAACAATCTTGGGATACCCACCTCTTCTATCCTTGATCGACTTGTATTCAAATCAACTTGACTCCTGGTTGACCATCTTCATTTTCTGGCTCACTATTATTGTTTCCAGGTTAACTGTTCATCACCACTGGATTGCCCTCAAGTTTTGATTAAAGCGGAACCTCACAATCCTGTTTATATGCTTTCATCTTCCACCGTTCCCTTCCTCTATTCAACTTTATCGTTTCTACAGTCGTAAGAGCTTTCAACCATGGCCCATAAGCTATCTCTTTTCTAGCTTGGTTTTTGTAATGAATGCACTCCCTGTATTGATGTCCAATACAGCCACAAACAAAACAAAAATTCTACCCTTACATTCTCTTTTTCTGCTCCCTCTTCTTCAGCATCCTCCTCGTCTGCAACCTCCTTATCTTTTAATTCCAACATCTTTTTCAGTGGGTTAGTCACATCAATTGAGATTCTGAGCCTGATACACTTGCCAAAACGTTCTCCAGAAGCATTCATCCCAACTTCCTCTACCTTCGCGATTTCTTCACCAATCTCTTTAATTGTTTCTTCATCCATATACATGATGGGGACATTATGTATTTGAACCCACAAAGACGTATGAGTGAAGGGCATGTCAGTTACCTCTTTGTTGATGCGGTTTTTCCGCGTGCCTTCAAGCGATGATTCGAACCTTCTGCTCGCGACTATCTATAGTATCCGGAATCCTCTGTTCGCGATTAGCTCGAGCTCGAGCAGGACTGCCTTCCAATTCCGATTCCTCCGGATCCACTAAAACGGGAGTTTCCCGGACTTGTACTCCGTGAAACGAGGTCGAGGGTCGCCGGGCGTGTTCCGGCGAAAACCCTCCGACGCTCAAGTCAGGAATCGGGTTGTTCTTTTCGTATCCCTCTTAGTTAGAGAGACCGGAGAGGTAAAAGGGATATTCTTTTGCCTTCCCTTTTCAAATGATAATGGGAATCCCAGAAATCAGAGTAAAGTCAGTTAAGATAGGAAGAACCTGTCCAAAATTTTGGAATCCCTCTGAATCAATTTTTCCAACCCTTGTAACGTACCTGTTCATTTCCTTTTATACTCCATTTTTCCCGCTCTTTCTCTCCAAGAGCATACATTCCCGCATCGGTGGTGTCCAGGCCCCTCGGCGGTAGAGATTGGCGTAATATTCCACAGGGATGCTGGTACTGTCTCCTTAACCCGGTTCATGTGGCCAGATCACCATGTCGGGCATGTGCGCTATGAATGATGACACAGTGGGGGCATGTGCCCACCATCGGCAATAGTACCACCACTATACCATGTGGGGCCCTGATCAGACATCTAAAGGTGTGCCAGGATTCGGGGAAAGCGGGTCGGGCTGCCCTAGGCCGGGTCTCGGGCTGCCCTAGGCCGGGTCTTACGCTCTATTCGGTCGATGACTAAGATGGTCCAGTTGTGCTCGAGGACTTGACTTCCGCGAGCAGAAAAGGAGAGCTCGGGTCTCGATCAGCCTCATAATTCCTCGACCTTGACCAGCTTTGACTGAACCTGATGATCTCGAGCAGGTGAGAGAGCTCGGAGCTCGAAGAGCTCTAAATCCCTGACCTCGACCAGCTTTGACGTCTGATGAGATCGTCTTCGTGCCAGTGGTCGGGACTTCTGCTCGAGCTAGACTGTCCTCGGGGTACTTTATTCGAGCTGGAAGGGCCTCGAGAAGACCTGCCCGATATTACCCAAACACTAGTCCCCCAGTTTCTAGTCTTTTGAGTGAAGCGAGATAAGACTGGAAACTCATTAATGATGGGCCGAATTTGCGGCCTTTTACGCTTCCTACGTTTACCAGTTGTCTCCCACTTCAATCATTTATGATTAAGGCGGGACACGTGGGTTGATCCGAGCCGTGCATTTAAAATTCGAAGGGACGTTACCGAAAGGTCGTGTCCCTCGAACGCATGCGCCGATCGAAGAGATACGTCCTCCTCTTTAAAACCCCAACTTCTTCATTGTTCCCTCTGCTTGCTTACTTTCGTTCAAATTCAAAATTAATCTGCTCTCCGCCATTTACTCATCTCTTTCTTTCTGTCAGGGTGATTTCCGGCCATCTACACTTCCTTTCACGTTCAGGTACAAGCCCTTCTTCCACTTCCTGCCCCATTATGTTTCTTCCTCTACTGAACTCTGTAGTCTATACCCTTAGGAGAGAAAAAATGTCAAACCCCCAGCATGCCGTAGGATGTTGTCGGATGATTCGTCCTCCTCTAGTGATGCTGTGACCCTTAGTATAATTCCAGTGAGGATTCCGGTTCGAAGGGAACTTCCATGGCGAAACCCACGTGAAGGCGGTCGAAGTGAAAGGGCGATCGAAGGTCCGGCGTGGGGAATACCCCATCGATCATGTGAGATGTGAGACCACCCCTCGGTTTAGATAGGCATAGGCGGACTTACCACATGCAGGAGTATAGTCCTAAGGTTGCTGAGGCGGTGAAATCCTCGACCATCCCCCAGGATACACGACCTTCCACTGGAGTGCTTTAAATGTGGGGTCAGTCGCCTCTCCAGCCTTACTTTGCCGGGTTTTGTCAGATTCGTCTAACCGAGGCAATTGAACCCGAATGGATGGAGGGTCATTTCCGGACTCTTTGTGTTGTGGAAGCTGCTCGGGTGCACCTTTACCGAGTTAAAGTGCAGCCCGAAGGATCTTTGGTTGGTATTATCTTAACTCCGACTGAAGGGTAAAAGCCTATCACCGATCTCCGACCTCCGGTGGCAAGCTGGAAGAGCAAATTCTTCTTAGTTGGGGAGAATGGGGCAAGCAGCACTCCGCGTGAGGGGGTCTCTCCAGTTCCACGGCACTTTTGCAGTCCAGGTCGTTTATCTTCCTCGCGGATTTTTTTTTTTTTTTTAACTTTTAGTTTTCCTGCTCACATCTGTTCTCATTATTTTGACTTGGTTGTTTCTGCATTCTCCTGGGGTGCTTCCCATCCAATTGGGGTAGAGCTTGAGCACTGCGTCTGGTCGTTCTTACTAACGCTGAGCTCGTGCGGGAGCTGCTAACACCCAAAACTTTTGGAGTCAATTTAATACCAAGTGAAGACATGAGCGGCGGGATGCGTGAGATGTTACATCGGCGCATGGGGACAGCCGAAGCGCGAGCACCTCAAGAGGCGCGAACGAAACGGGTGTTCCACCTCCATCCGTTCGGGCTTCTTACCTCGTCAGCGGTCGAGCGGCAGCGGAAGGTCCTCCGCGCAGCGACCGAGGACCGTTGCTCTAGCTCAGCCCTCGAGCCGACAATGTGCGGGAGCAAAGTCGGCTGGCCGCACGAGCCTTACTCGAGGACCTACAGCGAGGAGTTGGGCGTGATTCTTGGATGAGCTGGAATCCTTTAATTCGATGAGATGTTCGGTGCTTTCAGTGACTCTCCTCCCGAGCTTTGACAGTGCGACTAGGCTCAATAAAATGGCTCGAGGCTCCGGGAAGAACTTGAGCAAAGGTTCGGAGCTTGGAGCGGTTGTGGGCGAGTGAAGAGGAGAACCAAAAGCTTAAAGGAGAACTCAGATTTTGCGGAGAGGACGGTAATGGCCGACTCTAAGGCCTCTCGACTCGGAGGAGGCGATTGTCACTCGTGAAGAGTTGGGCGATGCTCGAAATGATCCGGACACTCGAAATCTTTCTTGAGCGGACCGTGGAGGAAACTACTCGTCTTCGAGGCGATTGACGCTTTAAAGGTCCAGCTCGCTACTTGAATACAACAACAGGCGAGACTCAGCTATGATTGCCTTATGTATGCTTTTGGCAAGGCATACCCCGAGGTAGACATGTCCAAGGTTGAAGAGGGTGTAGGCTGAATACATGAGCACTCACGAAGCTCCCAACCAAGGGTCTGAAGTTGCTCCATCCGAGCCTCTAGCTATTGTCAGAGAGCTCGCTCCTCCTCCTGCCGATGTCCCTCCAGGTGATGCTCCTCCTGCTGATGTTGCTCTTACTCTTGCTCCCGATGCTCCACCTGTTGCTGCTGACATCGCCCTCCTGATGCATAGACTCGGATTCTCCTTTTTTTTTTTTTTTACATTTCCTGTACTTGTAGTTCTTCCGATAAATAAATAAAAAATATGTGTTTGAGTAACAATCATATGTGCAAGCTTGTGTTTCACACTTATGAGATTATCTTCGTGTGCTTGGTCAAGAAGAATTATTTATAAGTGTTGGGCTCTTCTTTTGTTTTTTCCCAAGTATAATGTTGTTTAACTCGTGCATGTTTAGACTTTTGCTTTGGCTTGGGCTGAAAGCCTTATGTTTATCTCGTGAGCTCATTCTACTGGGCTCAGCATTTTGCTCATGGTCTGTGACCCTTATTTGGTGAGCCTGTTTACCTCGAGCTCGGTCATTGCTCGAGTTTAAACTATGTAACCTCCTCACACCTTTCTTACTCGAGCCTACAATTGGCTCCTGCTAGACATCGTCCCGCCTAGGGCTTAGGCTTTGGGACTTTTGGCCTTAGCATTTTTCATGAGCTTCCTCTGCTTGTAATTAGCCTCGCTATGCACCGTCCCGCCTAGGACTTAGGCTTTGGGACTTCGGCCTTTGTGTTCTTCGTGAGTCGCTCGGCTGCATTGACCGTTTGCATCGCCTAGACTTAGGCTTGGACTTTGGCCAGGGTTCTTCGAACTTCGCCTGCATTGACCAAGCTTCTCGCTGCATTGACCCAAGCTTCTTCGTGTTACTCCCGCTCGGGCTCGCAATTGACCTAAGCTTGAGTACCGTCCCGCCTAAGACTTAGGATTTGGGACTTTTGGCCAAGAGTTCTTCTTGAACTCCTGCTCGGGCCTGTAATTGACCCAAGCTTAGCACCGTCCCGCCTAATACTTAGGCGTTGGGACTTCTGGCCATGGAATTCTATGCGAGCTTCTTCTGCTTGGGCCTGCAATTGACCCAAGCTTGGCACCGTCCCGCCTAAGACTTAGGCTTTGGGACTTTTGACCAAGGAGTTCTTCTTGAACTTCTGCTCGGGCCTGCAATTGACCCAAGCTTGGCACCGTCCCGCCTAAGACTTACGCTTTGGCACTTACGGCCATAGCGTTCTTCACGAGCTGCTTCTACTCGGGACTGTAATTAACCCAAGCTTCTTCTTGTGTTTTTTCTGCTCGGGCCTGAAATTGACCCAAGCGTCTTTTGCTCGAGCCTGCAATTGACCCAAGCTTGGCACCGTCCCGCCTAATACTTAGGCTTTGGGACTTCTGGCTATGGAGTTCTTTTTGAGCTTCTACTCGGGCCTGCAATTGACCCAAGCTTGGCACCGTCCCGCCTATGACTTAGGCTTTGAGACTTACGGCCATAGCGTTCTTCACGAGTCGCCTCGCCGGGCCTGCAATCGACCCAAGCTTCTTCTCGTGTTTCTTACCGCCTCGCCGGCGCCTGCAATTGACCCAAGCTTGGCACCGTCCCGCCTAATACTTAGGCATTGGGACTTCTGGCCATGGAGTTCTTCTTGAGCTTCTGCTCGGGCCTGCAATTAACCATCGCTAGGCATCGTCCCGCCTAAGACTTTAGGCTTTGGGACTTCTGACCGTAGCGTTCTTCGCGAGGTGCTGCTGCTCGGGCCCGCAATCGACCCAAGCGTATTCTTGTGCTTCTCGCCGAGCTCGCACTGACCCAGCGTCTTCCGCTCGGGCCCGCACTGACCCAAGCTTAGCACCGTCCCGCCTAATACTTAGGCTTTGGGACTTTGGCCAAGGAGTTCTTCTTGAACTTCGCTCGGGCCTGCAATCGACCTAAGCTTCTTCCGCTGGGCCTACAATCGACCCAAGCTTCTTCTGTGTTACTCCTGCTCGGGCCTGCAATTGACCCAAGCTTGGTACCGTCACGCCTAAGACTTAGGCTTTGGGACTTTTGGCCAAGGAGTTCTTCTTGAACTTCTGCTCAGGCCTGCAATTGACCCAAGCTTGGCACCATCCCGCCTAATACTTAGGCTTTGGGACTTCTGGCCATGGAATTCTATACGAGCTTCTTCTGCTTAGGCCTGCAATTTACCCAAGCTTGGCACCGTCCCGCCTAAGACTTAGTCTTTGGGACTTCTGGCCAAGGAGTTCTTCTTGAACTTCTGCTCGGACCTGCAATTGACCCAGGCTTGGCACCGTCCCGCCTAAGACTTAGGCTTTGGGACTTACGGCCATAAAGTTCTTCACGAGTCAGCTTCGCCGGGCCTGCAATTGACCCAAGCTTCTTCTTGTGTTTCTTCTGCTCAGGCCTGCAATTGCCCTCGCTAGGCACCGTCCCGCCTAAAACTTTAGGCTTTGAGACTTCTGACCGTAGCGTTCTTCATGAGGCGTCGCCGCCGGCCCGCAATCGACCCAAGCATTTTCTTGTGCTCTTCCGCCGGCCTCGCAATCGACCCAAGCGCCTTCTGCTCGAGCCTCGCACTGACCTAAGCTTGGCACCGTCCCGCCTAATACTTAGGCTTTGGGACTTCTGGCCATGGAGTTCTTCTTGAACTTCTGCTCGGGCCTGCAATTGACCCAAGCGTCTTCTGCTCGGGCCTGCAATTGACCCAAGCGTCTTCTCGCGTTTCTAGTCTTCAACTTGAGCTTACATTATAAATATTTTTCTCGTTCTTATATACATTTATGTTTTTACACATCCCATTTTGAGAAGGAATCTTACATTAACACTCACAATACAAGAAGACTTACTGGAAATATTTCATCAGGAGTTGTGCGTTCCATGGCCTCTTGACCTCTCGTCCGTCTGGATGAGCTAGCCGGTATGCTCCTGGTCCTACTAATTGAGTGACTCGATAAGGGCCTTCCCAGTTTGGCCCTAGTACACCTTGCCTCGGGTCCTTCGTGGTTCCGGTTGACTCTTCCGAGTACCCAATCACCCACTTGAACCCACGAATGTGCATGTTTCAGTTGTAATAACGAGCCACTCTCTGCTGATATTCCGAGATCTTAGCAGCAACCCTTTCTCTCTTCTCTTCCAAAGAAGTCCGCACTCGCACACATTTGCTCGTTGTTTTGCTCCTCATCAAGTGTTCCGTCCGATGGGTCCCCATTCCTATTTCAGCGAAGAACCATCGCTTCATGCCCAAACGCCAAGGAGAACTGGGTCTCTCCAGGTGGTCGCTTGTGCGTGGTTCTCAGTAAGCCCACAAGACACCGAGCAACTCATCCACCCGTGCTCCCTCTGCTCGCCCGACCTTGTCTTCGTGGAGGTGTTTTATGGTTTTATTCGCGGCCTCTACTTGCCCGTTTGCCTGAGGGTGAGAAGGAGAGCAAAACTTCAACTATATCCCCAGATTTCGGCAGAAATCTCTGAATTTCCCATACCAGTAAATCACATTCTTCCATATGAAGTCGGTGGTTTTACCTTCCAGAATCTGCTCAAGGCTCCCACTCGACCCATTTGGTGAAATAGTTGATCACGACTATGGCATGGGTGGCGAGACACTTTCCTCTCTAGCAGTGGTCCGATCAAATCAATTCCCATTGAACAAACGGCCATGGCGAGCTCATCACCGTAAGGTTCTCCTGAGGTCGAGTTAGGTAGTTGGCAAAGCTCCGCAACTTTACAGCCTTCTTGTCTTCTCCCGAGCATCTTAATGCATGCGGGCCAAAGTATCCTTGCCTCAAGGCCTCGAAAGCCAAGGACCTCGCGCTGTAATGATTTCCACAAATTCCCTTGCGTATCTCCTGGAGGACATAATCGCCTCCTCCGGTCGAGGTGTCAACGATGAACTGAGCTTTCAACAGATATTCTTACAGATGCTGGAGCGCCGCCTCGCATTCTGGCGTCCACTTTGTCTTCCTGCCTTTCTTCATTTCCTGAAAGAAGACTCGGCATTTATCCGTGGCTCGAGACACGAACCCGCTGAGGGATGCCAGCTTGTCGGCCGACTTTAGTATCTCCTCGAGGCTACTGGGGACCTCATTTCCACCATCGCTCTTATCTTCTCCGGATTGGCCTCGATCCCTCGCGACTAACCATGAAGCCCAAGAATTTTCCCGAACCCACTCAAGGCACATTTCTCCGGGTTTAGCTTCATCCCAGTACTTTCTTAAGAGTGCGAAGGTCTCCTCTAAATGTCTTACATGCTCTTCCGCATCTTTAGACTTGGTGATCATGTCATCCACATATACCTCCATCGTCCGACCGATCAATGGCTCGAAAACCTCGCTCACTAGCCTCCGATACGCTGCCCTCGCATTCTTTAGACCGAAAGGCATGACCTTAGTAGAAGATGCACCTCGATTAGTGATGAAGGTCGTGCACTCCTCGTCCGATCGGTGCATGGAATTTGGTTATATCCCGAGAATGCATCCATAAAACTAAGCAGCCTGCGCCCCACCGTAGAATCCACCAGCTGGTCTATCTTGGTAGTGGAAAGCTATCTTCGAGCGAGCCTTGTTCACATATGTGAAGTCCACACACATTCTCCATTTCCCACTTGCCTTCTTCACCAAGACCACATTCGAGATCCATTCTGGTAGGAGACCTCCCTTATGAATCCCGCTCAGCAGCCTTTTCCACCTCGCAGCTGATGGCCTCGTATCTTCCCCGGTCGACGATCTTCTTTTCTCGCCTCACCGGCTTAGCATCTCTCCAGATTGCCACCGTGGCACGCCACTCCGGGTCAATCCTGTGCATATCCTCGATGCGTCCATGCGAACACATCTCGCAGTGCTCGCAGACACTCCACCAACCTTTCCTTCAACGGCTCGCCAAGTGCCCGAGCCGATTCGAATTTTCTTCCTGGGTCGTCCGCCTCACCCCGACCTCCTCCAACTTCTCAACTGGCTCTTGTCTTCCATTCCTCGATTCCCCTCGAGTCCAACGAGGTTATCTATATGGTTTCTTTGGCCGCACAACAGAAGCAACTCCTCGCCACCCTCCGTTCACGCCTTTCCCATTTACTCGATACTTTAGTGGCTAAGTAATGGGTGGATAGCACGCACTGGTCGATCCTCATAAACGGCCTCCCTAGAATTACTCGGTATGGGTCGGCTTCATCTACCACCACGAAATCCAAAGATCATGTTCTTCTCAAAAGGCCTCGAGCCCATGGTTACTCGCCACCTGATGATTCCCAGTAGGTATTAGCTTTCCTCCCCAAATCCTTTCAAGGAAGTGCTCGTCTCGCTCGAGGCTCACGCTCATATTCCCAAATCCTCGAGTGTGGATTCAAGAGAATATCCACCGAGCTTCCCGAGTCAACCAAGATCCGGTCAACTTCCTTGTTTGCTACGCTGGCTTTTACCACTGTGGCATCCTCGTGAGCATACAACACCCCTCCTCGCCTTCATCCGTCCACATAATTGGCACCGCCGAACCTTGGCCTTTTGGCAGTGGGCAAGTGAATGGGACTTCTCGACCGGCATGACATATCCGCAGTAGTTTTTCCGAGCTCTATTCGAACTTCCCGCCATCGTGGCCCTCCCGAGATTACCCTCGTGGACTGATGGTTCCATGTCTATTTCGTAAGTCCTGGCCATCTTCCTCGGATCGTCGCTCAACCACCGGATGCCCTCCTTCAACAAACTCATCCAAGTACCGATTCCCAACCGGATCCTCCACCGGTTTTTCAAATCACCAGATCGTGATGTGGAGTGGCCGTGGTCACCATGGAAACGACAAAACCGCCCTTGTTCCGCTTGCCACCGACTTGGCCATCTGCGCTGGAGGGCTCAGCAGCCCTCGCCCTCACCACTTAAGTATCTCTTCGAGAGATACCTTCAACCTCAGATACTACTCAGTAGCTGGGCTTTGCTCTACCACCATGATCGCTCGATCCCTCGGGAATCTTCTCAGTGGAGGAGGCAATGGACGATCAGCTCTGCTGTGGTTCACCTCAGGTCTGCCTGACGGCTGATTGCAGGATGTGTGGCCGTCATGACGCCGGTATTCTCTGTGATCCCGGCCCGGTGACCTGCGAGATGGCAGGGGAACCATCCGCGATGGGGGAGCTCTCTGGTAAGTGGTCTGACGGGCAACCCGGTCCCTCGCCGCTAAGCTTGTGTTCCTCGGCAGGACCTCCTTTCTCCTTCCTCTTTGTTCCATTGCCCTACTCATTCCTCAGTTTTGCAGCTTTTTCCTCTTCAATTACCATATCCAGTTTCACCTACTCATACGCGTCCGAATATGAACGGATCAACGGACTCCGCAGATTATATCATGGTCTCCCCATCCGGATCCCATCCTTCAATCCTCTCAGAGCTTGGGGATGGTTAAACGCACCAAGATCTAGGACCGATCTATGGTATCTTTTGACAAACTCCCGGAGGGACTCTCCCTCCCTCTGCTTTACTCCGATAGCTCCATCATGTCATCCTCGGGGTCACCGTGCCCGAAATTGCCTCAGCAAACTCCCTACACATCCTGCTCAAAGCTTAAGATGCTTCCCGTGGAGCTCATGGTACCATTCTCTTGCCCTTCCCTCAAGAGTGAGCGCGAAGGCCTCTGCACCTCTGTCAGCTGACGACCACCGCACCCTGTCATGTCGTTGAACCGCTCTATATGCACTCAGCGGATCGCTTTTCCGAAAATTTCAAATCTGGAAGCTGAAGTCACGTGGGATCGTGACACCCATGATCTCCGCGAGAGTGGAGATTCGTTATCCAAAGATTATTCTCCAACTTGGGCTTTTTTCGCTTCCCGAGGTCCTCCACAACTTGTGCTAATCACAGCACCTCCCTCCAGCTCCTCCGCACGAGAGGTTGGGGCTGTATCCTGCAAGTGCTGACGAGACCCTCTTTCCTCCATATTCGTCTCCTCCCTCACTGCAGTGTTTGGTGCCCTAGGTCTCTGGGCCTCATCTCCCGCGTTTTTCCGGACGGGAGCGTTCCCACAGCTGGACTCAAGAACATCATTACACGCTTTTCTCTGTCCCTCCCTGAGTTCTTGTAATAGGGAGGTCAGAGTCTCCATTTGTTTCTCCATCCGATCCATTCTTTCCTAGATCTCCCTATTCTGGGCCTCATTAGCCACTTCTCTCAAAGTTACCGATTCTTCCGGACTCACTCCTCTTGACTGCTTCCTCTCATCGCTATGCTATGTATCTTAAACGTATTAGAAATCGAGCTTTTGTGCCGATCCCCACAGACGGCACCAAAAGATGTTGATGCAGTTTTTCTCGCGTGCCTTCAAACAAGATTCCAACCTTCGCTCGCGACTATCTACGATGATCCGGAATCCTCCGCTCGCGATTAGCTCGAGCTCGGCAGGGACTCGCCTTCAATTCGATTCCTCCGAATCCACTAAAACGGAGTTTTCCGGACTGTACTCACGTAAAACAGGTCAGGGTCGCGGGCGTGTTCCGTGAAAACCCTCCGACGCCAAGTCAGGAATCGGGTTGTTCTTTTCATATCCCTCTTAGTTAGAGAGACCTGAGAGGTAAAGGGATATTCTTTTGCCCTCCCTTTTCAAATGATAATGGAAATCCTGTAAATCGTAGTAAAGTCGACCAAGATAGGAAGAACTCATCCAAAATTTCGTAATCCTCTCGAATGAATTTTTCAACCCTTGTAACGCATCTGCTCATTTCCTTTTATACTCCATTTTTCCCGCTCTTTCTCCAAGAGCATACATTCCCGCATCGGTGGTGTCCGGGTCCCTCCGACAGTACGGATTGGTGTAATATTCCCTGGGGATGCGCGGCTGTCTCCTTAACCCAGTTCATATGTCCAGATCACCATGTCGGGCATGTGCGCTAGGAATGATGACACCGTGGGACCATGTGCGGGCCATCGGCAATAGTACCACCACCATACTATGTGGGGCCCTGATCAGACATCTAAAGGTGTGCCAGGATTCGGGGAAAGCGGGTCGGCTACCCTGGGCCGGGTCTTACGCTCCATTCGGTCGATGACTAAGATGGTCCAGTTGTGCTCGGGGACTTGACTTCCGCGAGAAGAAAAGGAGAGCTCGGGTCTCGATTAGCCTCTGAATTCCTCGACCTTGACCAGCTTTGACTGAACCTGATGACCTCGAGCAGGTAAGAGAGCTCGGAGCTCGAACTGCCTCGAATCCCGACCCGACTCAGCTTTGACGTCTGATGAGATCGTCTTCATGCCAGTGGTCGGGACTTCTGCTCGAGCTAGACTGTCCTCGGAGTATTTTATTCGAGCTGGAAGGGCCTCGAGAAGACCTACCCGATATTACCCAAACACTCTCCAATGCCAGTTGGTTCAACTATGACTATTAACGCTCTATCAAAGTGCCATGGCCCCCTGCTTAAATGTTCCTCTTATCAACGTCAGTTCCAAATTTGAACACGAAAATACGATTGAGAAAAGTGTTTTATAACTTATAAGTATAAGAATATCTTATTATAATATTATTCAGTAATTTATTCATTATAATTTATTTAAGAAAATTAAATTAAAAAATACAAAAATTAATTTGAGTATAACTATAGAATTAAATTAATTAAGGTTATAAATACACACTTAATAGTAAACATAATTTAATAAATTTTTTTATTACCTAAAAGATTAATTATATAAATTATTATTATTTTTTCATTAATTTTACTATAAATTAAGTATTTAGTGTGTCAAATTTTAATTTATCTACAATAAATTAAAATATCATTTTATCATACTTTATAATAATATATTAAGAATATATTATACCAAACTCTCTTATTTGTCTACAACAAATCAAAATTTTTAAATATAAAATATGGATAATATTAATTAGAAAATAACTTAATTTATATAATTAAAAATAAAATTTATTTAAATCATATTTTCCTACTAAAAGCTTCACCTTATCTTTATTTATTATTATTGAGCCTAACATAATTAAAATAAAAATAATTATTAATATTAAATTATACATAAAAATAGAAATAGCTAAAATTGAAAATAAAACTAAATTTATTTATTAATTTACTAAATATTAACAAGAGAGAAGAAAAGAATAAATTAGGAAGAAAAAAATGAAGAAAGAAGTTTATTTCATTTCTTCTCTATTTATACTAATTTATGATTAATCTACACCACACACATAAACAAAACTAATTAAATCATGATTTTACATTTGTCCCACTAACCAAATATAAACTTAAATCAATCCATTCAAATATATCCACTCATAATTACTACACTTAATATGACATAAACTTATAATTTTATAATTACTGCACTTAACATGATAAAAATTTATAATTTTATAACAAAAATTATAGATCATCTTCGATAATAGCTTAATTTTTCAGACCACTAGTATCAATTCATTATTTTATTATGAGTTTCGAATTATTTAAAATTATTATTTTTACTTAACAAATATAAAAAAAATACACAAATCAAATATTTAAAAATATAATTAAAAATTCATAATATATTATATAATAACAAACATAAATTATAATAAAATTATAAAATAATATTTTCATCCCTTAAAAAGTATACAATTTTTAACACTAACGATCTCCCATTTCTTCAATATCTACTGCTCCTATGGCTCTCCACACCTGTTGTAGAGCTGCCCTAAGACCCGCAATTTTGACTTATGTGGGTGACAACAGTAGTCCTACAGGCTCACTTTACCACTGTCATTCTGTTTCTCAAAAGGAGAGAAAAGAAGAGAGACTAATTATATAGTTTTGTAGCCACAAAAACAAGCTTAAAAATTTTTTTAAAAAATAGCGACAAATATAATCGTACCGACCGGGGTTATAATTATTTTTAAAAAATAAATTATTAAAAAAATCTTTAATAATAATAATATTATTATTATTATTATTATATTAATTAATTATAATATTTTTTATCATTAATAAAGAATAATATTAACATTAATATATTAGTTAATTTATAACAAAATAATCCATTTCCAAAATAAAACATAATAAACATAATCTATTTCCAAAAATAAACATAATAACAACCAAAATCCCGATTAATCCTCGTCAACAAAATAATTCATTTTCAGAAAATAAAATCTTAATGGGATTCATCATCAGCAACAAAATAATACATTTCGAAAAATAAACATAATAATAATCAAAATCCCAATTAGTCCTCATCAACTACAAAATAATCCATTTCCAAAAATAAACATAATAGTAATGAAAATCCCAAATAATCCTCATAAACAAATAATCCATTTCCAAAAAAATAGCAACAATAATCAATACCGAAACGGAACTGCGGCCATCAACGGCGGCGGCAACAACATCGCCGTCATCGCCGGCATCAACAAACATCATCGTCATCAACAACAATGGCAACAAAAAGCATCATCATCAGATCGGAGCCATGGCCATCGGAGATGAAACCGGCAACAAGCATGGAAGACGAAACTGAGAGCTACGATGGTGGTCGATTTTGGCTGCAACAGTCATGGAAGCAACTATAATGGAGGCGAAACGAGAGCTTCGCGTGAGAGAGAGAACAATTTAGGAATTTTCTGTTTTTTTCTATTTTTTGTTATTTATATTTTTTATTTATTTTAAGGGTATTTATGAAATAATAGAAGTTAACAGGAGCATAAAAGAAAATTTAGAGAATGGGAGTTTGATTCTCAAGCTACTCAGCAATCGGACTCCCGTTCTTAATTCCCAAAATGATGCAGAGTCGACGTATCCAGTCTCATTCTTTCTCTTAAAATATAAAGTAAATACAAAGATTCATTCCAATTCCGGATTCCCGTTACTGAATCCGTGAAATAAACATAGCCTATAATCCGACACTTGTGTGACGTTGTCGCAATTGTATCAGATATTCGGTTTACATATCAATACCCAAATTTTTTAACTTGTTTTTGTCGCTGTTTTGCACGTTTATCATTGCCATGTGATGTACGGATGCATTTGAAGATTCTTTCAACCGCAACAATTTTTATTGTATTCTTAGTACCAAAAGAAAAATTAAAAAAAGAATGGTACACTAACAAAGAGGTAAAAACAAGGGGGTACTGTTTTAGGGTGGGGTTGCAATCATGTTAATTTTATATTTATATTTTTTTATATTTTATACATATATTAAAAATGCGTTTGAGGTTATTTTTTAGAGGTTAAAAAATAATTTTAAAAAGATAAAAATTAATTTTAATATTTAATAAATTTTTAAAAAATTATTTTTAATAAAATTACTTAATCATGCGATTAATTTTAAAAAGTAAAAAATAAATAATTTTTTTAAATTTAATTATTTTTATAGTAAAGTTAACATTAATTATTTTACAATTGATTGTTTTTATTATATAATTAATTTAAATTATTTTAAAAATTATAACATTATCAAATTAAACCTTAGTGGTATAATTTATTTTTATTATTTAATTTTAACAAATTAGAGCTGATAAAGTTTTTTAACGTCAAAATTAAGTAGTGTTTCGTGGAGAAGAAATACAGCTGGTATGGTTTGGAGCTTTTGGGTGGATGGTGAAGGATGTATATCGATGACGTAGCAAATAGACTTGCGAACGAGTCCCAAGTGGTAAGATTTTGACTATTGAAAAGAGCGATTAAAAACAAATATCTTTCTTTTTCCAATGTTTAGCTGGAAGTGAAACAATTGCTTTAGTAGAGTTAAAAAGAAAGACATAATTAATTGTATGGATCCTACAAGGTCTTCAGATTATTGATTCTGTAAAACCATAGAATTTTTGTAATCTAATTAAGGAAAAAATGGGGAAAAAAAAAAACTATGGTCATATATCAAAATGGACTTTTAAAATCTCTCCAATCTCATCCATTATCTTCAAATACTCCTTACCAGCTTACATTAATACATCCTTACTCATATCCCAAAAATATTTTCTTATCCAAAACTTTTTACAGGAATTTTTCAGAGTCGTCAATAGTTAAATCATCGGTTTTATTTATGAGTTAACGTTCTTTAAAAGAGTCTAGTTGCAATAATTTATACTAAATCGAAAATTGATGAGTTCAACAAATTTTAAATCGCCTGGTGATTCTGTTTGGTTTAATTGTCAGTTTGTAGTTGTGTTTCAGTTTAGCCATTTCATTTTTTGGATAAGCCCACTTCTCAAGTTACCTAGGTCTTTGCAAAATGAGGTTTTCTTCTCCAAAATTTGTTATGCAATGAACAGCATGTATGCTGATAATTAAATACTAACACACAAAATGACAAATTGAGACTATATAAAAGGACTTTAAGCTTTAAATAAAATGCAAATCTTATAACATAGGAAAGCAACTCCTCTTTTACCTAAGAAGAAAGAATATTCACGAAACATACTTTATGGCATTAGGATTCATGTCATCTTTTATGAATGAGATATGACTTATTTAACTAGGATACCTTGCGAAATCCTATAACCAAAACCACCTGCACTATTCACCCAACCATAACCTTTCCGTATGTCACCTTTTATGAAAGACATTTCTTGACTCATTTAACCATCCATATGTGACCTTTTATGAATGAGATTTCTTGACTTATTTTACCATGATACCTTTCAAAATCCTATAACTAAAAACGCCTGCACCGTTCACCCAACCATAACCTTCCATAAGCATCCGGAACCTCCCACCAGCAGCCAGTCATTGTTTTGCAGCTCCTCTACTACTTTTCTTCATCCTTGTTAAAGAAACACCCTTCTTCTTAAAAAGGCAAAAAAAAAAATAGTTTCAGTTTCTTCAACCTCAAGAAACCTGAAACTAGCCACCATTACCATACTTTCAATTTCATATAGTTTTTCTTTCCCAAAATTTATTAAATTTTAAATAAATCTTCAGATTATATCTTTGAGCTAGAAGTGTTATTAAAATTAAACAAAATGATGCCAAGAAAATCACGAATACAAATCTTTAAAATATACATTAATGATTCTTTCATGCACCATAGGTGTAAATAACATTGAAATGTCAAACTTGAGAGATCTATCATTTACTTTATGCTCCATAATAGGAAATTGATACCATATGACTAAATGCTTCTCCATTCACATCGCCAGTGAAAGATAATACAATTAAGAAGTGAAAAAAAAAACATTGCGCTCTTTTTTGGGCTTCAATTATACTACTCGTCAATTTACATGATGGGAGAGGTAACTGTCCATTTTACAACTCAAATAACTGTATCCCTATGCACTTAACCGGGCAAACCAATGCTCATGTCCTATTCAATATCCTTTACAGCATCCTGCATTGTCAAAAGAACATAATAGATGAGATAAATAATTCAAATAAAGTAAAAAAATCACTCAAGGAGAGTTAAAAAATATGTGAGAATTAGAATTACGAGGAAAATGTAAAAATATATGGTAGAATTCATGGATTCATCACATAGAATAGATATGTTACAAAATCAAATTGCTGAATCCCCCAAACATACACGCAAATATATTCAGGGCTTAGTCTCCCAAATAACAATCAATGAAAAAGCACATGAAAGCGATAAGTTCATCAATCACGGACACACATTTTTGGTCATTAAGAAAATTTAAGAAAAATATCGAAATTACCTTTGCCAACCGTGTTACATACACAGCAGCCAAGGCCGTGAACAATAATCCCAGCCCAAGAGTCAAAAGCTGACCATTTCCTCCAGGTAAGCCAACCTCAGACTCTTCTTGCTGGAATATTAGGAACAAAATTATAGTAAAATTATATACACACCATATTCTAGGGAGTATCAACCAAAAAGTGAAAAAAGAAAAAAACTCACAATAATTGCTCGTCCAAATGCTCCAGCACTCACATAAGCCCACGTTCCTGGAAGCATCCCCAACCAACTGCATGACATTTATTAGTTGAAATTGAATCAGAATGACTGCTTAATGAAATAGTGTGGATTTTTCTTTCTAATATTTAGATATAAACTTTAACACCATAAAAGAGGCCATAGATGTTAAAATTTGCAGGGACATCATTTCTTTTCCATGCAAATAATATAGCTACAATGCCATCTCCACATTTTGTGTAAAAGTGAAAAAATTAATAGTAAAGGGGAAATTATATTAGATTACAGAGACTGACAGAGTGACAAAGCATTGCACTTAATTTTCTTTATAGTGAAGCGATGTGGCAAGCATCAAACAAAAGTCACAATAAGACTAACGCTATAATGAGATGGGTGGTAATCATACCTTCCCAGAACATATGGTACAAACTTTACAGACGTCAATCCATACAAATAATTCCCCAGAGAAAACGGAAGCAAAGGACTCAAACGAAGAAGTGTAACAACCCTGAAGCCATTTTCTCCAATTGCTTTGTCAATTGCAAGGAACTTTTTGTTTCCTTCAACTAGTTTGAGGATACGCTCACGAGCAAAATATCTGGCAATCAAAAATGCAACACTTGCTGCCACCTATGAGCAAAACAGATTATTAGAATTAAAATTTGAAAACATGATCATTATTCTCTTTTAAAACAGGAAAAATGTAGCCAACTCACGGTTCCACTGATGGATACTATGATGGTGCCAATTACAGAACCAAATAAAAGTCCAGCTGACATGGTCAATGGAATTGCAGGAATCGCAAGAATCTAGCAGACCATACATTATACAAAGTCAGTTTGGCAACAAAAACGAATTATGTACATATTCTAAATGGGAGAAACATGAAACAGGCATGTAAATGAGGACTGAAGCAGCAGGTCTGAGTGACTAGTCCATAAAGAGAAAAATAAATTCTCTGCCCTTATATAGGAGGATTTTCAATGAAAAAGATAATCTGAAGGCTAAGCCACATTTAATACATAACAAGAAAGAGAAACAACTAAATAACATTTATTTTCTCATCTTTGGTCGTCAATCTAAATGCCTAAAGTCAAATGTACTGAACATCTCAAATTAGAAGTAAAACAAACAAAGGACCATACAAACAATAATTAAACAACCCTGAATACCAAAGATTAGAAGAGTTCAGATGGATACCTCCAATCCAGCATAAACTGCCACAAATAAAGCATATCCAGCTGGGCCATAACCTATTCAGTGAATAATATGTTATAGCACAAACACTAATAATCAAAATTCTTCTTCAAAGAAAATAAGCAAAAGGCCACAGATGCCAAAAATACATTTCTACATAAAAAATGCTTCCACCTAGGGCTAAAATGAAGATGATGTACAGGAATTACAGAATGATGCAATAACGGCCTTAGAGGTACCAAAATCCTGAACTACATCATTTGATGTCGTAGTGCAGATTTAGAATGGAATTATAGGTTTCACTTTTCTCTGTTGCAAAGTAAGAATTATAGGTGCCAATAGGATCAAGGCAACACCCTAGAGTGATCGGGCTGCTCCAGAAGGATCAAGTCAAGCCTATCAGTATCTACATTTCATCATCCAGAGACATCAAAAGGTACATGTATCACACACTTAACAGTTCACTTGGATTAATAACCATCTCCAGCCCCCAAAAACATTAATTTTCTAGTGCTTAAAACTCTTGGCCCATCCACTGACACTTATTACAAGCAAAAATATTATGTCATTTGATCATAAAGCATTTTTTATTTTCCTTATAAGAAACCCAAAAGTGTATTAATGAAAGATTTAAAGCATTATGTTACTAGTAAAGTTATGAAATATACCAATTAGCTATCATGCGAAAAATATTAGATAGAGAACCAAAGTCTAATTCCCAACACCAATCATTTTCGTCAGTGCCATTTCAATCAAGCTAAAACCAAATTTGCAAAGATCATATAAGCCTCTCATTTCTTGCTCACTATCTCAGGTTCTCAGCCAAAGGCCAGTTCATTCTCTCACAAAATTACCAGAAAAATAAACTAAATTTCTCTATCAATAAAAGAAATCCACACAAACCAAATCCACACCAAATGAACAAGAAAAACCCAGAAAAAGGGGTATAATTTTTTCAAAAAATTACCTTCAACAAATCCAGAAAACTGGGTCAAAAACGCATTAATCTGATCCTTATAAACATACCCAACAGTACCAAACCCACCAACAACACCCAAAAGCAAAACGCCAGCCAAAATGGTGCCTTTAACAGCAGTGTCCCCCTCTAATCCCTCACTCTGAGCATCCCGCTCATTTCCCTTAATCTTATTGCTATTATCATCATCATCACCCTTGGGGTTAAAGAACCAGCCCAAGCTCCGGGGAGCATTGGTGGTGCTCTTCTGAAGGGTGTTTTGCTTCTTGGTCTGCTTTAAAGATGAGCACGGTTTGACGAAATGGAAGCGCCTGTGAGGCTTGAAGCTGTGGATGAATGAATTGGAAGATGTGAGGAAGCATGAAGGTGGCTGGTGGCAATGATATTGTGGGCGCAAGATGAGCGTCCGCATTGTGGTTCCTGTTTCTGTTGAGAAGACTTTGTGCCATGTAAATTGCTTGATTTGTTTTGCCCTGAAATTTCTAAAGGCTTCGGATCTCACTGGTGGTCAGGGTAATGCCAAGAGGTTGATAAGAGAATGGATGGCATTCTCCCTTGCAGTTGCATGGAGTTTTGGTGCTATGTCCACCCAGATATGCCACGTGTTGTTAATTTGTGGTAGGTATGAAACTTAACGGAGAGCTATTGAATTCACACAGGCGATTAATGCTCCTCACGTTTAGCACTGGGTCTCTTATGCTGTTGACAATAAAAGAGTACTAGAAAAAACTAACCTTTTTGAATTAATTCTTTTACTATCATGCCATCCATTCACAGGCCAATTCAACAGACAAAAATGTATTGCAAGTTTATTCACATTACAGCAAAATATAGCTGGTAACAGCCTAACATTATTACAGCAAGTGAGCAGAAAATTGAGATGGAAATTCAGCTTGATTTGTGAAACTGATCACCATGGTGCTGAAGAAAGGAAAAGAATTATCGATACATCAAAACAAACAGTAAAAGGGTTTTAACAGATTTCAGCAGGGGCCTTGATTGGTTCCAGTTGAATGGATTTCTGCAGGAGCTCAGTTTGTTCTTTAACATGAGCCTGATAGAAGCCGGTAGCTGTAGCAGCAGATGGAGCGCGGCCAACATATTTGATGTCCTCTATGGTTCCTCTGCCCACTTCTTTCATGGCAGTGGCAAGTCGGGGTGAAATGTAGGTGTACGCACCCATGTTCATTGGCTCTTCCTGGCACCAAACGATCTCGGCATCTAAAAGAATCAAAGTCAGAAATAAGTCAGCCTCATAAGAAAAAGGGGTAAAGACAACGGCTTCATTATTATAAATACCGCACAGTCACCCAGGCTATAAGTTCGGAAAACATACTTGGATATCGTTTAAGCTCTCGCTGAACCAGGTCATATGGGAAAGGACAAAGCTGTTCCACCCTACAAATTGCAACATCACTTGCACTGCGCTTCTTCCGTTCTTCATCAAGCTCATAATAAACCTGCAAGCAAAGAAGGCGTAGATTTTTGTAACAATAGCAATCTCTACAAAAACTTAATCGGGCTAATCTTGTACCATTGGGCTTCGGATTATTTAATTAGGATGCCTAAAAGGCAGCATTAAAACTATTGTGATTTCCCAACTGTGTAATTAGATATAAAATAAAAAAATCATACGTGTCCTCAAGATCAAGAAAATCAAATCCCAGAATTAACTCGCCAAAATTGTGTAGAAGATAAAGCAGCACAAAGAGCATTAAACACCTTTCCAGAACAAAGAACCAGACGTCTGATACCCTCCTCAAGATCAGAGTGGCCATTCTGATCCTTAATAAGCCGCTTAAATCTGGTCCCTTGTTTGTCAAAACCAGGGTGACCTTGGACATCATCAAACTCAGAGAGATTTGATTTGCAGTCCTTGTGACGCAACAGGTTTTTGGGAGACATCACGATGAGAGGCTTACGGAATCCCCTGTGTATCTTCAAGACATAACAGGTAAGCATAAGAAAATGAACTTATGTACAGACATGAAATGGTGGAAATTGACTAATGATTAAACAATTTCTACTCACCTGACGCCGCAAAACATGGAAATAATTAGCAGGAGTTGTAACATTCACTATCTGCCAGTTACATTCTTGAATTTGCTTCCGTAGAGTTGAATCCATCTCAGGTATAACAAATGGATTGTCATCACTCATCTACCACAATAAACAAATCTATTAGTTGGCAAGAGAACCAGATCATTTCATCAACATTCCGCTAGAAAATATACGAAAACCACAGCCAAACTAGGAAATAAACAACGATACAAATGCTCTAATGGGGAATACCTGAAGGAAACGCTCCAATCGTGCACTTGAATGTTCAGGGCCCTGACCATCATAACCATGTGGGAGCAGCACAACAAGTCCAGTTTGACGCAACCACTTGGACTCACCACTGCTGATAAACTGGTCAAAAATTACTTGTGCTCCATTGGCGAAGTCCCCAAATTGAGCTTCCCATAATACCAATGAGTTCGGATTTTCCATAGAGTAACCCAGTTCAAATCCAAGAACACCAAATTCTGAGAGAGAGCTGTGCAGAAAAAAGGTTCATATGTAAGTAACAAAAATTAGCACGTAATAGTTTGTTTAAATTATCAGGTTTAACTTCTCTAAAAAACAAATTATCAGGTGTAAAGAAATGCAAATCACTTTTGAAATGCCAACAAACAGCGAGAATATTTTCCAACAAAAATTACTCCACTCCAGTATTAATCAGGAACGCATAAGCACTGGCCTTATTAAAAAGGCAATACAGCATCTGCATATGGTTGAGCAGATTATAGTAAAGCATATACAAGCCGAGAGAAGTTTTGAGGAACTTTATTTCAAAATAGATGTTACAACAGAGCATTTTCTAGTGAAAATAAGAGAGAGAAAGAACACAATAGACAAAAGAGAACATGTGGAAAAGTGGTGTCAATTACCTATTGCTCACAGTGAACATCTCTTCATCTTGGTTCATCATAACATGATCTAATGGGCAATACTGCTCCCCAGTTTCTTGATCATGTAGCACAGAGTGCCGGTGACTGAAAGTTCCTCTCTCAACATCCTGACCACTCAATCGCACATGGTTACCCTCTACCAGCAATGTAGCGAATGCAAGGGCCTCTCCAACTGCCCAATCAATGCCTTCCCCTGTTTCAATCATTTGTGCACGCTGTTCATATACCTTCTTAACCCCCCTGTGAGGCTTAAAATTTTCCGGAAGGGTTGTGATGGCTTTGCCAACATTCTTCAATATCTCTGGTTTTACCCTGTATAACATCAAAATAAACTAAAGATGCTGGAACAGCATAAAAAACATATAGCTAAGGAAACCATCAACATACCCAGTGTTTCTAATACGTGAAAGCTGTTCAGGTGACTTGAACCCAGCCCAATAAGCTGACAGCCAATCCCTTCTTTGTGGAACATAATCTTTGCTGGCCATGAATTCCTCAGTGAGGATTGAATTGACCTTTTCCTGTATCCTATTTATGTCTTCTTGAGTCACCTGCCCAGATTCTAATAATTTCTTTTGGTAGATCTGAAGAGCTGATGGATGACTCCTGATGACCTGTTAGCATCCATTTAATCAGAAATATGAGATTGGCTGCCTCATATGAATAGACCCCAATAAGAAACTAGAAATACATGATACGGGGGGTTTATGAAACAACACAGGAACAAAATAAATTAATAGATCGAAGTTGCAAAATGTTGCGAGAGAGCCCCAAATCTAACAATAATCCCATGGGTAATTATAGCAGGGCTAACCTGGTACATTTTGGGCTGGGTGAAAGATGGCTCATCAATCTCATTATGCCCAAATCTCCGGTAACAAACTAAATCAACCACCACATCAGAATGGAATTTCTGCCGCCATTCTGCTGCAAGCTCACATACATGAACAACCGCCTCCATGTCATCCCCATTTACATGGAAAATGGGGGCATTCAAGGCCTTGGCAACGTCGGTACAGTACTGAGAGGATCTGCCCGCCCTTGGATCAGTGGTAAAGGCCACTTGGTTGTTCACAACAATATGTATAGTACCACCAGTTGTGTAGTTTGGAAGTGCACTTAGATGTAGAGTTTCATAAACTACACCTTGACCAGCAAAGCTACCATCCCCATGGATCAAAACACCCATATTCTTGGTCCTGTCCACATCATTGGAGTAATATTGCTTCGCTCTAGTTTTTCCAACAACAACTGGGTCTACAGCTTCCAAGTGACTTGGGTTGGCAACCAAAGATAAATGAATTCTCTTACCACCTCTAGTTGGTCGATCGTACGAAGTTCCCAGGTGATACTTAACATCACCAGTACCAGTGTAGAGCCCATCTTCATCTACAGGCTTCGTACCACCACTAAACTCACTAAATATTTGACGAAGTGGTTTTCGAACAACATTACCCAGCACATTAAGTCGTCCTCTGTGAGGCATTCCAATAACTATGCTCTCAACCCCAAGATCAGCTGCCCTGTCAAACATCTCTTTCATGCCAGGGATTAAAGTCTCCCCGCCTTCAAGCCCAAACCTCTTTGCTGTTGTCCACTTAGTTGCCAAGAAGTTCTCAAATTGTGTACTCCATATGAGCCTATCAAGAATAACCTCGCGGCGTTGTCTATTGTATTGCATTGGTGTTGGGGTTTCAATCTTATCTCTCAACCAATTACATTGATCACGATCTGCAATATGCATGTACTCATAACCAATACTCCCACAATAAGCCTGCTCCAGCCTGGTTAATATGGATCTAAGGGTCTGCACAGGACGATTTTCAGACAAAAACCCAGCCATCCTCCACACCCCTATAAAGAATTCTCTATCAAGATCAGCTTCCGTGAACCCATAAAGAGCAGGGTCCAAATCATCTGGGATTTCTCTTTCTTCCAATCCTAACGGGTCCAACTTTGCTTTCATATGACCATTAACTTGATAAGCTCTAACAAGTAACAACAAGCGCATACTCTCCTGAATTGTTTGGCCCGAAATTCCAGGCGAAGTAGCTGCCTGTCCGACAAAATTTTTAAAGAAATTATCCCACGACTCATCGACACTATTTGGATCAGCTTCCCAAGCTCTCTGAAGCTCCTCTAAATAAACACTACTAGTCCCATCTAAGAAGCTATCAGTCAACTTTGACAACGGTACAGGGCGAGGCACAGGAGCAGATTGTGCCTTTGATTTCAAGACAGTGCCATGAAAGTGCCGGGTTTGCGACGGAATGATGCGTGTCCTTGTGGTATACGAACAACCCTGACATAAAGTCCTCTTAATGGCAAGCTTTGCCACACTTGAACCAGCTCGAAACCACCCCATAGCTTTCAATCGTCAACCTGTAAAATGCACCTGAGATTAAAAGCCTTGAATTAACAAGAACAAAAACCAAACTTCACTGTGAAGTTAAATTAAAGAATAATAATTAACATCAAAGACAAAGCAACTGAAATGTAAAATGATTCTCATCAAAATTACAAATGATATAAGCAAATCAGAATTCACAAGCATTAATGATTAACTCAAAGAACAAACTTTAAGTTCAAGATCAATTTTTGATCTACAATATTTGAAAATTTTGAAATAGAGATTTTCAAAGTATTCAAATACAGTTTAAAACAAAACATTTTAACAATAAATAAATAAAAAGCAATTGTGTAACAAAAAAGTTGGAATTGAAGACAGAAAATTAAAAGTAAACCTTAATTGTTTTGTGAAGGATGATAGTGAATTCATCTGCATTTAGACCAGAAGTTTACTGACTTTATCTTAAGAGTTGCCTTATTTTTCTTATTTCCGAACACTTTCTAGAATCATTCTGTTCCCACTTCTATTTTTTCAGTCAATTCATTTTTCCTTTTTTAATTTCAAAGTGGCTAGTGTTTGAATTTTTGATGGGATTAACTAAGACATAGCCCATTCCAAGGATTTTTTTTTTTTTTTGGGTCTACTTCTATTATTTTTGTTTCGGCTTGGTGGCTTGGTAACTGATATAATATCTCATGTGCAAAGAAAAAATATTGAAGGCAATATCTTCATTACCACTTTCTCTTAAGACAACAGAGGGAAAAAAATGTTTGTAGTAAGAAATAAATATAAATGAAGTTCATTAGAATCAATTTTTAATTATTTTTAATCAAAGTTTTATAAGTTTTTAAAAACTCCTATTATGTAAATTACTGAAGCTCAAATTTGTATACCTATCGGAAATTTATAAATATGAGAAACAACTTTTTTATTTCATCTATTAAATATGCACTAAAAGAAGTTCTATCTTTTACAAAGAATTGATCTACTTGACTTCAACATTTAAGGAGGTCAAAGACTCAAATTGTCTATTTAGGTATGCCCTGGCTTATCCCTTGAAGGTTGAGAAAGTTTGACTTTCCTCAGATGGAAACAAGCTGTATAGTTTACAAAGAGAAAGCCTTTAATTCTTTTATTATACAAGGGAAAGACATCTGGCCCACTTTTTTGGGGCTAATGTACCAGTAAACTCCCAACATTTCAAAAATGCCATTGCAGACATTCGAAAATGCATCTATATTTTTCCTTTACAGAAAAAATCTATAATCCACACCCAAGCCTCTAAGCAAAATTTCAAATAATTGAAGAAAATTTCCAAAAAAAAGAAAGGCGCGAGAGAGACAGACAGACTTGGATTGGGTTCTGACTGGGCCCAGCTCGAATAACACAACTCACAAAAGTCAAACACCAGCCCACCATAAAATTAATAAAAAAATGAATTCACAGAGGAAATTGGGGGAAGGGGGTGTGAAGATTAATTCTAGAAGGTGAAATAAAAAATGAAAGGAAAGAAAATTTTAATAATATAAACAGAAAAATTGAGGTCTATGCGCGCATATTCTTACATTTCATTATCATTCTCCACAAAACAATTAGATTTTCTTTTCAATTTTCTCTCTTTTTGTCTCCAACTTTCTAGATACACAATTTGTATTTTTATTTTATTTTATTTTATTTTCTGTTAAAACATTTCATTTTGAACTGTATTCCAACACTGAAAAACTCAATTTCATCAAATATTATAATTCAAAACTATACCTTAGATCTTAAAGTTTGTTCTTTTAGTTTGGATGATCTTACAATCATTAATCTTGATTATAATCACTAGCAAATGCTGATTAATTTAACCATTAATAATTTCCAGCAAGAAAATTTTTTTGCGAACAAGTTGCAATTTTCCTAATCGATCTGAACGGGAAATAGAGACATGAAAACTGCTGCAAATGAACTCCTAGATTCTTTTCAAGCTTTTTAAGATAAAAGATAAGTAAATAATAGTAATAATGATTTTTTAAGAATATTGAGTTAAACTGTTGCAACTTGCAAAGTTGAGGAAGCTAAAGTGAAGCTACATTTTAATAGAGCTCAACTTCGATTAAAAATCATGAGTAATCTATCTAATATAATAATTGATTTTCTTCAAAACAAATTTAATCACAAAGTTAGTAAAAACCAAATAATAATAATAATAAACACTAGAAAAAATTACCTTCTGTGCTATTCGATTTTCCGGTGACCGGCGAGTTCTAACGGTCGGTGATATCAGCCTGTGCTTCAGTCAGATGGCGGCGTCCGGGGAAGATGTTACCGCCAACGGCTGCGAGTATCCGGTGAGTCGGCAAACTGGGTAACTGTCGGCGAGTGCGTTGACTGCAGCGGTTTGACGAAAAAAAGTTATGAAGATAAAAATCGTAGATCTAGGGTTTATTGCAAGAGAAAATTGATTTTGATTTATAGTGGATTTGACTGAAGTGATGGTTGTTTTCGTTCACGTCAATGCGTTTCCTTTTTGTGTTCTAGCGTCCTCTTTTACGCTGAAGCTTCTATACGAACGAACAAAGAGCCAAATTTCCCTCATTGGAACGTGGCTCAGTAAATGTAAGAAAAGAATATTTATATCTTTAGGCAATTATAGGCTCCCTAATGTTTTACGAAATTACAAATAAATACATAGTTTGTAATTTTATTCTTTTCGAGTCCTCTCCTCCAAGGAACTATGAGTCCATATATGAATGGATGGCTTCCATTGGCTAAACAAAGGTCAAAGAAGGACAAAAATTTTAAAATTATGCATTTAGATGAAATTAAAAAAAAACAACTTAATGACAAAATAAGAACTGGTGTAAAATTATTGTGGCTTATAAAATAATGGGCCAGATTATTTTAACTTAAAATTTTTATTTAAAATTTAACATAAAATTTGAACTTAAATTTCAAGTAATTGAACTGTAGGTATCGAAAATTAAAGTAACATCTAATGATAGTTGTCCATATACCACTAGACTGCTTGAAATAAATTGTTCAAATTTTAAATTGATAATTTAACTTAACATAGCCCGTCCTAAAATAACATGCTTCCATTTTGTTAAAAAATATAAAAATCGACGGCTCAATAAAAGCAGCTATAAATTTGATAAACTATGTTGTTAAGTGTGTTGTGAGTTTCAAAAATTATTGGCAAATTTTATTAATATGTTGTGATCTATTATATAATGATCATATATTAACACTTTTTTTTCTATTTAATTTTTGGTTTAGTAAAAATATATAAGATCATTCAATTCAGCCAACGCATCATCAGGACTCTAGAGGAGATCAATGAATTTAAACTACAGAAATCATAGTGGAAAGGAGAATGAACACAAAATAATCAAACTTGTTTCGCATATGTTGCCTGTTAAGATGACACTTTCAACTATGATTATTCAGAAATACATAAAAAAGAAATTGACGCTGGGTTTAAAAAATGATAACAATAGTAATAAATAACACTAAAAGTCTATAACCGACATAATGTACTGATCCAACAAAGTTGCCGTGAGGTGCATGTTCTTTCGTTTCAGGGCAAGAAAATCAATGTACATGCCTGCATATGCCCATAAATGATAGGTATATATGAAAAATATTGGTAAAAGTTTTAGAACATCAAGCTATTTGTCATTCTCTATTTCCGATGTCTGAATGTGAAGAGCAAGGGGTAGAATCTAATGGAGGATGTCCTTTTAGGGCAAACAAGTTCAATTCTGGTTTCTGAATGATAGATGTGAATTTGTGAAACTGATCATTGAGACATGCGTGCAATGACTGAGGGCAGAAGAAGTCTGGCCTTTTGTATACTTTGGCAGCCAAGCTTGCTGCAACATTTATCTGTATAAAATGCGGGGAAAACACAAGTAAGACAAATAGTTCTCCAAAATGTTCAAGCAGCAAATTATCGATTGGGATTAGCTAGAAACAATAAGATGTGTGAATATGCACTCAGTTCTTGCTGAAGGAATAAATGAAGATAAGATATGTAAATGTGGAAAAGCAACAGGAAAACAATTGTGTAAACAGCTAACTACTTGGAAAATTGTTATATGCCACATTCGCATATTTCAAAAAAGTAGTCATCATATCATATGAACACAAAAGTAAACAAATGACGGATGCATTTATGCAAAGTGCTATATGAAAAGAAGAGGCAAGAATAGAATCAATCCAAAGGGAAAACTTCTAGAGAAATAGGATGGAAGTTTGGGCTATATGCGAAAGGATTTATTTGTTAATAATGGAGGATCACATTAATGCTTGTATTATTAACTTGAACACGTATTAGGCATATTACATCGAAATATGGACGGTGCATAGGCATTGGATATTCAATTTGAAGCAGATTTTGGGAAAAACCAATCTTAAAAATATTAAAGCAATTTCTTCATTAAAGGACTACCTAGGAGATCAAAGAAAACTCATCAACAAATAGTAAAAAAAATTCCACGAAAAGTTCAACTCTTGTGATTTAATAGCCTAAACTCAGGTTAAAACATCATAGCCAAATCTATGAATCAAGTCACAGTGCGCTTCTAAACTCTTGTACCTCAGTCTCAAGAGAAAAATGTTTTAAAGTTGACGTTATTGTTATTTATATTTTTAATTTCCATCTTTTGAAAACACCCTCAACTTTGTTCAGCTTGAGACCTAAAACGTAAACCCAGTAGCATATTCTATACTCCTAATTCTTGATAAAGATAAAAAACAAGTCACCCAAAATAGTGACAAAAGATAAACTAAATGAATCGGATCACAAATTTAATTGGATTGACTTCACAAAATTCTCAGTACATGCCAGGTAAATAATCTAGACAATCTCCGTCCAACAGCTCCTTAGAATCAAAGCAAGAGGTCTAGATAATTATCAAACTGCATGAAGTTGCTGCGAATAAAGCTTGTCCAAGAAGATGATAATTAACAAGTAACAAAATATTACACGTTTTGAAGATACTTAACCAAGGCATGCGAAGCTAATCTAGTACACAAAACCTGTTAAAGAATAGACTATTACAAAATTCACTTTGCTGAAAAAGCACAATCATTATAATCAAGCCATGCCATTATCAAATAGTTTAAATAAACAAAATGCAAATAAGGAAGCTAATTTAAAAAACAGCTCAACCAGAACCAAAATAAAATTCTCTCCAGGACCAATTCTCTTTAACAACACACTAATCGACAATACAGTGAAGTAAAAATCCTCAGAAAAGAATCAGATGCATCAAAGTATTAAAAATTTGATGAACACAATGTTCTAAAGAACAAAAATTTACACGTATCACGTATATATAATTAGAGGAAATTCTCCTTACCGAGTCTGAAGCGGTCTTTAAGCAAGCTTTTGCCAGAGGCACTATACAAAACCTTTTCAAATTACACAAAAGATTTAAAAAAAAAAAGTGGAAAAAGTTGCAAATTAATTGACAACAAAACAAAATCAAATTCGCATATAAATCATAATTCTCACAAAATTTTGTCCCAGTTCAAGAAAGAAAAAAAGGGAAAAAAGAAAACTAACATTCCACGGCCGCCAGCTAGAGCTTCTTCAGATGGGTCCTTCCATTCATCGAATCTGCAAAATAAATAAAATCCCGAAAAAAAAAAATAATAACGTTACATTATTATTTTTTGTTATATCAAACTTACATTAGAAAAAAAAAAAACCTACACCCAACCGTAACGGCGGTCAAATAAGAGGCGTTTGGAGGATAATTTAGAGGAAGAACAGAGTGCTGCAATTGACGTTTTGGAGTTGTTGGAGCTCGACTCTATTATCTCCATTGCCTTCGCTGCCAGTTTCTGGCAGTGCCAAAAATTAAGAAGTAAAGACGGAGAGAAGAGAAAAATTGGGCCCAAAACCAAATTTAGTGGACTTTTCTAATTTACAAACGTTTGGGCTTCATATATGGGTGATTATTTTTAAATCTTGGAGGTGATGGTGATTACTTTTTTAAATTTTAAGAATATAAATATTATTTTTTATTATTATTAATTAATTATAGTATAAACACTCAAATTAAGAAATAAAAAACATTTTACTCCTTTTGAATGGTAACAAAAATACCAATTGTAATTGCTTTATCTTCAAATTAAGTATTACTGTTCATCTTAATTGAATTTATTATGCGTTATTTTTCAATAAGCGGTAGATATAATGTAACACAAAAACTACATTAACATATTAAAAATCAGAATATTATTATTGAACATTATAATTGTAGTGCTGTAAATTATAAATGTGAGTGTGTGCGACAATGAATTTTTTATCTTCTATATTTAAGATTTATATAGTTATGTCGTAATTTGAAATAGTATGCTTTCTATACATTTTAATTTTTTTTTTATTTTAAATTTTTGACATAAACTTTTTTTCTGTTGATCCCATACAAAGTTAGAGACTCTGTTTGGCATAACCTTTTAAATACAGCTTATTTAAGCAAAAATTTTGATGATAGAGATTTTATAAATAGAGTTTTCATAAAAAAAAAAAAATTGTTTGGTTGTCAATAATAATTTTTATTAAAAATTATAAAATTATTTTAATAGATAATTTTATTTAAAGTTATGTTATGAAATAAATGAAATGTGATTGTCAAATAAGTAAATAAATTTTAAATATTTTAACATGTTAAAAAAGTTTTTCAACCTCTACTTTCAAAAGTCTAAAATTTAAGTTTTTATTAGTAGAGACAAAATAAATTATCTAATTTTGAAAAGTTCTACTGAAAAAAAATCAAATAACAAAAAAAAAAATTGAAAAAGCTTATGAGATTAAAACTTTGTTTGGGATTGAGATTGAACAACTGTAGTTTCAATATTACAATATTAAATTATTTTGTAAATATTGGTTGTTGTAACTTGAAAGATAAGTTGATTCAATTTTATATCTACATGACGAAAATTTTATTATATTTTTAATAATTTTATTTAAATTATTATTTAAAAATTATATTTGCTACATACTATTAATTCTTGTTTCATAATTACAATTTTTTTTTTAAATAACCTTAATTGTAATGTTAATTAGATAAATTATATCAAATAGAAACCTATTGATAGATATTCAAACTCAAATGATCATCAAAAGCTGAAAGTTCATTGTTAGGCATGGCAAATAAAGGGATTGAGCCCAATAATCAGCTTAATTGTTTTATCTTCATTCGAACCCAAATTGAGTCAAGGTTGATCTTGATCTTTGTCCGAGCCTGACTAAATATTTTTTTAATATTTAAGTAATTTAAATTTACTTTTCTTAATATATTAAACTTTAAAAATTACTTAAAATAACATAAACATAATAAAAAATATGTTTTATTCAAATAAAAACACACAAATTTATTCCACAAATATATTCAAGGGTTCATGAATTTAATAAACTTATAAAAATACTCAATTTTATTCCATAATTTAAACAAAAATTCATTATTTTAACAAATGATAATTCACAACCCAACATTTAAAAGAAATCTAATAATTCAAGTCGGATCAATCAGTTAATGCTCGAACCCTAATATAAATTTGATCTGATTTTAATTTCTAAGTCTGAATCTGACTTTTAATATTTAAATTTAGGTCAAAGTCTAAAAATTTTGAATTGAGTCAATCAGACAATAAATCATGTCGAGCTTTTTTTGCCATCTCCATCTTATAGGAAAATGGAAAATTTAATTCTAAAAACAAGTTTTTTTTTTTTTTTTCCGTAAATAATTTAAACTTTAGGGTCATACGTTTTGCGCCTCCTGGTATATAAAAGGTCAATTCCCCGCTTCCCACTCAAAATCTCCCTCTCAAACAAACTTCAATTTTTAAAAAAGTTTTGCGAATGGAGAATTGCAGATCAAGCTACAGTGATCCAACGGCTCAAAATCCATCAAGTTTCTCAAGTTCTGGTACTTTTCCTCTAATTATCTCAAACTCTTAAATGTTTCTCTCCATTTGATTGTTTGGTTGCTAAGAAAACAGATTATGAATTACACATTGATCTGTTTGGTCGCTGAGTAACCTCGGGAAAAAACTAAAAGAAAATAAACTAAAATTTTCTTGTCATACGAATCAAAATCTATAATATATTAAGTATTAATCGATCATTGCCAGTACTCAAAGATCATTTGTTTGCAGAAGCTGCTTATAATTGTGCAATTCTGTTTGATGATCTTAAGCTTTTGGAAAATATTATTTTGATTTATGAACTCCTGAAATGATGGAACTGAGTGAATAATTTGGAGAAGCTGCTTACAATAGTTTAATTTCGCTAATGAGCAATTTTGTTTAATGAGTTTAAATTTCTGACAAATTAAACTTTCATTTATGCACTCTTGAAATGATGGAATTGAGTCAATATATTATCTGATGATTGAAGGTTGTGCTGGAGTTTGCATGATGAGCAGCAAGTGGAGAGACGAACAGCATCCATCATTCATCAATTTCATCTCCTCGTTTCTCAGTGCAAATTCTTTTCGTCTTAATTTTGTTCTAGTCGCCCCTGTAATTACCTTTTAATTTCTCTTATTATTTATGTATTTGTTCATTTATATTTTGTTGACCGGCTCAATTCTTAGGGCTCTTTTCTGTAGGACTTTATTTTCAACTGTGGGGGCTTGTCAATTTCGTTTGTTTTTATAACCAATTGGGACTGCAACGATACTGCACTGGTGTTCAGCAGGTAGTCTATTACATTTTCCCATTGAAACGCCTTTTGATGAATTTTTTTTTTCACTGAATCGATGGACTTCTTGTAGAATTAAGAAATTGAAGGAGCAGTTTGCACATTTCTATGTGGTTCTTGCCCTTCCTACGAGGGAGCAAAATGATTCTTTTGTTCACTCGTACTTCAAGTGAGTGACTTGAAAATATTGTCCACGCTGATCTCTTTTGAATTTGGATTCTTGTTTTAAAGATATAGAATCTTTGTCTGGATGTTTTTGAAGATATGGAATGGAGCTTGGTAGGCCAACGTTTGTGCCAGTTCAAGATAGGGAGATGGGGTTTGAGAAGATTGTTAAAATAGCTCACTCTCGTGGCGGTAAGATCTTATTCTCTGAAGCTCACTTCAATCATTCTGTTCAAGTACTTCATTGAATGTTATGTAAAACTGCAGTCTGCAAGCGGCAAGATGCTATATCAAAATTGAAGGCTGAGGTTCGTGCAAACTTTTCCCTTGTTATACTTATCATCATTCATCATGCATCATCTAATAACATTGTTTTAGGACATTAACATATCTTTTTTCTTGCGTGTGAAGAGGAGGCGAGCAGTACAGGCAATGGATGTTTTCCTCAGAGTGGTCACATCCATACCATTGATTGATAATCATGATGCAAATGCGGTAATTTACTTCACCTTATTGAAACTATTTTGTTTAATATGTACTCTTTGTTTCAAAAAAGTCCTCTATTGCCTTCATCATGCATTCCTCTGTTAGAAGTCTTGATATTCTGGTAAATTGAACTTTCTCTATTCTGTAATGAGGTTGGCTCATAAAAGCTACTTGTATATTTGTTTGGTTTTGCTTTTCGAATTTTAGAATTGCAATATGCATTTTTTCCTATTTACAGCTGTAGTATGCTGCTTGTTTATGAATATAGACAATGTGACTCAATCTGTCAACATGATGTGGAAAGTGTAATTTTGAATCCCAGATTTATTTCACAGTTGTGAGATTTCTGATAATATGATTCTTCCATTTATGGTGTGATAATCATATAGGTTCAAAGACTAATTCTTTTTCAATAAGACAACTTCTTCTCATCCTTTTCTTTCAGCTTAACCAAGCCATTGGTTCAATCGAAGCAATTGCCAAAGCATCCAAGGCATACATTCTGGAGAACACAGACCTATCAGCTGAGAAGGCCGAAATGATTGTTAGGTTCTTTCGAGATCCAAAGCTTTACCTCAGTCCGAAAATCAATTAGAGAAGAAATTATCTCAAATTAATCTTTTAGGAGTCTTCACTAGGATTATATACTCAATGGCTCTACCAATCACTGAAATATAGCGAGCAAGCAAAAACAAGGCTTAAAATTTAGGCATTGTACTAAACTCGACTTCCATTCACATTTACACAAAAGTAAAATGAAAAGTAAGAAACACCCACCTGATAATCAGATGACTGGTTTGATCTAATGCATTTGTAATGTATCATACAAAACTGTTCTGTCATAACTAATCATTTTGATGTGCATTTCTACTCATCATAAGGGAGATCGATGGGGACGAAAATGATTAATTTACTTGTTTTTCACCATGTCAATCCACCGTCACTAACGACTTTTTGGCACAAATTTGTCAAGGTTGATTACCATAACAGTAATATCATCCATGTTGCCTCTGCTAGAAGATATATCTATGAGCTTTTTGCATGACTCCATGGAATTTTTGTTTCTTGAAACCACATCAACTGCCTCCTGCGCATTTACCTGATTATTTCACACAAAATTATCAGCTTTTGCTGATCTAAAGCACACTACAAAGAACTTAAATCAAAGGCATAATTTTAACATAAATTTTAGTATCTAAGATTTTTTTTTTCCTTGTAATTTTTGGATATCAATTTTGTATAAACAAATAGATGAGTATACCTTATCCCACAATCCATCAGATGCCATTATCAAGAATTCGCAATCTGAAGTTACTGAAAGCTTTTTAGTTTCTGGTTCAGAAATGATCCATTCTTTCAAATGCAAGTCTCCAATAGCTCTAGAAACTGCAAGTGAACCTTGAACTCTCCAAGCTCCATTGCAAAAATGCACAAATGCACCCTGCCATGTTAAACACCTTTTAATTAACCGCTATTATAAAAATGCTCATCTCCTAACATTGGTTTCTCATCGTCCTTTCTATTTTGTAGAACTCAAATTAATTATATATATATATATATATGGAGATATTGAGTTGAACTTTTATAATAATTTATTGAGATATTGTTTAGGGGTGGCAATTCCTGTTTGTGTATGCATGCTTGTTGTATTAATTATAGATAACACTTAGCGATTGTTAATCTTGTCATTTTCTGTTACTCTAAATTTAACATATCAAATTTAATTATGAACAAAATATAAGGATTAGTTGAACTAACAGCATTCTCAATACGGCGACGTTCGTCTTCCCTGCCGAGACGATGATCATTAGTGAGAGAATCAGCTACCCCGTTCCTACTCAACACTACTCTGCAATCGCCTGCATTTGCTACATGTAACTCGCTGTCTTTCAATAGCACACTAGCTGTACAAGCTCCACTGCTAACACCCTATAATTGAACATCACATTTCGTATGGTTAAATATATACACAACATAAACTTATTTCGTATCAAAATTTTGATTGCTTTCACTGAACTAACCAACACATTAGACTAATTTTGAGCTAGAATTATCTCTTAATTAAACTGAAACTTAAGTGTATTTAATCTTAAAAAAGTATGCTAATATATGTACATTATTATTCATGTGTCATCACAATCTATTCCTTCATTATTATATTTTTTTATTAATAAATTTCCCATGACATGTCTGTCTTTGTCTTTAGGTAAATGTAGGAGTAGATTTTTAATCAAGGATCTCTAATTATATTAAAGTCAATGATCAATTAAAAAAAATTAAATATATTACAAAACAAAATATAATGCATTAGAATCTATGTTTTCTTAAATTTTAATATTACTAACTTTAATATAGTTAAAAATCCTTAATTTAAATATTTTTATATTTGTTATATCATATTGGATTTATATTTGTTAGATCATATTGGATTATATTATACAGAACCAACAGAGTTGACTGTGTTGAAATGATATTCTAATAATAGACCAAGTCAAATAATTTATTTTCAGTTCACAAAATGTGTTGAAATGTTCAAATGTATATATATATATATTACATAATATACCTGGCTAAGAAACTCTTGATCGGTGACTTGGTAACCCACGCGTATTGCTTGTTCTAACTGTACACCTTCATCTCCAACATTTCCGAGCTCTTTCACAATGTTTCTTCCTAAATTTCCGGCCACATATTCTGTCGCGGCACGGCCGCCGTGCCCGTCAATTACAGTAAAAAATGCCTGTTACAAGCATTAGAAATTTCAATTAAAAAAAAAAATCTCAAGTACAGACATTTTAAATTTAACTGACACATTTTTTGTCCGAAATTTTAAAAAGAGTTGACGTCCGCACGAAAAAAGAAGAAGACTAAATTAGCTATTATCAATAATTGTCTATGCATGCAGAAGCTTGAAGAAATACAAGGATAAATAGAGAAAATTAAGAAAGAAAATAATTATTGCAAGTTAATAATTAATTACATGATAATTAATTTACCTGCTTAGGATCTCCATGAATATCAAGCATGAATCCATAGCCATCTTCCATAACATCTCTTCTTCCTCTCTTACAAGCCAAAAGAAAATCTCTTCCTTCAACCTCAAATTCTTTTCTCTCTAATTTTCTTTCATTTTCACACAATTTCAAATTTGCACAAAATTCAGGCACAGCAAGCTTAGCAGGCCTTTTCCTCAACTTTATAGCTGATCCCTTGGAATTAACATTCCCAACTTTTGTAATTTCCAAAGAATTTGATCCTTCATTCTTAACAACGTTAGGGTTTTTTTCATGCAAAATTAAACTTTTCTCATCTTGGCTAACCATGGGAGGTGAATTTTCTTGCCTGGTTTCTTCTTGTTTGATGAAAAACTCGCCCACCGATGAAAGAAGACGAGACGAAGAATATATAGGGAAATTAATTATGGTTAGAGAAGCCATGGAAATGGCCTTTTTGATGCCACGGAGAAAGCAAAGGAGGAGTGAAATGAGAGAAAAGCTCCATATGAACTCATGCAAATCAATCATGTTTTTCACAACAGATTTTGTATGATTGGATTTTGACTAGTTGATGAACGTATGATTCAAATACAATAAAGATGTGTAGAAGCTTGAGGGAAAGATTTCAAAAGTGCACGAAAAATATTGGTTCCCTAAAGACGAAGAATATTTTGGCTAGATATAGGAATATGAAAGATGAAAACAAATATTGGGTCAAAGAAGAAATATATGTAGAAAGCATACAAAGATTTTGACACTTTCAAAGCCAATGAAGTGGTCTTCTAATCAGACAATACATTTTTTAAAAGTTTTTACTAAGTAGGTCCCTGAATTTTTATGGTATTACACATACATCCTTAACTTACCAATTTGTATAAACAAGATCCTTACCTTACCTTACATGTACAAAATCCACTCAAACCCGCCCGCAACGGATAATTTTGCGAGTTGTGGACGGGTTTGGTGTTATTTATTCAAACTTGGAGCGGGTTGCGGGATGGTATAGTATTTAAAAATATCTGGCTTGCACTTTTTTTAATTAATTTTTTTAAATTTTAATTAAAATAATATTTAAATTTAAAAATATATAAATGAATAAAATGTGAAATAAGAGAGTTTGTCTTTTTTTTTTGTCATTTAATAGTATATTATTATTTTATGGATTGTTGTAGATGATATTATTTTATTTTTCAGTGGTCATTAGTTGTTTTAAGATTGATTATACTAATTATTAGATAATCAATTTGGGTTGTATGATTCTTTTTTATAATGGTTCAATTTTAAGTCATTTCTTTCATTAATCAATTCAAGTAAAGTAGAAATTTGGAGTAGTGATAAAAGTATTGTGGCTTAAATGTGGGAACTCGCAAAAAATTCTTTGGGTACCATTACAAATTTAGTAATTATCAAAATCCATTATGGGTGGATTTTTTTTAAAAATTAAAACTCGCTGAGAGTTATGGGTAAGTTTGATAATTTAAATTTTATGCGGGTGTGAGTTTGTTAATGACAAATCTGCTGTGGACGTGCCATTACCATCCCTATAAATGACCACTTTACCATTAAAATTTATCACAAGCCACGGTCGTTGGTGCTTATTTTGCATGCCTCCTCCACTGGTGAGAAGAACTTCGTTAATGCTAAAACCTCTTTTCTTTTTCTTTCTTTTTTTCTTGGTAAGAACTCTTATTAAAATTAAAGAAACATATTATTAATTACTTCGAGAAAATGAAATTTAAAGTTTTGGGAAAAAAGGTCGTTAAAAATTTTAAATAGTTTATTTATTTTTAGTACATGTTGCACCTTATTCTACCTCAAATTAAATGTATCTTATTAAAATTAAATCATTGACTCTTATTTTTATTACAAGAGATAAATTCATCTATACTAATAAAGATTATGAAATAATTTTATTGCATTGTAACAATTTGACTTGAAAAATCTCTAACATAACTGAAAAAAAAAAATCCGTAATGGCAAATGAGGTCATGTCATTCAGCAAAAAGGTTACGGAAATATTTAATAAAATGGAGTAAATTATCTACATATTTGAAATATCATAAAAGCAGAAGGACTTTCTTCATAACAATATTTTTTTATTCTCCATCACACTGCTATTTTTTATTATTATGCCAAAATAGAAAACAATTGTCTTGGTTTTAGGATTTTTTTTTTTTTGTTTGTGTGAGCATGGATGCTTTCTATATGCTTAAGTATAAACATTCAATTGTTTGACAAATTAAATCTTTGCTTTGTTAGCATTGTAATAAGATTGCGTTGTTAAAATTGAAAGGGTGAGACTATTTACAGTTTTACACTCTAAAACTTCTTTAAATAATTTGAATTTAATAAAATAATTTATTATAAAAAATATAAATTACTATTAACAACTATCTATTGTAAATCAACATAACATAATTTATATAAACACTCATATAACATATTCATTGTTTTACCTTAAACTTTAAAAATTTTATTTCTATTTAGTTACTGAACAGGGACATGTATAGTAACTCGTTTGATTTTTCAGAAAATAAAATAAAAGAAGTACGGTACAGATTGTCATATTTTTGCTTTATGATTAAAAAAAAAAAGTATGCTGTGAACGTGGTCTTCTTCTTCGTCCTTTTTTTCATTCATTTTTTTTTATGGTCATTCTTTTAAATTGTTATTGAGAGCAAATAAAGTTCATGCTTCTGGATGTTATAAAAATTGGACAGCAACACCCAATACTGAACAAATTTTTAATAAACAAAAATTGTAACTGAAGTTATGTTAAAGTCTTTTTTTACAGCATGACTTAATTCCGTTGCTGTAGGATTTTTTTTTCTTTTTTATTGTAAATTCATTAGGTATGCTATATAGTTTTATTAGTGTTTTGAATAGATTTGTTTCAATAGTTTAAGAAAGATTTTTTTTGATATTTTAAAGAGTGTACAGAACAAAATTTAAGTTTTTAAATTTAATAAATGAATATACAGAATAATAGAATATTTAAAATAATTTTTAAAATACAAATAACACATTCATATTGAAATCTTTTTTTACATAGTTATCCACAACTACACGTTACCATTGAACTAGATTAATCTGGCACTGAAATTTTTGTATCGACGAAGCTAAGTTTAACTTATACAATTTTTTCAGTACTTTCTTAAGTATTCAAATAAAATTTAACATAAATTAAATATCTCAACATTTTCTTTGGACAACCCAAACTTTAAAATTTCCATAAACTCGAAATCTTTGAAAAAGAAATTTTCTTTCTTTTCTATAAATTGTTAAAAATTGTAGTTACTTGAACATTTGTCAAAAATTGTGTAGTTGCATAGTGATTTTCTTATTCTTTTACAGCATATTAACAAAAGAGAAATTATTAGCTATCTATTTTAAGTTTATCCCATTATCAAAAACACTACAAAAAATTAAATTTAATCAAAATTTCACGTATTGTTTATAATGTGTGTCAATTGTCCACTAAAAAATAAAATTACCCTTGTAAAATAATTGTCACTATGATTTATGTTTGCTTCTACTTTTTCATTTTGTAAGAATAATTATATATGTATATATTTATAGATAATAGATATAAATTATAAATTTAGGTGAAAAATTAAATAAATTTAAATTTTTATAGTATTTTTTATAACAAGATAAACTTAATATAGTTGACGGATAACTTCCGATAATTTAATCATTGCGACATCATCAAATATTTTATGGATCGAGTACTTAAGCGATAAAATATTGCAAACGTTAGTATTTGTGGAGTAGAAATAAGTTTAACCTACTTAAAATATTCTTAGAAGATGCGAACATAATGTTAACTTCCCTCCCTTAAATCACAAAATCGGTAGTTAATATGTCACCGATTAGAGTTAATTTAGCTTCAACACCGCGACCATTGAAAGCTGCTTCCCATAAAATGAATCGATGGACTTCAAATTAGGAAAAAAATTTTTATACAAACTAGGGAAAACGATACCAAGATTCTTAAGAAATGATCGTAGAGACTCATTTGCATTCAGAAATAATTACACGGACTCTTTTTAAGACACAAATATCACTTTTTATGTTAAAAAAAAAAGCATACATCCCTTTTTAAGATATCTAAACTCCTTTTTGTGTTTAAAAATTATTATACACTCGCATAAATTCTCAAATTTAATTTTTAAAAGAATTTTATATCCTGAAAAGAATTTGTGTTATTATTTATGACAATAAATCACGGGAGCGTTGATATAATTATCCCTAGAAACTATGTAGCACCAGAGATCGAAATCAACTTAAAACTTCATAGAAGGATCCTGGATGGAAGTGGCTAAATCATAAATAATTATATACAGCGAATTTCTTTCTTTTCTTCGTACCATCGGGTTCATGCTATTGTTAACGCAAAAAACACGGCAAATATCCAACGCGGCAAAAGTCCAACAAAAAAGTAAGAATTAATCTTAACGTCACACCAATTCTTTTTGTCTGTTGTGGACTAAAATTTTGCTGCTGTCATCCATCGTTTGTTTCTTCGGACCACCAAGCCCTTGGCAGGTGGTGAGTGGTGAGCGGTGACATGAACGTAGAAAAGGTTCGAATTTTTGCATAAATGCGGTGGGGCAGATATTTATTTAAACACGGTAAAAATGAGAATGAGGTTGTTTATATTTTAAAAATTATTTTAATAAATATTTATTTAAATATATTAAAAATGAGATTATTTGTATTTTAAAATTTATTTTGATCACTCTTATTTTAATAAATTATTTTATTATAAAAATACTCATCGTATAAATTATTAAAAAAAACTTTCTTTTATAAAATATTATAATATAATTATTTTGGACACAAATATGGCACAAGTATTATTTGATATATAATTCTTTTGCCATAAATTTTAAAATTTTTATTTTCAATTTTTTAAACAGTATTTTGTTAAACAAGGGACAAATAAATACTTTTAATATATTTTGAACATATTTTTTGCTTTTGATCTAAAAAAAATATTTTTTGTAGTCTTCTCCTTCTTCCTTGTACTCTTTTCGGTCTTCTTCTCTTTCTTTGTCTACTTCTTCATTTTCTTTTATTTATTTATTTTTTGGCCAAATGACAATTTTTTTTTTCAATTGTTAGGTTAAAATATTGGGGGTGTAAAAATCAATATTGAACATATTCTTATATAGACAAAAACTAATAAATAAAACTTATCTTAAAAATTTTGTTTAGAGCATAACTTGATTCCATTATTGTATATATTAATTTGTTATTAATTTATTTTAGATGTGCTAAAGAGTTGATTGGTGTTTTGAGTAAATTAATTTAACTAATTTAGCAAGGTTATTTTTGACATTTTAAAGAGTGTAGAAGGTAAAATTTAATTTTTGAAAGGATAAATGCTTGATTATTCATTCTTATATGTTAAAATTACCTTAATATACACTTGTTATTAAATATATTATATTTTTTCTCTTATTTTTTTTACTTTTACAATAATACCCTAACAACAATATTCTTGACATTAATTAATTGATCTTAAAAAAATTAATTAATAATTATTTATTAGCAACTTAACCATTAAATATCATTTTAAAAGAACTAATATTTTTTGCACCTTTACAACAATCTTGGTAATAATTCTTTATAAATATATTAATATTAGCAAACTTAAAGTAGTATATTTAATATCCTTACAACAATTTTACTAATAATTGTATATAAAATTTTAATTTACCAAATTAATCCTAAAAGTAAAATAATAACATAAAAATTGACATTATTTTTATTTTATTTTTAAGGCTAATTTGATGAATTAACTTTCTTTTCTTTTTATTAAATCCCCATGAATATTTCCGTAAGGGTATTATTATAAAAAGAAAGAAAACTTAAGGTAGGAACATAATATATCTAACAGTAAGGATGTCTTGCAATATTTTTTAAAATACAATGATAAAATAAGCTTTTCAGTCAAAGTATAGGTACTAAACAAGTATTTACCATTTTTAAATTTAACAGATGAGCATATAATCTAGTAATAGAATGCTCAAAATAATTTTTAGAGCACAAATAATTTCACTCATATATTAGTGAGAGTAGATTTTCAAACTACTATCAATAGACTTCTGGATTATAGTATATGTAGGTTAATTTTGTTTTTTTATAATCTTCTATGACTCATATATTAGTGAGAGTAGATTTTCAAATTAGTGCCAATAGACTTTTGGATTATAATATATGTATGTTAATTTTTTTTTTATAATCTTCTATCACTCATATATTTATAAAAATATACAGTTAAAATTTAATTTTATATATCCACCTAAACAATAGTATTTGTATGAAAACTCAGTTCAACGTACCAAATTCGTAAGCTAGTCAATGCAATCATGTCCAGTAAATGTTGAAAATGAGATGAAATTACAAGGTTTCAAGGAAGTAGCTATAAGTAATCTATATACTCTGCAGTCGGATTGAATTATATTCACATACCAAATTTTCTAATTCATTGAAATCTATCTTGAATTCAACTGATATGCATGGCTTCTTCTCTTCTTCTAAACCGTGTACCGGTTTGGTTAATCCTCAAAACAAGTACGATGTTTTTCTTAGTTTCGAAAGAGTGGACACTCGTGACAACTTTAGTAGCAATCTTCATTTTGCTTTGTCTCAAAAAGTATTGAAACTTCCATTTGTAACCAAATTTTCTCAGAAAGATGCTTCATCGGGATGGTATCACGAAGAACTTTTAAAGATCCTCGAATGCAAGCACAATTATGGACAGAATGTGATACCAGTTTTCTATCGCGTGGAACCATCACATGTGAGATGGCAAAATGGGAGTTTTGGGGATAGATTTTCGAAGCATGAAGAAAGATGGAGTAGTGCTTTGACGGAAGCAGCCAATCTCTCTGGCTAATTTGATTCCATGTCATTAGTTAACAATAATTCTCAATTCTCTCTCTTTATGTATGCCGAGTTTTAATTAAGATATTATTAACTAAGATAAGTAATACATTAAAATACTTGTTTTTATCAATAAATATCATTTTATTAACTAAGTAATACATTGTAATACTTATTATTATCAGTAAGCATCATTTTTATTAAGATTAGATATTAAATATTACTAATCATTCTTAGCTGCAAGTGTCCCTATTTTTTTAAAATGCGTATTTGGCGTAATATCATAGGGTGTTAATTTACTTTTATCACTATTTATTTATTAATTATAAAATCATTTAGTATTAACCCAAATGCGCATGTAAAAATTAAGGATATCTGTATAGAGGAATATCTTCAATGAAGTTTTGGGGAGGCTAAATGATACATTTGAAACTGAAAACAACAACCAGCTGGTTGGAATAGAATTGCGCATTGAAGAAATTGTATCTTAATTTATTGGGTGTTGGGTTAACCATGGATATTTACAAATTAGGGATTTGATGTATTGGCTGTTAGATTTATTTCTCACATATTGTGAACTAGTATAAATCATTTTAATTGTTTTATGTTTTACCAAATTAATACGTGACTAATGTCAAATATTAAGGAGCAATCTTAACAGACTCATTTATTAAGTGATCAAATATTGTGTTAATGAGTCTAATTTTGTCATACCCTATATAGTAGTATATTATAAACAAATATAACCTTTAATTGTATTATTATAGCTCATAATGGGATGCGCAATTTTATACTAACACATGAGGGGTCCCTGCACTCAGCCACAATATTTAAGTGACTTCAGCCTATTGAGAGTTAACTGTTGAAAAAATATGAGGAATGAGTGCAGTGCACCTCTCTCTCTCTTTTCTCTTCCGACTTTACTATTCACATACACAGTGTATTCAAGCAATTTCGATCTTAGGTGAAGGCAGTAGCTTTGTAGCACTTGGATCAATTTCTTGGCAACCTATACAAGCTCCATAACGAGTTTCTAAGCTTGGATTCATGGCTAATCAAGGTAAATCTCAAAATTTTCCTAAAATATGTATTTAATTGGAAATGCAAGATTAAGGGCATTAAGTTCATATTTATTACAACAATTGGTATCAGAGCTCATGGTTATGCATTTCCTATTGAACCATGACCATTTTTGTTGATGAATCAAGCTTGGACTCACCCATGGCATTTTTTTTTTTATTTTTAGATTTTTTAATTCTGAGCATATTTAAACAAAAGGTCATTGAATAATGCATCTGTGATGTTTAAGGAGTAAAAATATAATTTTTCATGATTTTTGGTGGCCAAAATTAGGTTGTTTAAGAAAATGTTACCGTAGCTACTGTAGCTTCATCGTGAGGAAGGAGATGAAGTGCGGTGAAAGTATCATGTCGGTCCCTAAAGTTTATAAATTTATATTGTGCCTAAATATTTTTTAAATGTTTCGATTTGGTCCTTGACTGAAAGTCAACATGGGATAATATCATTAGCTCCCTGATATTTTGTATAATTAATTTTTAGCCTAAATAATTATCATTCGCGTCTTTAATCTATTATAAAATTATGTTATGGCCCAAATTTTCTCTAAATATTATTTTGGCTCCTTATAGTTTGGGAAATTAAAATGGAGACTAGAAAGTTATTTAATTTTATTTACAGTTAGGGCCAAATGTTTTGTTATTATAAACAATGGCTATAATTGTGAAAATTCTTAATTTAAGTCCAAAATTTTCATAATTTTTGCCAATTTTTCAGAATTTCAATTATAAAATAATCCATCATTGTTGTATATTATGGGCATGGCATTCATACATTTTACTGAGGCATATGGATATTTTAATTTAATTAAATATTTTGGTAAAAACTTTAATTATCTTTTATAAAGCTTATTTGGTCTCAATTTTAGTTAATATATGAAATAATATGCATGACAAAACTTCAATTTAGAGTAATTGTGCATCTACCTGTTGTAGAACTAATCATGATAAATTATTCAGTATTTTGCAGTTAATTGTCCATTTATAATTATTGATTATGAATTGTGTGGTGGATTATTGTTGCTATAACCAAGATCCATGCGGATGATGATATTGCTTTGTCGGCAAATCATTACTTGGTAGGATTCTTGGGTGGGTAAAGAGATTTGTTGGGTATTTTCTACTAAGTGACTTAATTACCCTATCGGTAATAGGTCAATGTTGGTGTTATATTCAACTTGTCTGCTTTATCTTTGGGTTAGTGCACTCCTTTATTGTTAAAGGATGTCTAAAATATTGTGTTGTTAATGGAGAATTGTAAAATGAAAAATCATTGTTTATGGCATGATTTTGTTTTCACATGCCTATTAATACTTATTATTGATTTCTCAACTCTAGATATTCTTTCCTTTTTTCAAGTTGCCTCCATTAAGACTTTGACTGGGACAAATTATGAGGACAGGCGTGAATCTGTCATGTTCTATTTATCTACATTGAATAAAGACTTGGCTTTGAGAGTTGATGAACCATCCAAACCCATAGATAAGAGTACTGCTACTGAAAGGGCAGAGTGGATGGCTTGGGATAAATCCAATAGACATTGTCTGGACACAATGAAATACACCATTGATAGAACGATTAGAGATAGCATCCTTGCATGTGACAAGGCTAAAGATTATTTAGCAGTTGTAGGAAGAACTTTTAAGAAGGTAGACAAGACTGAAAAGGGTAACTTTCTGAGATTGCTTTCTAATATACAGTATGATGGTATTTCTGGGGTGAGAGAGCACATTCTCAAAATGACAAGTTACCATAAGAAGTTGAAAGACATGGATGTCAGTTTGCCTGATGACTACATGGTATTCCAAATTCTAGAATCTCTTCCACCACAGTTTGGCAATCTAAGAAGTCAATACAACACTCAGATAGACACTTGGAATATCAATGAGTTAATTGCTTATATAGTTCAAGAAGAGGAATCATTGAAGAAGGAAAAATCCCACACTGCTATGATGGCCACTACTCAAGAGAGTGGGAGTGTGAAGAAAAGCTCTTCAAAGGGTAGCAATAAGTTTTTAAAGAAGAAGAAGTTTGGAAAGTAAACTTCACGTGGCAAATCTTCTACTACTTTGGTTCCACTTCTGAAGGCTTTAAAGGAAAATGTCATTTCTGTAAGAAATTTGGGCATAAGAAAGCTGAATGCAGAGGATTCAAAGCGTGGCTGGAAAAGAAAGGTATTCATGTAGCTTTTGTGGGTTTTGAATCCAATCTTGTTGATGTTCCTTCTAATACTTGGTGGTTGGATACTGGTGCGACCATTAATATAACAAATCCCTTACAGGAATTCAGAAGCAGGAGGGAGCCCAATGAAGAAGAGCTGATTGTACATATGGGCAATGGAGTCAAGGCCGAAGTTGAAAGCATAGGAGTTGTCAGACTACAGCTAGCAACAAGCCAATTTTTGGATTTATCAGATACAACTTATATTCCTTCTATTAGAAGAAACTTGATATATGTATCTACTTTTGATAGATGTGGCTATACTTTTCATTTTGGTGACAGAAAAGTTTACTTATTCCGTAATTTAGAGCTAGTTGATTTTGGCACTCTATATGATGGCTTATATATGATTGATTTATTTCCTTATACTACTGAATCATTATCCAATGCTCATGTTGTGAATGTTGTTAGCTCTAATTGTAAAAGGGTTGATGAAAATTCCTCTATATTGTGGCATAAACGGTTAGGTCACAAATCCAAACAGAGGATGCAAGGCTCATTGAAGATGGTATTCTCCATAATCTAGACTTTCTAATTTTGACACTTGTGTTGATTGTGTCAAAGACAAACTTATTGCCAAAACCAGAAAAGAGAGAATTCAAAGAAGTCAGCAGGTTCTGGAGTTGATACATACAGACATCTGTGGGTCATTCGCTCCTGTTGCTATAGGTGGTTATAAGTATTTTATCACGTTCATTGATGATTTTTTTCGTTATGGTCATGTTGAGCTTCTTACTGAAAAGGCTGAATCCTTGTCTGTTTTTCAAGTCTTTAAGGCTAAAGTTCAGCTCCAAAAGGGTAAAAGGATTAAATCAGTGAGATCAGATAGAGGTGGTGAGTACTATAGGCGATATGATGAAACTGTGCGTAATCTTGGACCTTTTGCTAGATTTCTTCAAGAATGTGGAATAGAAGCTCAGTACACAATGTCTAGGACTCCTGAACAAAATGGAATTACAGAAAGAAGAAACCGTACCCTTCTTGACATGGTGCGATACATGCTGAGCAACTCCACCTTACCAATAGGTAAAGCCTTAAAAACTGCTGCTTACATTTTGAATCAGGTACCCAGTAAGTTAGTGCCCAAAACTCCTTATCAATTGTGGTCAGGAAAGAAACCTAGTTTTCGTCACTTTCATGTCTGGGGATGCAGAGCAGATATGAGGCCTTATAATCCATAATCAAGCAAACTTGATCTGAAGTCTATTAGTGGTCATTTTATTGGCTATTGTATAGGCTCAAGGGGTTCTAAGTTTTATTGTCCTTCCCATACTACTAGAATTTTTGAGTTTGATCGTGCCATTTATTTTGAGAATGATCAGAATAGTGGGAGTATTGAGCCTCACAATCTCACATTAAGAGAAGAACTTATGGTTTTGCCTGTCCCTTCTTGTCCAGCTTCTGTAATGGGATTACCACATATTGATGTTCATTCTCTTGATCCTAAACCTCATCATATTTTGGAGCCTATGGCTGTGGAGGATGATGTCATTGATGTGCGATTGAGAAGATCTGAGAGGGTCAGAAGACCTGCAATTTCTGATAATTATATAGTTTACTTGCAGGAACATGATATTGATAGTGATTTATCATCTGAACCTGTTACCTTTTAGGAAGCCATCAGTTGTACAAAATTTTCATCTTGGATACATTCCATGCAGGATGAGGTGGCATCCATGTATCACAATGAGGTTTGGGACTTAGTTGAATTTCCATATGGATGCAGGCCAATTGGTTGCAAATGGATTTTTAAAACCAAAAGAGATGCCAGAGGTCAGGTGGAAAGATACAAGACCAGACTTGTAGCCAAGGGTTTCAATCAGAGAGAAGGTATTGGTTACACAGAAACCTACTCTCTTGTTTCTACCAAAGACTCATTCCGTATTATCATGGCATTTGTAGCTCATTTTAATTTAGAATTACATCAGATGGATGTGAAGACAGCTTTTCTTAATGGAAGCTTGTCTGAAAATGTGTATTTGATGCAACCTGATGGCTTTGTTGAGCTTGACAAAGAAAACATGGTGTGTAAGCTTAAAAGGTCTATTTATGGACTTAAACAAGTGTCCAGACAGTGGTATTTAAAATTTCATGATATTGTCACCTCTTTTGGATTTCAGGAGAACATTGTTGATCAGTGTATATACTTGAAGATCAGTGAGAGCAGATACATTATTTTGGTGCTTTATGTGGATGATATATTGCTCGCTGCTAATTTTTACATGAGACAAAATAGATGTTGTCATACAAGTTTGATATGAAGGATCTCGGTGAAGCCCATTATGTATTAGGGATAGAGATTCTTCGTGATAGATCTAGATGTATTATAGGATTGTCTCAAAGGACCTATATTGATCGTGTTCTGAAAATATTTAATCTACAGTCTTGTGCTCCTGGAAAACCACCAATAACAAAGGGTGACAAATTTTCCAAGTCTCAATGTCCAGATAATGATGTAGATAAAGCTAGAATGCATACAGTCCCATATGCATCAGTTGTGGGTAGCTTGATGTATGCTCAAGTTTGTACATGCCTTGACATTACTTTTGCAGTTGGTGTACTTGGAAGGTACTTGAGCAATCCTGGTTTTGAACACTGGAAAGCTGCAAAGAAAGTGTTTAGATATTTACAAGCTACTAAAGACCTTGCATTGACATATTAATAATCTGACTACTTAAATATAATTGGATATTCTGATGCTGATTTCGCAGGATGTCTAGAAGACAAGAAATCCACATCTGGTTATATCTTTATGATGGCAGGAGGAGTTATATCATGGAAGAATGTCAAGCAGACACTTATAGCTTCTTCAACAATGGAGGCAGAATATGTAACATGTTTTGAGGCTATACGTCAAGCTTTATGGATGCAGAATTTTATCACAGGGCTAGATTTTTTATTGGCTGTGCCGAGGCCAATAAAGGTATATTGTGATAATTCTGCAGCTGTTTCTTTTTCTCATAATACAAGGAGTTTCTCACGCTCCAAGCATATTGATGTTAAATACTTATTTGTGAGAGAGAAAATTACTCTATCTTATGTATCAGTAGAGTATATACCTATAGAACTCATGTTAACTGATCCACTTACTAAAGCTTTAACTCCAAAAGTGTTTAGGGATCATGTGACTTATATGGGATTGTTAGAGTCCTTTTTTATATGTTGAATCAGTGGGAGTTTTGGTTTGTATTATATGTTTCAACTTAAATGAGATTTTGTATTACTCATATTTTGTTATTATGCATGCATATTGTTGTATAACACTGATTTGCCATATATTGTGTACACATTTGGTTGAATATGACATTATGTATATCGTGAGGATATTGTAGTCCGAGACATTTGATTTAATCTCAATATGGACATTTTGAATTGGATCATTTTGGCTTGGCTTTAGTGTGCTTTCCTGATACATTTGGTTTCAATCTCATCATGGTTATAAGAAAGCACAGCTTCTTTAAGACATTTTGGCACTAGTCTTAGTATGATAAAATGGAAGCTCGCTTCTTGAGACATTTTGATCTAGTCTCATTATGGTTATATAGAAGCGATGGTCTAAGAGACATTTTGGTTTCGTCTCATTTTTCTAGACATGTGGACCTTATGGAAATAGGCATGTTGATCACATTTCCATGCTATTTTCATCCTTATACTTATATACTACTGCTTAGTCATATGTTTATGGGTGTCTTGTTGTGTGGAGCATCCTGTCGGTGCACACATGATTTGATACTTGTGACACATTTTGGACTTGTTTATATTTGGGTGATTGCTCACATTAGACCTTTTACTATAGTTATATATTGATTAATTCGGTTGTTTTCAAAATATTTTATTTTAAAACTATCATTAGAATGACTTATGTCGTCCAAATGAGAGATTGTTATATTTCTCACATATTATGGACTAGCATAAATTATTTTAATTGTTTTATTCTTTATCGAATTAATACGTGACTAATATCAAATATTAAGGAGCAATCTTAATAGGCTCATTTATTAAGTGATCAAATATTGTGTTAATGAGTCTGATTTTATCATACCCTATATAGTAGTATATTATGGACAAGTATAACCTTTAATTTTATTATTATAACTTATAATGGGATGGGCAATTTTGTACTAACACATGAGGGGTCCCTACACTCAGCCATAGTATTTAAGTGACTTTAGCCCATTGGGAGTTAACTGTTGAAAAAAACTGGGGAATGAGTGCAGTGCATCTCTCTCTCTTTTATCTTCCGATTTTACTATTCACATACATAGTACATTCAAGCAATTTTGATCTGAGGTGACGGCAGCAGCTTTGCAGCACTTGGATCAATTTCTTGGCAACCTATACAAGCTCCATAACGAGTTTCTAAGTTTGGATTCATGGCTAATCAAGGTAAATCTCGATTTTTTCCTAAAATGTATGTTTAATTGGAAATGCAAGATTAAAGGCATTAAGTTCATATTTATTACAACATTGGCGACGTAGGAAAGACAACAATCGCAGGTGCTGATTTTAATAATGTTAGAGAAGCAGAAGAAACTGGCAAATTAGCTCACTTGCGAAAGGAAATTCTTTCTACATTATTGAATGTTGAAATATGAACAATTTTCCAAGTATCAGCATCAATTTTCAAAGAAAAAGGCTTGCGTAAGAAAGTTCTAATTATTTTTTATTACGTGAATCATCCAATAAGAAAAATAGATTTCTTAATTGGATGCCTTGATTGGTTTTCTTTTGGGGAGTTGAATAAAAACAAGAGATAAACAAGCGCTTATAAATTGTAGGGTCAATAAAATTGATAAGAAACAGTGTGGTGACACACATGATATCAAAAAGCTTGGAAACATTTATCTAAAAGGAAAAACGATAATCTAGCCACAAATCAATTTGAAGCAAATCTTCTAGTTTGCATTGCCTTGGCCAAAGTGATTACAAACTTAAGATTAATTCACAATGGCTAGTAAATCTTTTATTTGGAAAGGAATTAATCATTAGTTAATTTACTGTATAAATAGATCAGTTCACGTTTCAATAAACATAACGAAAACCAAGGCCTAATTTCCTTGTAACAAATTATTTCTCCGCTTTTCTTTATGGTATCAAAGCCTATGACTGAAAATCAAACCCTACCAAAACTCACCATCCAATCATTTTACCAATGCGCTAGTCTAGTTTCCATCAGGCTTACAATAAATAAAACTATCTTTTTTGGCAGTCTCTAGTTCTTCCCTTGGTTAATAGCCTTGGACTTGAACATCACCTTACCGAAACTAAGACTCCTTAAAAAATGATCATGCAAGATGGAAAAGAAACAATCAATCCCGAGTGCATTCAATGGATGAATAATGACGGATTATTGATGACTTGGCTTAGGGCAACGATGGAAGAAGATATACTGAGTATGACAATTGGTAGGTGAACCTCGCATGAGGTGTGGCTCTCAATTAAAGAGCAATTGCTTCCCTCAACCAAAGAACAAGAATCTTTAATATTGAAGGATAATCTTTATTCTCTCAAAAGAGGAAATTCAAAGCTTGAGGATTCTCTCGAGATTCAAGACAATATGTGATAACTTGGCAGCAATTGGCAAACCCGTGGCTAATGATGACAAAGGCTTTCAACTTGCTAGAGTACTGGGACCTAAGTATTCAGATTTCAAAGCCCGCTATGCTTACTAAGCCACCTTACCCAAAAATAAAACAATTTACTCTTGCTCTGCAAAATCATGAGCACACTGTTATGGTGCAAAAACAAAGAGGAGGAAGAAGTGGTGGACGTGGAAGAAGACCCTACCCAAATAATACGGTTGGTGAATTAAATCAAAACACCAGAGGAGGCAAAAGTGGTACCAACTAATTCACAGACAGCAATTACTATAACCATGGCTGCAACTGCAACAATAAATTCATAGAAAAGATAAATGATCCAAATGATGCTTATGCAAGAAAAGAACAAGAAGAAGATGTCATTTGCCAAATTTTTAAAAAGAGGGAAAAAAATTCCACTGATATATGCCGATATCGATATGATTATGATTATGGTGAAGAAGCACTTCAAGCACTTGCCGCATTAAATCTCAATGGCACAACTGAACAACAATCCGGGCAAACTCGAACAAATTAATCTTTATAAAGGCCATAATAAAATTTTTGTCGGTAATGGTCGAGGATTAAATATATCCTATGTTTGTAATACTTCTCTAAATGCTGCCCATGGAAAGTTGAAATTAAATAATGTGCTTGTTGTCCCTAGATTAAAGAAAAATCTTTTATCTGTGGGACAACTTACGAAGGATTCAAATTATTCTGTTGAACTTAACTCTACTAGTTTTTTTGTTGAGAGCAAGCAGGACAAGATTTTCGCAAGGGGGCCTAGGGGTGAAAATTGTATGCTTTACAAGAATCGAATGACGGAATGAGGCAGCAGCATTGCAATCAATTAAAGGAAACAGAGATAATTCTTCTTTATTATAACATATGCATTTGTTTTATTTATATATGTAAATAATTAAATAAAGAGGGGGTCTATGTGATATTTTGGGTGTGTTTAAAAGATGGAAAACGAGTGAAAAAACACGACCTGACCCGAACTTGTGAATCGACCTGAACCTGCAAACCCGACCTACCGGTATCTTCCATTTCCGGCCACCTCACCGGGCGAGCAAGGTGTCAAACGAAAGTTTGTAAGTCAGCTGTCAACCTCCACATGTCCTTACTGTCGGAAACCGTGCGAAACGCCGCTGGCAAAACTCAAAATTTTTGTGGGTTTGTTGCAGATGATCGCCGCCGATTCTGATCGTCTTGGGCCATGCCATCGGTTGGAAAAGATTCCCACCTCTCCATCTTCCATTCCCGACCATCCATCGGCACCGAGGAGGCTGATTTGCCGCAGACAGACCACCCAAAGTGCTGCGGCTTCAAGGGCTCGATCCGGCGCCGCCGTAGCGCGTGGGAGGTCACCACCGGCACCGTTGAACTCACCTCAACGAGAAGTGTCTTGTCCGAGCTTCCCCACCGCCGTTGGGTGAATTCTGGTCAACATTGACCGTAGGGGCATTTTGGTAATTTTGTAAATTCATAATTTGTAGGTTTGAGGAAGTTTTTGCAATCTAAATTAAAGATGAATTGATAATTTTATGATGTTGAGGATAAATTAGCAAATTATGAAATTGAGGGTTGTATAAATTCAGATTTTATTAGTAAATTATGATCTCGGGGTTAATACGGTAAGCTGAGAAAATTGAGAGTTGTAATGTTTGAACGAATTTTTACTTTAAGCGTTATTTTTGTGACATTAGTTCGAATTATAAATATAGGAAGTAATTATATTATTTCTTTAAATAGGTGGATCTGCGGATGAAAATCTACCTGCGGACTTGGGTGATAGCCGAGTCTGAGTTTATTACTGTGAATGGAATATATGAAAACTATTTGCGTACGTTATTTTTATATAGTAAAGCTTGTTCGTGAAATTAATATTTAAAGTGTTTTCATTAAATGGTTCTCTGAAATAAATGTTTATTACGTATAAATATTTTGTTAAGTTATATTTATTCATTTATGCTCCGTATCGATTTTAAATTGGTAAAAGATATGATTGATTTTCGAGCATGATTTAAAGTGTATATATGTTGATTTTGAGTATGATTTAAAGAGTATATAATTGATCTTGAGCATGATTTAAAGTGTATATATATTGATTTTGAGCATGATTTAAAGTGTATATATATTGATTTCGATCATGATTTAATGTTTAAAGCAAATACCCATTTCCTCTAGATGAGATGAGATGAGATGGTAGGCCTTTGTGGCCCATCTAAACACACATATAGGCTTTGGGTAGTGTGTTTGGGCGCTTTTGCCCTTTGAGGGCATATGCATGCAGATCGATATTTAGATATAATGAGATTTAAGACCGAGTGGTCCGGACATAATGTCAACAGATAGCCCATCATAGCACGTCTGTTGAGATCCGGGTTTAAGTTATACTGATAAGCATGAGATGGCACGTCCCTGTCTATCCGTGTAGCTCCGGGCATGATGGTAACCAGATAATATATTATTGTCATCCGTTAAGGTCCGGATATGACTAGATTATTCCCCCGGATATTTGTTTAAGGATAATTGTATTATTTAGTATTTGATATTTCAATGTAAGATGTTTTTCTTGATTTTATGGTAGTGTCGATTATATTTATATTCAAAATATGATTGAAATAAAATGAATTTTTACATTAAAATAATTAATTGAGAAAAGTAATTATACAAGCGCTGCATTTATTTTTGTAAGTATTTTATGTTTCAAAACTACTATCCACTCACTGAGTTAATTGAGTTTTATACTCACTATATTTTATTATATTTTCCCCCCTAGGATATTATAGGTACTACAGTTGACCCAGCAGTTGTACATATTTGGAGTCGTTTTGGCCACATGAGAGTGTCTGAGGATATAGAATAATTATTTTTTTTAGTGTATATAATCATCCTATTTTGGAAATATACTAGGGATGTGATATAAGAATTATGAAACGTGTGTACTATTGGATATGTTACTGAATGAGACTGGTTGATGTAATTTGATGCACAATGAATTATTTGGAAGTGCTTGTGTTATAATTGCAGGTTTGAGAATGTTATATGTTTAGGGGAGGTTCTACCGAAATTTTGGTAGAATTCTAATTAATAAGATTTTTAATGTTTAAGTTCAGTTTCTTGAGATAGGTCGCCTCTGGGAATGGGGCGGATCGTTTCATTTATGGCATCAGAGCATGGTTTTAGATTATGTAAACTTTACTTGTTTAGGAAGAATAAGTTTATAATTTTTATAAGAAGGATTTCATATTTTGTAGGTACCATCATGATTTGTCGTAGTGTTAGACATGGTCGTGGTCGTGGCCATACGCGGCCAGTAGCTGGGTTGACTCCTAATGTTGTACCTGAGGGGGCAAGTGAACCTATAGAATCTACGATACATGTGGCTAAACAACAAGCTCCTGGAAATGCTCCAAACATTGAGCAGTCATTTGATCGGCTACCTCAGATTATGACTATAGCTATTTAGAATCAAGCTCAATCATAGGTTGGTAGCTCTAACACCATAGAGCGTGTGAAAAGTTTAGGAGGGAAAAAATTTAATGGTACTAGAGAGCCACCTGAGGCCGAGTCATGGCTTATCAAGCTAGAGCTTATTTTTGAGGTAATGAGGTGCTCAGTGGAGGATAAATTAACATTTGCCACTTTTCTGCTTGAGGATAGAGCTTATCACTGGTGGCAAACTGTGGAACGTCGATATCATGGGTATGCTGACATTACTTGGGATATTTTCCGTAAGGAATTCTATACTCATTATTTTCTAGTCGTGTATCAAGATATTAAGCGAAGAGAGTTCCTTCGATTGGCCTAGGGCTCGACGATAGTTGAAGAGTATGAGACAAAGTTTATGGATCTTTCTCGATTTGCTACGGCTGTAGTGAGTGATAATAGAGAGAGATGCAGACGATTCGAGGAAGGTCTTCGATTTGAGATTCGCATCGTTTTAACTGTATCAAGATACACCGAGTTTGCAGAGGTAGTTGAAGCAGCCAGGAGGGTTGAGCATATTATTGCGGAGGGACGTAAAATTTAAACATTAAAGCAGAAACAGAGCCAGAGCTGGATAGATAGTGGCTCTAGTAGTAGATGGCCTAAGCGAGAAAGCATTGGTACGGGATATTTTGATGACACTCAGAGAAGTCAGGGCATAGTCATAAGGGGAGACTCAAGATAGATTGTCAACCATGGCTCAGTGTAGCAGTCGTGAGAAGTAATGTTAGGAGTCAGAGACATTATGACAAGAGTACAAGGGGATATCGTGATGATCGTCTTAGGGTTGCTCAGCATAATTCTTGCCCTATTTGTGGTAGGAACCATCAGAGACAATGTCGAATTAGAGAGAAAGTTTGTTATCGTTGTGGTAAGCCTGGACACGTCAAGAGATTCTATCATACTTTATCTCAGGGTGACAATCCTACTCGAGGACATCCTCTCGGTACCAACCTTACCCTAGACAGACTCAAGGCCAGAGAGGTGTGCAGATAGGTGATTCTACATCGACTGGTAAAAGTCAGACAACTGCTTCAGCTTAGAGAAGTTAGCCTAGTCGACCTCATACTCAGGCTCGAGTCTTTGCTTTGACACAACAGGAGGCATGTGTTAAACCAGAAGTTATTATGGGTATATTATCTATCTTTGGCTGCGAAGCACATATTCTTATTGATCCTGGATCTACACATTCTTTTGTTTCCTGTACGTTTTCTATACATGTAGAGCGAGAGCCTGAACCACTAGATTGTGACTTAGTTGTTCGTATACCTACGGGAGAGTCACTCTTTGCCAAGAGTGTGTATCAGAATTATGTGATTGGAACGGGTGAGCAAGAATTTAAGATGAATTTGATTGTTATAGATATTCGAGATTTCGATACCATCTTAGGTATGGATTGGCTTGCATCTCATTATGCTACGGTGGATTGTTTCAAGAAGGAAGTTGTGTTCAATAAGCCAGGGGAAACTGTGCTGAAATTTTGTGGTGAGCGTAAAATTTTACTCTCATGTGTCATTTCAGCCATTAATACGAGACGGTTGCTTAGAAAACGATGTTCAGCTTACTTAGCATATGTAGTGGACACAAAAGTTCAAAAGTTGAAATTGGAGGATAATCCAGTAGTGCAAGAGTTCCTGGATGTATTTCCAGATGAACTGTTGGGGATGCCACCTAACAGGGAGATTGAGTTTTCTATCGATTTAGTTCCTGGAACATCTCTTATATCCATGGCACCGTATAGGATGGCTCCAGCAGAATTGAAGGAACTTAAGGTTCAACTACAAGAATTAGTGGATAAAGAGTTTATTAGGCTTAGTGTTTCTCCTTGGGGAGCTCCAGTTTTGTTTGTTAAGAAGAAGGACGGTACTTTCAGACTCTGTATTGACTATCGGCAGTTGAACAAGATTACGATACGCAATAAATATCCACTTACTCGTATTAATGACTTGTTTGACCAACTCCATGGGGCTAAGGTATTTTCTAAGATCGACTTGCCATTGGGATATCATTAGCTTAGAATTAAAGAGGACGATGTTCCTAAAACATCATTCAAGACCCAATATGGACATTACAAGTTTTTTGGTCATGTCGTTTGGATTGACTAATGCTCCAGCAGCTTTTATGGATCTCATGAATAGGGTATTTCGCCGATATTTCGCTAGTGTTTAGATCGATTCATAATTGTGTTCATCGATGATATTTTGGTGTATTCCCGAAATGAAGAAGAGCATGTTGATCACTTGCGGATGGTTCTGCAAACTTTAAAAGAAAAACAGCTTTATGCCAAGTTTAGTAAGTGAGAACAAACATCCATCTTGTTCGTACTGTGGATACCCGTATAACCATCGAAGACTGTTGAAGTGATTAATTCCTGCTGAGGTGTCAATAAATACAGTAATCCATTCCTATATCCATGCGACTTACTTTACTATTCCATTTGAGTTGGGTTACGTCGGCTTGGAAAGAGTGACATTCTTGGGCCACGTGATATCAGCTAAAGGCATTTATGTCGATCCTCAAAAGATTGAAGTAGTTGTAAAATGGGAACGGCCTAAAAATGTCACAGAGGTTCGGAGTTTCCTTGGTTTGGCAGGGTACTATCCTAGATTTGTAGAGGGGTTCTCTAAGATTGCCACTCCGCTAACACAGTTAACTAAAAGGCATGCTAAGTTCCAGTGGAATGATGATTGTGAAAAGAGTTTTCAAGAACTCAAGACATGTCTCACCTCAGCATCAGTTCTTACACAGTGATGCTTATAGGCAAGGGTTGGGTTACGTGCTAATGTAACATGGGAAAGTAGTGGCTTATGCTTCTAGATAACTTAAGAAGCATGAGCAAAATTACCCAACACACGACCTCGAGCTAGCAGCGGTGGTGTTTGCACTCAAAATATAAAAACATTATTTGTATGGGGTAACTTGTCAAATTTTCACTGATCATAAAAGTCTCAAGTATTTGTTTACTCAGAAAGACTTAAAATTGAGACAAAGAAGATGGATGGAGCTAATTAAGGATTATGAATGCAGTATTGATTATCATCCAGGCAAGGCGAATATGGTGGCTGATGCACTGAGTAGGAAATCTTCTCGTTCTATGGCTCATATGCGAGTGGCCAATATACCTTTGTTGATCGAGTTGAGATCTTTAAGAGTTAAGTTGGATGTCGATCACTGTAGAGCTTCGATAGCCAATTTTCAAGTTAGGCCGACCTTGATTGACAAAGTCCATCGGATGCAAGTACAAGACCCCTAGTTAATGATGTTGATAGAGGATGTGCAAAAAGGTTTACAAAACGATTTCATGGTGAGAGATGATAAAGTTTTAATCATGTATAATAGACTATGTGTACTGGATATTGAGGAGCTAAAGAGGGAGATCATGGAAGAAGCTAATTGTTCAGCCTATGCGAGGTATCCTGGAAGTACGAAGATGTACCATACCTTAAGGGACCATTACTGGTGGCAAAGCATGAAAAGAGAGATTGTAGAATTTGTTTCTCGATGTTTGGTTTGTCAGTAGGTTAAAGCTGAGCATCAGACACCTGCAGGGTATTCCCAGCCGCTTCCTATTCCTGAGTAGAAATGGGAGCATATTACAATGGACTTTGTATCGGGTCTTCCGCGTACTCAGCTTGGACACGACAGTGTTTGGGTGGTTGTGGATCGACTTACAAAATCTGCTCATTTTTTACTATTCAAAACCACCTATTCAATGGATAAGTTGGGGCGTATTTATGTGGCTGAGATAGTTCGTCTTCAAGGAGTACCTGTATCTATTGTTTCAGATAGGGATTTTCAGTTTACTTCGAAGTTCTGGACTAGCTTGCAAAATGCTTTAGGTACAAAGTTGAATTTTAGTGCAACTTTTCATCGTCAGATTGATGGCCAGTCAGAACGTACCATTCAAACTTTGGAGGATATGCTGCGAGCATGTGTTATGGAAATCAAGTGTAACTGGGACATTTATTTACATTTGATGGAGTTTGCGTACAACAATAGTTATCAAGCTAGTATTAAGATGGCGCCATATGAGGCTTTGCATGGATGAAAATGCAGAACTACAGAAGTTATTTGGCCCAGAATTGATTCAGGATAATAATGAGCGAGTACAACTTATTTAGGATAGATTAAAAGTGGCCCAAGGTAGACAGAAAAGCTATGGGGATAAGCGTAGACAGGAACTAGAATTCAATGTTGGTGATAGGGTGTTCTTACGAATATCTCCTTGGAAAGGAGAACTTCGCTTTGGGAAGCTCGGGAAGCTCAGTCCACGTTACATTAGGCCATATGAGATCGTAGAGCGTATTGGTTCATTGACTTATCGATTAGCTCTACCACCTGAGTTGTCCAGAATCCATAATGTGTTTCATGGTTCAATGCTCCGAAAGTACATGTTTGATCCGAGTGATGTTTTATTGAAGCAACCAATTTAGTTGAAGGAGGATTTGAGTTACGAAGAGGAGCCAGTTGAGATTCTAGAGGGAAAACACCAGGTTTTGCGTTCGAAAACTATCCCTTTAGTAAAAGTGCTGTGGAGGAATCCCTCAAAGGAATAGGCTACCTAGGAATCCGAGGACTTGATGCAAGCTCAGTACCTTCATTTATTTTTAAATAGTGCGTAAATTTCGAGGACTAAATTTTTATAAGTGGGAAGGATTGTAACATATGCATTTGTTTTATTTATATATGTAAATAATTAAATCAAGAGGGGGTTTATGTGATATTTTGGGTGTGTTTAAAAGATGGAAAACGGGTAAAACATTTGATTGAAACCAAGAGAGAGAGTGAGCAACCCAACCGACCCGACCCGACCCAAACCTGCGAACCCGACCCGCCGATATCTTCCATTTTCGACTACCTCACCAGTCGAGCAAGGTAGAGTTGGGCAAAAAAACCGTGGCCTAAAAAAACCCGCATTGAACCGGTGGTTTGGTAAGGTTACGGATCAGTTTTTTTTTTTTTTTTTATAAATAACCGAACATATAGTTATATAAAAAAAACCGAAAGAATGGTTCGGGATTTGGTTCATAATGCATAACCAAAGAACCGAACCGAAAAACCGAAACACTTTTATAATTTGATTAATTTTTAAAATATATTACATTTTTATTAGTTATCTCAAATTATTACAATAAACTCTCACACACACAATTACTACTGTGTATATATATAATATTTTCACTAAAGCAAACCCTAAAATCACACACACACAGAGTAGCAAACCAGCCAACCCTTACCCTCGTTTCACAGTTTCACACTTTCACTATACTTTGCACTCCGCTGTCTGCTTTTCAGCTGCTGTACACACAACAGCTATTGCTCGGTGATTGGACACCATGGACACAACAGCTGCTACTCTTCTTGACACCGATCAGCCACCATACAAGCGCTAGTGATCAGTCACCGTGCTCGTGACAGCTGCTGCACTTCTTGCTACCGATCTGCCACCGTGCAAGCTCCAGCAATCAGCCATCGTGCGAGCAACAAAGATCAGCCACCTTGCGAGCACCAGCGATCACCAAGTGTGTACGACAGCTACTGCTTAGTGATCGGACACCATGCATACAACAGCTGCTGCTCTTCTTGACACCGATCAGCCACCATACAAGCTCCAGTGATCAGTCACTGTGCTCACGACAGCTGGTGCACTTCTCGCTACTGATCTGCTACCGTGCAAGCTCCAGCAATCAGCCATCGTGCGAGCGACAAAGATCAGCCACCTTGCGAGCACCAGCGCTCACCAACCGTGTATGACAACTGTTGCTCTTCAAGCCACTGTGCATGACTGTTTCTGTTTTTGTACTGCTGATCACCAACAGTTGCTGTTCGTATTGCCACCGCGTGACAGTTGTTGCTCTTCTTGCCGTGCACCACCAGTCACGAATTTGTTACCCCTCAGTTAGTGAGTTAAATCAAATTTGTTTCCAGCCATATTATTTATTGAGTTAGTGAGTTAAATAGAATTATTTACTGAGTTAGTGAGTTAAATGAAATTGTTTGCTGAGTTAGTGAAAATCCAATGGTTTTAAATGGTTTATATATGCATGTGAGGTGTTCAGCACATATAATTAACTTGATTGTGCAAGATGGGTTGTCACAGGTGAATCAATCAATAGCTAGTATTCGAAATGCAGTAAAATATGTTAGGTCCTCCCTTACAAGATTGCAAAAGTTCAAAACATATGTTGATAAGGAGAAAATCTCATGTGGAGGGCTTATGGTATTAGATGTGCCAACTAGGTAGAATTCAACATATTTAATGTTAGAAAAAGCAGTAACATTTGAGAAAGCATTTGATAGGTTAAAGGAAGATGATGGGCATTATACAAACTGGTTTGATGAGGATGAGAGTAAAAAAAAAAGGGTGGGGCCACCGACTGATGAGGATTGGGAAAATGCAAAGAGGTTAGTCAAGTGCCTTTCAGTTTTTTATCATGTGACTTTAAAATTTAGTAGTTCTCTTATTGTCACTTCTAATAATTACTTGAATGAAATGTGGAAAATTTATATTCATGTCAAGTCACTTGTTGATTCTAATGATTTTTTGTTAAATAAAATGGGTTACAAAATGGAGGAAAAGTTTGTCAAATATTGGGGTCATTCTTTTGATAAACTTAACATGTTATTGATTATGGCAAATGTGCTTGATCCTCGGTGTAAACTTGACTTTGTTAGATGGTGTTTTAATAGCCTGTATGAAACTAGAAAGGTTGATGAATTGAGAATTAATACTAAAGAGTTGTTGTTGAAGCTTTATGATAGCTATGGAGGGGAGAGTAATCTAAATAGAGGTGACAGAAATAGTATTATGTATGATGGTGGTAATAGCAGTTATGGGTCATTTGATCCTTTTACACAATTTAGAAAGATGAAAGAAAGTTCAAGTGATGACATTAGTGGAAAAAATGATGTTGACAAATATTTGTCTGAGACTTGTGAGAGTACTAGTAATCACAATTTTGATATTTTGAGTTGGTGGAAGTTGAATGGACATAGGTATCCGATTTTGTCTCAGATTGTCAAAGATGTTTTGGCAATTCCAGTGTCTACTGTGGCTTCTGAATCAGTATTTAGCACAGGAGGGCACATTCTTGATCCTTTTAAAAGTTCTTTAGCTCATAAAACTGTTGAGTCATTGATCTGCACTCAAAATTGGCTTCGCTCAACTCTATTAGGAGAGCGTATAATACAACCAAGTCAGGAGAAAGTTGAATTTTATGAATTAATTGAAACAAGTAATATTGTTATTTATTATGTTATTTTTTATCTCATTTTTAACATTTTGTTTATTAGAATTAATGATTTTAATATAATTGTTTTAATTTCTGAAAGAATTTTTGAGGCCAATGAAATCTCAACAAGAGCAAATGGCTGTCGATTGATGTTTTTAACTAGTAAGTTTTCTTAATTAGAAACAAACACTAGTATCTTTTTTTCATAATTTGTTTATTTAATTATTTATCATTGTTTTAATTTTTTTTATAGATTCAAGCATTGAGCTGGAAATTGGAAAATACATGCTGATGAGTGTTGAAATCATGAAAATGAGAGAATGTTGTTTGATATTTGTTTGTAATTTTTATATTTTGTGTTGTAGTTATTGTTATTTTTATGTTTTTAGTCTTTGTAATTTTATGTTTATTTAGATGGTGCATTTGAGATTGAGTTTAAATTTATATTTTTAAATTTGTTTTGAATACTTTGTATTTATTGTCATTATTTCTGCATTTGTAATAAAATTGTGATGAAAAATTTATTCTATTAATGAAGTCTAATGGATTATAAATTTGAAAATTCAAAAATAAGCTCAATAGGCATAGAACCGAAAAATCCGAACCGAACCGAACCGAACCAAATGATTTGGTTCATGTTTGGTTCTTTATTTATTTGTTTTTTATTTGGTTCTTTTTAAATAAGAACCGATTTGAATTGGTTTTGTTAAATTTTGAATCGAACTGAACCGAACCGAATCGTGCCTACCCCTAGAGCAAGGTGTCAAACGAAAGCTTGTGAGCTGGCCGTCAACCTCCACACGTTCTTGCTGTCAGAACCCGCGCGGTTTGTTGCAGATGATCGCCACCTATTCCGGCCGTCTTGGGCCATGCCACTGGTTGGAAAAGATTCTCCACCTCTCCATCTTCCATTCCCGATCAGCATCCGGCATCGAGGAGGCCGATTCGCCATCGACCAACCACCCAAAGTGCTACGGTTTTAGGGGCTCGATCCGGTGCCACCGCCGCGTGTGGGAGGTTAATTGCGGTTGGGGGGCTCGAACTCACCTCAATGAGAAGTGTCTAGTTCAAGCTTCCCCACTGCCGTTGGATGAATTGCGGTCAACATTGACCGTAGGGGCATTTTTGTAATTTTAGGTACAGAAGGTAATTTCGTAATTTTCAGCTTTGAGGATGTTTTTGCAATCTAAATTGAGGATGAATTGATAATTTTATGGTGTTGAGGATAAATTAGTAAATTATAAAATTGAGGGTTGTATAAATTCAGATTTTATTAGTAAATTACGAATACGGGGTTAATACGGTAAGCTGAGAAAATTGAGAGTTGTAATGTTTGAACGAATTTTTACTTAGCGTTATTTTTGTGACATTAGTTCAAATTATAAATATAGGAAGTAATTATATCATTTCTTTAAATAGGTGGATCTGCGAACGCAAATCTACCTGCGAACTTGGGTGATAGACGAGTCTGAGTTTATCACTGTGAGTGGAATATATTAAAACTATTTGTGTACGTTATTTTTATATAGTAAAGTTTATTCGTGAAATGAATATTTAAAGTGTTTTCATTAAATGGTTCTCCGAAATAAATATTTATTACGTATAAATATTTTTTTAAGTTATATTTATTCATTTATGCTCCGTATTAATTTTAAATTGGTAAAAGAGATGATTGATTTTCGAGCATGATTTAAAGTGTATATATGTTGATTTTGAGTATGATTTAAAGAGTATATGATTGATCTTGAGCATGATTTAAAGTGTATATATATTGATTTCGAGCATGATTTAAAGTGTATATATATTGATTTCGATCATGATTTAATGTTTAAAGCAAATACCCATTCCTTCCAGATGAGATGAGATGAGATGAGATAGTAGGCCTTTGGGGCCCGTCTAAACACACATATAGGCTGTGGGCCGTGTGTTTGGGAGCTTTCACCCTTTGGTGGCATATGCATGCAAACAGATATTGAAATATAATGAGATTTAAGACCGAGTGGTCCGGACACGATGTCGCCAGATAGCTCATCATAGCACGTCCGTTGAGATCCGGGTTTAAGTTATGCTGATAAGCATGAGATGGCATGTCCCCGTCTATCCGTGTAGCTCCGGACATGATGGTACCCAAATAGTATATGATTGTCATCCGTTAAGGTCCGGATATGACTATATTATTCCCCCGTGTATGTGTTTAAGGATAATTGTATTATTTAGTATTTGATATTTCAATGTGAAATGCTTTTCTTGATTTTGTGGTATCAATTATACTTATGTTCAGAATATGATTGAAATGAAAGAAATCTTTACATTAAAATAATTAATTGAGAAAATTAATTATACAAGCGATGCATTTATTTTTGTAAGTATTTTATGTTTTAAAAACTACTATCCATTCACTGAGTTCATTGAGTTTTATACTTACTCTATTTTATTATATTTTTTCCTTAGGAGATTATAGGTACAACAGTTGACCCAGGAGCTGTACATATTTGGAGTCGTTTTGGCCACGTGAGAGTGTCTGAGGATATAGAATAATTATTATTTTTTTGGTTATGTATATAATCATCCTATTTTGGAATTATACCAAGGATGTGATATAAGGTTTCAACGTCAAGTAGAAAATCAACTGGAAAGAAAAATCAAAACCTTCCAATGTGATGCTGGCGGTGAATTCGCCTCAAAGGCCTTTATCAATCATCTTGAACTCTATGGTGATGCGGTCAATAAGGCTTGTCAAAAATTTCAGCAACCAACCAAAGCTGATAAACACATTTTGCGCTATCTTAAAGGAACCCTTCACTTTAGTATTCCATACCTGTCTCAAAGTTCCTTGCTGATTAGGCAGGTTGTCCAATTACGAAACAGAGCACAACTGGATTTTGTGTCTACCTTGGTGCCAACTGCATATCGTGGAGTTCAAAAAAGCAAGCCACAGTTGCTCGATCAAGTGCAGAAGCAGAGTATCGGGCTATGGCAACTAGAGCAGCGGAACTGACTTGGTTGACCTTTTTGCTTAAAGAAATCGGCATCAACCTTGCATCATCACCGGCACTTCTTTGTGAAAACATGAGAGCTTTGCACAGGACAAAAAATCGCGTCTTTCACACGCGAACCAAACACATCGAGCTCGACTACCATTTTGTACGTGAAAAAGTGGCTCAAGGACTCTTACATCCCAAGTACACGCCATCCTTGCTTCAAAAAGCTGATGTATTTATTAAACCTTTATCGAAGAAATTATTCTTTCCCTTTCGGTACAAGCTTGGACTTCATCATGATCGTTCCTAGCTTGAGGGAGGATGATAAGAAACAGTGCGGTGACACACATAGTATCAAAAAGTTTGGAAACATTTATCTAGAAGGAAAGAACAACAATCCAGCCACAAATCAATTTGAAGCAAATCTTGCAGTTTTAGTTGCCTTAGCCAAAAGTATTACAAACTCAATTAATTCACAGCAGCTAGTAATCCTTTTATTTGGAAAGGAATTAATCATTAGTTAATTCCTATTTCATTATCTTTATTGTATAAATAGATCAGTTCATGTGTTAATAAAAATCAAGAAAAATAAGGCTCAATTTCTTTGTAACAAATTCTTTCTTCGCTTTTCTTTAAAATTATATCAGATAAAGGAATTAGTACATGCCGATGCTCTTAAGCTTTTCAGTGAATGTGCTTTTGGAAGAGACCATCCCGATGCAAATTATATCGAGTTGACAGTACACGAGGCACTAAAATATGCTCACGGTGATCCATTAGCGCTTAGAGTTTTAGGTCGCCTTCTATTTGGAAAGAGAAAAGAGGTGTAGGAAAGTGCAATAAGTAAACTGGAAATGGTTCCTCACGTGGAGATTTAAGAGGTCTTAAAAGTAAGTTATGATGGTTCAAATGACAAAGAGTGTTCGAAAAATATGTTCTTTAAAGCATACTTATATATTTATTGTAATAAAATAAAAGAGGTATTTTATTCATGTATCTTTATTGCATTAATATTTTGAGTAAAGTCCATTTAATCATATTATATATATTTATGCAATCACCATATGGATTCACAAAAGACATAAATACAAGTTATCTTATGATTAAATAAATTAAGTTCACAGTTGATAAACAAAATTGTGCACTTTATTTAAGTATAGACTGTAACAAATTCATTGAGTGAATTGCCTTAATCATGTATGAATTTATTGATGTAATATGACTACATTGTACTGGATCACATATGATATTTAATTAAATAATAATAACTGTCAGACTTATTAAATCTCATAGGCATTGATTTACTGTAATGTTAATCTTGAGTTAGTTATAATTTCATAATTGTAGTTGTTATTTCATTTCAGTTATCAATGGGCACGACATACACATGTAGTTAAGATTACTCGGTATCTTGGTGGGAGTAATTACAAGTATTGAAATGATAGATTAACAATACATAATTTGTACGACATATCTCTTGATGGGTTTTCAGTAATTGATCATAGAATTCTCTGGCCAAAGTGCGTCAACATAAATAAGTATGTTGAAAATGATCATTAGAGAAAACCTGTAAGTATCAAGGAACAAGATATAATTAAATTGATTCGATAATTGAGATATCAATTTAAATTAACGATATGGTACAAATGATTGTGCAGTAAAGAAATCAATGTGGCTTGGGCGAATTATTATTCGAGCATACAATTATGGAGGTCAGTTCTAATCTTATAGTGGAGTAAAATTAGAATTAAATAATTATTTTTTTTTAATTACAAATTTAATTATTGTAGCCACTATTGTATGTTCCCAAATGATCCCGGGGTTAGCTCATTTAATTAACAATACTATCATTGGACCCAAAAGTAAGAAAACTGGCATATTAGGTGAAAATCATAATTATAATATTTGTTAAGGCCTAATATGTTATATTCTAGTGTAAAAAGGGACTTGTGATATTTTACAAGATAGTCCCTTAGTTAGTTACACATTCTCTCCGCTTTTACATAAGTGAAAAAATAGTATTTAATTTAAATATTTAAATTAAAAGAGGAATCCTATTTTAAATTAAAATAAGAATCATAATCATAACATACTAGGGTTTTTTCATAAGATATTATAAAAGGGAGAATAGAATTCCAGGGTTTTCGAGAAAAATATAGAAGACATCTAAGAGACGCCAGTTGCAATCGGGAGTAGTGAAATAGACACCCATACGTCCAGTGTGGATCGATCTTGAGTCATAGCCTGGAAGATCGTTTGGAGGTGGATCTACAACTCTTAATTGTTTGTCTTCTCAGATCATCAAAGGTACGAATTTGTAGATTACTTAATTCTTATATGTTGTATGAGTTCGGTCCTAAAAGGTTTTAATTGAAAATTTGAAAAACCTGATTTTATCCCTTCAATTGATATCAGATATATCTCACAATAATATATAAGGATTTTGTAAGAAATCTATCTTATTTATTATGTATTAGAATGGCACAATTTATTTAGATATATATTATTTGTTAATATATGAATAAAGCATGCTTGGATTATCTCAATTTATGATTAGAAATTTTTCTATATTTTTGTTTTGGATTTGTAACAAAAGGGGTGGTCTATTATTACCATGTTTCCCTTTTGGTTTTAATTTTTTGTTTTAGAATTTTTGTAAGACATTGGAGTTAGAAATCTGTAACAAAAATATCTGAAGAATATCAAGAGACATAGACAGAAATTTCCGGACCAAGAACCAAGCATCCAACAACACTTGCTGCAGGCGTTTGTAGCACGTGCTACTAGCGGGGGCGGTACTCGCTGCAAGCAAATGCCCAACAGTGAAACACGCTGCAACAGTGCATGTAGCAAAAACGCCCACAGCAACAGCGCACAACAACACACCCACACTCAACAACACGCCCGCACGCAACAACAGTGTGCAGCAACAGGCCTGCACGCAACAGCACACGCACGGCTGAAGGAGCAGGCATTAGCATCAGGTGGCTGATGTTTGGAGTTGGCATGTGGCATATTTTCGGCTTGACAGTAGCGAGTGCTCACCGGGAAAAAAAAAAAAAGCAAACAGCAGCTGCGTGATGGCGGCTGGAGAAGAAAATATGAAATTAGGGGTTTTGAGTGGTAATTATCACTCAGACCCCTAATTTATGTAATATTTTCAGTTTGGGCAAAATTAGTATATTATTGTGCATTTAAGTCTAAAAACCGTTTTGGGCTTGGTAAATCCTAATTTTAAGTCCAATAATATTTGGGCTTAATGGATTAAAATGCATAGATATAGTTTAACAAATTAAGTTTATTTTTGTCCAAAAATTTTACTTAAAATTCTATATTATTATCTTTAAAATTAAAAATTTGAACCAATAATAAATTTAAAGCACATATTAGCCAAGTACATCAACAAAGATAATCCAATGGAAGAAGTTATTACTAAGAAGCCCAACAATGATTAGGCTTAGGGTTAATATTTTTTTATTATTTTAGGAAAATCATGAATTGAGATTATTTAATTTTCTATATGTTGTGGTTTCGATGTTAACATGCCATAATAACATGTCATATAGAATAGGTAGTGCCACTCTATACATAATGATATATGTCATTCATATAATATGAATCCATGTATATTGTTTAAAATTTGCAAATGCTTGATAATATAAGATATCACTTAAATAATATTATAAGAAGCATGCAATCAACAATATATGTATGTTTTAAAAAGGAATAATATTATAGGAAGCATGCAATCAACAATATATGTATGTTTTAAAAAGGAAAAACTAACTTTAAAATATTGAGTGGGAGATGGAAGATTCAAGATAATTTTTCCACGGGCTCCGTTGTTAGTTCAATAATAAAATTATATATATACCTCGACTTTGTGATACGGTAATGCTCCTTACGAAAGGTATATATATTAGACATTTTATTTGATGAACTTCTTTAAAGATAAGATCAAAATATTTTTCAATCTGTTGATCACCCTAACGGTGGCTGCATGATATGGAAATACGTAGATTGAAACAATAGTTATACACTTAACAAAATTTATTATTAACTTTCCCAACGAAGCTCTGTTAAAAAATTTTTGGCCCTAAACGATAACGATGGTTATTTATCATGTTATGACATGAAAGTAAATAATCTAATGATTAATTAGGTTTAGTAAGTGGCAGCATGATTTCCCCAACGGATAGCTTGCTAAAGTGGTACTAGATTATCGTTACAATAAAATAAAATGCATTTATGATTTTTTTGAATTTTAAATTTTTATTGTGAATGTTATTTCAAAATATTAATGCATGGATTTTTTATTTTTCACATAAATGTCTTTCTTAAGCCCACTTATTATTATTCTGAATCAAAACAAACTCACTGGTGAGAATTATATAGATTGGAAAAGAAATCTATATATTGTCTTGACTGCTAAAAATTATAAATATGTCTTAACCCAGGCATGCCCCCCAGTAGTACCAAAAAATGCTCATATAAATGAGAAGAGGCTTTATGAGTAATGGAAAAAGGCCAATGAAATGGTTAAATGATACATTTTAGCCTCAATTTCTAATATTCTACAAACCAAACACCAGAATTTGGAAACTGCTACTGAAATAATGGATTGTCTCCAAGAGATGTTTGGGCAGAGTACGCACTCTGCGAGACAAGCAGCATTGAAGGGTGTTATGAATAGTAAAATGAGGAAGGGCACAAGAGTTCGTGATCATGTCCTTAAAATAATGGACTATTTAAATGATGCTGAGATTCAGGGCGCACAAATCGATGTAACTCAAAAATTGATATGGTGCTAGAATATTTGCCAGATAAATTCAAAGAGTTTAAGGTCAATTATAACATGAACAAAAGAAACATGACCTTAACAGAATTGATGAACAAACTCTATTCTGCTGAAGAGATCTATCATGCTGAGAAATCTCTAGGAAGCATAAATACTGCTGAAAATAATTCTTCATCTAGGCCTAAACCGAGAGACAAAGGTAAGAAGAAGAAACCTGGGAAAAATAGATTGTCTACAAAGCAAGATGGCAAGCCTAAAGGCAAGTGCTTCAAGTGTGGAAAGAAGGGTCACTAGAAAAAAGGTTGCCCAAAGATTGTGAAATCAGGTATAGGAAATCTTTTTGTTATTGAGGCTTGTTTAGTTTAGAATCCAGTTGACACATGGGTGTTGGATTCAGAAGTAACTAATCATATTTGTATTTCACTTTTTTTGTTTCAGGAAACCAGGAAATTAAGTTAAAGGAGCGTGAAGCTGCAGCTTGGGACAAGACAGTTCGTGTCAGCATAGAAGACTAGATCTATTTTATTATCTTTTAATAATGAGACTTTAGTTTTCAATAATTGTCTTTATATTCCAGACATTAGGAGGAATTTAATTTCAATACTTTATTTGTCAAAGCCAGGGTATACTGTAAATTTTGGATTCTCAGTTTCTATTTTTTACAATTATAGACTTATTTGTTCAGGTACATTGGAAGATAATTTATATCATTTAAGTCCTATGATCCTTTCTATGCATGACACAGTAATTGATAATAATAAGCATACACATTTATCTAAGAAAAGAAAATTTTCTTCCAACCAGTGATACCTCTGGCATTTACGCTTAGGTCATATAAACTAAAATAGGATACAGAGAATGATCAAAGATGGGCTCCTGGGTCCATTAGAAAATGAATCATTGCCACTCTGTAAATTCTGTTTAGAAGGAACAATGACCAAAAGGCCATTCTCAGCCAAAGAAGTGCGTGCAACAGTACCACTTAAATTAGTACATACAGATGTATGTGGACCAATCAATATACAAGCTCGAGGAGGCTATGAATATTTGATCACTTTCACTAATGATTACTCTAGATACGGTTATGTTTATCTGATGCGTCACAAGTCTGAAGTTCTTGAGAAATTCAAAGAGTACAAGGCTGAGAGAGAAAAGCAGTTAGATATAAAGAAATTTTGATCTAATCAAGGTGGTGAATATCTCTTCGGAGATTTCAAAGAGTGTCTGGTTGAAAATGGGATTATATCTCAGTTGACTGCTCTAAGAACACCACAACAAAATGGGGTAGCTAAAAGGAAAAATAGAACTCTTTTGGATATGGTGAGATTTATGCTAAGCTATTCGTCATTACCTATCTCTTTTTGGGGACTAGCACTAGAAACTGTAGTTTACCTTTTAAAGTTAGTTCCATCTAAGTCAGTGCATAAAACCCTAATAAAATTATGGTCAAGTCGAAAACCAAGTTTATGACATGTCCGTATTTGGGGATCACCATCACATGTGCCAAAACCAAAGGCAAATAAGATGAATTCACATTATGAGATTTTCATGTTTTTGAGGTATCCCAATGAAACAAAGGGAGGTTTATTTTATAGTCCTCAAGGTAGGAAGGTAATTGTGAGCACAGATTTTACTTCCCTCGAGGAAGATTATATGAAGAACTTCAGACCTAAAAGTAAGGTAATACTTGAAGAACTGTCAAGTGATCAAATTGATACTCACCTTTCAACACCTGTTTTAGAACAGAATGAAGAGCAACAATCTGATCAACAAAGGATTATCCCTGAACAACCGTCATTTTTATAACCTCGTCGCAGTGGGAGGGTAACTAGGTTACCAACAAGATATATGTTATTACAAGAAACCTACAAGGCTATCTCAGATGAACATGTGCAAGATTCCACTAGTTACAATGAAGCTGTAATAGATAGTGATGTTGAACATTGGAAAAGGGCTATAAATTAAGAAATGGAATCTATGTATTCCAATAAATTCTGGGAACTTGTAGAGGCACCAAATGGGGTAAAACTTATTGGATGCAAGTGGATTTACAAGAGGAAAAGAGGAGTAGATGGAACGGTAGAAACATTTAAAGCAAGATTAGTAGCCAAAGGGTTCACTCAAAAAGAGGGAATTAATTATGACGAAACATTTTCTCCAGTTGCTATACTTAAATCCATCAGAATTTTGCTCTCTATTGCTGCAACGCTAGATTACAAAATTTAGCAAATGGATGTCAAGATTGCCTTTCTCAATGAGCATCTTGAAAAAGACATCTTTATGCAACAATCAGATTGATTCATACAAAAAGGCCAAGAGCACTTGGTATACAAATTGCAGAGATCCATCTATGGATTAAAGCAAGCATCCGGGTCATGGAACATCAGATTTAATCAAGCGATAAAATCGTTTGGATTCATTCAGAATATTGATGAACCATGTGTGTACAAGAAAATTCTGAAAAAATCTGTAGCCTTTCTAATTCTTTATGTTGATGATATTCTCTTTATTGGAAACGATGTAGGAGTATTGACTGCTATAAAGAGTTGGCTAGCAAAAAAAAATTGATATAAAAGATCTAGGAGAAGCTAGTTATATTCTTGGTATCAAGTTGCTACGAGACCGGAAGAATAAAATGATAGCTTTATCTCAAATGGTCTATATCGATAAGATATTGGCTAGATTTAGTATGGTAAATTCCAAGACTAATTTGTTACCATTCAGACATGAAATTTTATTCTTTAAGTATCAATCACCTAAAACATCTGAGGAGATAGAGAAAATGAGACGAGTTCTCTACGCGGAAGCTGTGGGAAGTCTCATGTATACCATGCTTTGCACTAGACCAGACATATGTTTTACGATTGGGATGGTTAGCAAATATCAATCTAATCCTATACCAGAACACTTTACTACTGTCAAGCACATAATGAAGTATCTAGAAAGAACTAAAGATTATATGCTTGTGTATTCTGGTGATGAACTTACTCCAGTGGGTTATACTGATTCTGACTTTATGTCAGATAAGGATTCTAGAAAGTCTACTTCTAGCTATGTGTTTACATTAGGAAGTGGAGCTATTAGTTGAAGGAGTGTGAAATAATTTTGTATTGCAGACTCCACAATATAACTGAATATATGGTTGGATCTAAGGCTGCAAAAGAAGTGGTATGGCTCCGCAAGTTCCTTTAAGATCTTGAGGTGGTATCTGCTGCAAATGCACCACCTAAATTATTTTGTGATAATAGTGGTGCAGTGGCTCAATCAAAAAGAACCAAGGAACTACAAGAAACAAAAACACATTGAAAGGAAATATCATCTCATAAGGGATATAATGCAGAGAGGTGATGCAGAAGTTACTCAGATTGCGTCACAGAAAAACTTGGCAAATCCTTTTACTAAAGCCATCCCTGGGAAACTTTTTGACTTTCACTTAGAGTCCATGGCCATGCAAGAGATGCCAAATATGCTTTGAGAGATAGTGGGAGACTGTTGGGAAAATATGCTCTTTAAAGCATATTTATATATTTATTGTAATAAATATATTTTTGATTAATAAAATAAATTAGGTATTTTATTCATGTATCTTTATTGTATTAATATTTTGAGTAAAGTACATTTAATCATATTAAATGTTTTTATGCAATCATTATATGGATTCGTAAAAGACATAAATAGAAGTTGATAAATAAAATTGGGCACTTTATTTAGGTATAGACTGTAATAAATTCATTGAGTGATTTATCTTAATCATGTATGAATTTATTAATGTAGTATGACTATATTGAACTGGATTACGTATGAGATTTAATCAACCTAGTAATAACTGTCATAATTATTAAATCTCATAGGCATTGATTTACTGTAATGTTAATCTTGAGTTAGTTATAATTTCATGATTATAGTTGTTATTTCATTTCAGTTACCAATGGGCACGACATACACATACAGTCAAGATTACCTAGTATCTTAGTGGGAGTAATTACAAGTATTGAAATGATAGATTAACAATACATAATTTGTACGACATATCTTTTGATGGGTTTTCAGTACTTGATCATAGAATTCTCTAGCCAGAGTGCGTCAACATAAATAAGTATGTTGAAAATGATCATTAGAGAAAACCAGTAAGTATCAAATAACAAGATGTAATTAAATTGATTGGACAGTTGAGATATCAATTTAAATGAACGATGTGGCACAAAGGATTGTCCAGTAAAGAAATCAATGTGCCTTGGGCGAATTATTATTCGATCATACAATTATGGAGGTCAGTTCCAATCTTATAATGAAGTAGAATTTGAATTAAATAATTATATTTTTTTAATTACAAATTTAATTATTATAAATGCTATTGTATATTCCCAAATGATCTCCGGTTTAGCTCATTTAATTGACAACACCATCACTGGACCTAAAAGTAAGAAAACTAGCATATTAGGTGAAAATCATAATTATAATATTTGTTAAGGCCTAGTATGTTATATTCTAATGTAAAATAGGGCTTGTGATATTTTACAAGGTGGTCCCCTAGTTAGTTACATATTCTCTCCGCTTTTACGTAAGTGGAAAGATAATATTTAATTTAAATATTTAAATTAAAAGAGGAATCCAGACATCTAAGAGACACCAGTTGCAATTGGGAGTAGTGAAATAGATACCCACACGTCCAATGTTGATCGATCTTGAGTCATAGCCTGGAAGATCGTTTGGAGATAGATCTATAACTCTCAATTGTTTGTCTTCTCAGATCATCAAAGGTACGAATTTGTAGATTACTTCATTCTTGTATGTTGTATGAGATCGATCCTAAAAGGTTTTAATTGAAAATTTGAAAAACCTAATTTTATCCCTTCAAAGAGAAGAATATCATTTTAGATAATGCATGTTTCTTGTTCGGGAAGGATAGAGATATGGTAACAAATATCTGAATGCATGTGAATTCTTTGCAACGTCAGGAATAGAAGTTCTTGTTGGTAAGTCTCTTATGACTATATCAAACTGTAATGCAATAAGAATGGATGATTTGTTATGAGATATGGGTGGAAAAGTTGTTCCCCAAGAATCCATCAATGATCTTAGAAAACAGTCGATTGTGGCATGACAAAGAGATTTATGAAGTTTTAATAGAGAACACGGTGAGCAAAAATGATTTTTCATTCTATTTTAATTTGCTTAATATTTTATTAGAATTTATATGTTGTTTTAAAATTTCTTTTTCAATATAACAACATCACTAATAAGATATCAAAAAATAATAATAAGGTTCGAAATTAGAGGAATGAAAATAAAAAATCCATAAAAATGATTTAGTTAAATGCATCCCCGTTCATATCTTCTTCTTGTCTTCTCTCCCTTTGAAAGGAACGTATATCATTTCGTTGATTTCATGCACTAAGATAAATTAATAAATAATTAGCCTCGACAATTAAAATGAACTAAAAATCCACGTCTTTATCTTTGTCTTTAAGTCTCTATCATTTCTTTGTCATTGTCTTTTCCTATTTTTCTATTCCACTTAAGTTCTTTCAAATTTAAATTTTGATTTGGACTAAATTTCACCATTTTTAAGTTGATGAAAAATGAAATTGTTAACATGAAATAATAAGACAATTACACCTTTATAGTTCACATTAATGGTTTAAAGTCCATTTTGTTGGTTTAAAAATGTTTTGCAGCGAAAATATTAGGGTCGCGTTTATCATATAACATATAGAATTACAATAATATATAAATCATACATTTACTTTTTTGTTGAAGTAATTTAGGCTCTAAGTCACGATCTGTCATAACCAATTTTGTTATATCACTATCTGTTACCAATGATCTTCTAGGTTATAATTCAAGTTTGATATGCATTTGACATGTGGACGTCTTTATCACTGTTGAAAGCAACTAGCAAGAGAAAATTTTCCTCTCAAAGTTGGAAAGAAAAATTTTATTTTCTCTTATTTGTATATTGTGACTTCTGTATCCACTTTTGTGGAGAAATAAGTCTTATATATATATATATATATATATATATATTTTTTATTGATGGAAACCCTAGACTTTATTTATATCCATATTTTAATTTTATTAAATCAAAATATTTAATTTAAATTAAAAGATAAGAGAAGGCCAAAAGTGGCATTAACTTGTTCTTGTTATAGGGGTCCACCTTATAAAATAATACAAGGTTCTTTACACACATGCATATTAAATTGAGCTTCCCACTAAATAATATATTTAGGTATTTTACCAAGATAGCTAGTTATCTTGCTTATCAATCTAATAGTAGCGCACTCAATTAAATGAGTTAATTGGGGTATCATATGAATACATACAATAGTGATTACAGTAAATTAGTCCAATAATTTAATTCCAAATTTACCTCAGTAAAAGATTGGAACTAACCTTAATAATTGTATGTTATCTATATTAGTGTTCTCGAATAATAATTCAACCTATGCCACATTGATTTCTTTATTGAATAATCCTTTGTACCATATCGCTAATTAAATTGATATCTCAACTGTTCAATTAATTTAATTACATCTTGTTCTTTGACATTTATTAGTTTTCTCTAATGATCATTTTCAACATATATACTAATTATGCTGATGCACTATGGCTAGAGAATTTTATGATTAAGTATCGAAAATCAGTCAATAGATGTGTTATATAAATTTTATATTGTTAATCTATAATATCATTGTTTATAATTGCTTCCACCAAGATACCGAGTAATTTTGATAATAAATGTATGTCGCATCAATTGGTAACTCAAATGAAATGACAATCACAAATATGAAACTATAATTAACTCAAGATTAAAATTGTAATAAAATTAATGCCTATAAAATTTAATAAATCTGACATTCATTTCAAGGTTAATTAAATCTCATATGTAATCTAATTAAATGTAGTCCAATTATATCAGTAAATTCATTGAATAATTTATCTTAATTATTTATGAATTTATTATAGTCTATATATAAATAGAGCCCTATTATATTTATTAACTGCAAACTCAATTTATTTAATCATAAGATAACTTGTATTATGATTTTTGAATCTATATAATGATAACATAAATACATATAATATGATTAAACAGATTTTATTCTAAATATTTATACAATCAAAGTGTTTGAAAAAATATCTCAAATATTTTATTAATAAAAAATATATTTATTATAAATAACTATACTTTAAAGAATACATAATCCCAACACATTTTTTCATTGTTATTAATTCTTTTTTACAAAGTTAAAAATTAAAAAGAGTTTTTCACACTTTTTATATTGGATCTCCCACTACATAATTATTTCAGCACTTTCAATAGTGTTTTCATTATTATCATTATTTACACTCTCCGCAGGCAGAACATATTTTTTCATTATTGCATGACACCTAGTGAACAGTAATATTTTTATGGGAATATTTAAATTAATAACAGATTTTACGTATTGAAAATACCATTTTATATTTTTTTAAAAAGTAGCCCCATGGATCAATGTAAATTAAATGTAATTCTACTATTTGAAAGAGGAAGCGAATTCGCGTGTCAGAAACGTGCAAGATGATTTTAAATGTTTGTAGCAATATATTCTAAATGAGGTTTTAAAAAATAATACAAAGAAGATAAAACTCACTCTTCTTTGATCACGAGCACGTATACTTAATTTATACAGGTATTGAAAATATAAAAAAGAAAATTATATAATTAATATAATTTAGAAATAATAATTTTTTTTACACTGATATTACAATCAGACTACGAATGATTAATGTTATTTACCTGAACTAATATTCAAGAATTGCTACTAGAAAAATAAGCTTTACTGACACCAGTTTAGTGTCAATGATGACTTTTCAAGATACTTGTTAATTATGTTAGTTATGCTCATGCCAAAACACATTGACACTAAATTTTAATGTAAGAGATTTTTGTGTGATTGTGTCAATAATTCATATCACTACAGTATCAGCAAAATAGAGACACAATGGTGTTAATATTTGATGCTACTATTTAAATTTTCAGAAGTCTTAGGCTTGAATTGGAGTTAAAACAAATTTTAATGATTTTTTGTACCTCTGATACTTCAATATTAGTGATCGTTGATATTTAATGCTATTATTTAAATTTTCAGAAGTCTTAGGCTCGAGTTGGAGTTAAAGCAAATTTTAATGAATTTTTGTACCTCTAATACTTCAATATTTGTGATCGTTGATATTTAATTTATTGACATACTGGTATCAATAACGAATAATACCTACTTGTTAATAGTGGAAAATTGGACACATGTACACAATTACTGACACTTTTTGCAAAGTGTCAGTAAATGTCATTTTTGTAGTAATGAACATTTACTCTACTCACATCTGATTAATATTATTTACTCAAACTAATATTCGAAAAATATCTACTCTGCTCATATTATGCATTCTTGCAGATGTGAGAGCAATAGATCACTACTTAGCCAAAGGCCGATTGGTTTAGGAATGATGATTGAGTCAATTAATATTTATGTGATTGTTATTGGAATGGTTATGTTTCTTTGTAGGTTTGCATAATGAGTTTGACATCCTAATATTACTGTCACTTAAATTTATTGATTTTAAATTTGGGTGCGTTTGACACATTATATTATATTATTTTATTTTAATGTAGATGTATTATATTATGCTGCATTGTATTATGTTAATATTATATAATGTTTGGTGCTACATTATACTAAATTAATTCCTAATTATACTATGTTTGGTAGTGCACTACATTACATTATACTATATTAATTGTTTTGGCAATTAATTTAAATTTTATGCTTGGAAACAATATTTATTAATAAATAGAAAAATATAAAAAATAAAACCTTAAATTTTAGAATATTTACATCAATTTTTTATTATAAATATAAAATTATCATAAAACTTAGGTAAAAGTAACAAACTCTAAATTTTTGGCATCATAACATTTTTTTTTAGTATTTTTCAAATGTATACCTTGTTGATGATGCACCATAAAAATAAATATCAAATTCTAAATGTGCAAACATTTTTTTCCTATCACTTTACAATCATGATCAAGTCGAGTTTTACACGATAAAAGCATGACCAGAAAAAAAAAAGCTGGCAAAAGGTTTTTTCTGTTGCAATCACCTTCCTCCTCTACCTCACTTTCTGCATCCCAAATTAAAGAACGACAAAAATTAAACAACAAAAACAAAATCTTGAATAGACTTTTCATGCTCTGTAGAGCAATCTTGCAGGTCATAGCAACAAATTACAGATATAGATACATGATCATGTGTATGCACCCAAAAGGTGTTACAGTCGCTTTTTGGCATGATTACTTCATAAATCACATAAGATAGATAATATTACTATTCTAATCACATGGTTATGAATTAAGTAAAACATACAAAAGCTGCATGCATGAACCTATATCATGCCCTTTCATAAGTCAACAATTTAAAGCAAGTCCATTTGGTTAAGCCTTCAAACTCTTATTCCCAGTAAAAGCAGATGTTTTTCCAAAGGTAAAGAAGTCTGATTATTCAAGCACAGTTGTATAAGTCTAAAATTTTATTCCTTTCCATTTCATTAACTCTCCTCTCACTACCTTGTTTCAACATTTACATACTCCATATGCTTTCTCAACCGTAATATGATATGAATGAAGATCAAATCATGGCACAGTTGTGAATAATCTTTGGGATGGAATTTCATTCATGCTGGTATAAAAGAGAAGTTTTATTTAAATCTGGGTAGGTAACAAGATTAAAAAATTGCCTTATGGTTGAGCCAATTCTTCGAACAAGCATTCCTTGAACCAATATTTAAGATTAAGCTCGATCACATAAGACAAATATGTCAAGAAAATTTTTAACTCGCCTGACACTAGATCTCCAAATCTTACATTGTACTCAATTAGCTTAGTGTTTGGGTAATATCAGGAAGGCCCCCTCGTAACCAATCCAGCTCGAGTAGAAGGCCTCGAGGTCAACCTGACTCGAGCAGAAGATTTGACCGCTAGCACGAGTTAGACCTAGCCAAGCGTCAAAGCTGGTCAAGGTCAAGGGCCTCGAGACTGGTCGAGCCCCGAGCTCCCTCTTCTGCTTGAGGTCTTCAAGTCCTCCGAGCACAATTCAATCACGCCAGTCACGGCATGGAGGAAATGCAAGATCCAGATACAGCTGGTTCGAGATAGTCCGATCTGTCTCTCCAGCGACTCAACACGACGATCGATGCCTGACCAATACCCCACACAGCATGGTGTTGTGACTGTTACCGATGACCAGCACACTCCCCCACAGTGTCATCATTCCATGCGCACACGCCCGACACTATGATCAGGCCATGGGAACCAATGCCCACCAGACAGTCCCGCAGTCCCAGGAAATGCCACAATGATCCCAACTGTCAGAGGGACCCATACACCATAAACGCGGAACAGACCCCGAAGAAAAAAGGGCGGGAAAACAGAAGTATAAAAGGAAAATGGAAAAAGAGGCAAGGGGCTTTTTTTCTGGATTTTCCAGAGGTTTTTCTTCTTCTTCTCCATTTTATTTTTCCTTTGGATTTCTCACAAGTTATTCTTACCATAAAAAGACCAAAATACCCCTTCTATTCCTCCGGTCTCTCTAACAAAGAGGGATACAAAAAGAATAACCCGATCACTGACTTGAGCGTCGAAGGGTTTTCAACGGAACAACACCCAGCGACCCCTGACCTTGTTTTTGTGAGTACAGGCCCGAGGAGATTGCCGTTCCGGTGAATAAAGAAGAATTGAAGTTGGAAAATAGTCCTGCTCCAGCTCGAGCATACCGCGAGCAGGAGATTTTAACACTATTCGAGGGTTAGGTAAGCCAGATTTCTTCTCAATTATGAGCCCAATATGTGTTCCTTACGCGGGCGTGGAAAGTCTCATGTATCTGCCTTCCGGAGACCGGACACATGTTTTGCGATTAGGATGGTTAGCCGGATATCAACCTAATCCACGGACTTAAACTTGGACTCTTGTCAAACGCTAATGAAATATCCGAAAGAACTAGGATTATATGCTTGTGTATCCGGATAGTGAACTTACTCGAGTGGGTTTATGATGATTCGATTTTATGTCGGATAGGGATTTTGAAGTCTACTTGAGGAGATAGAGAACATGGGGCACGAGTTCGCTTGCAGGCTGTGGAAGATCTGCGTGCATCTAATCTTTACTGCTAGACCGGACACATGTTTTGGGTCGGGATGGTTGGCAGGATATCGACCTAATCCACGGACCTAAACATCTGGACTCTTCGTCAAGCCGCATGAAGTATACGAAAGAACTAAGGAGATAGAGAACATGAGGCGAGTTCCTTGCGGAGGCCGTGGAGAGTCTCGTGTATGCAATGCTTTGCACTAGACCGGACACATGTTTTGCGATTAGGATGGTTAGCGGATATCAACCTAATCACGGACCTAAACACTTGGACTCTTATCAAGCACATAATGAAGTATCCGAAAAGAACTAAGGATTATATGCTTGTGTATCCGGATGATGAACTTACTCCGGTGGGTTATCTTGATTACGATTTTATGTCGGATAAGGATTCTAGAAAGTCTACTTCGACTATGTGTTTACATTAGGAAGTGGAGCTATTAGTTGGAGGAGTGTGAAATAATCACTGTATCATGAGACTCCATGACAAAAGCTTAATATGTGGCTGCATCTAAGGTTGCAAAAGAAGCGGTATGGCTCATGAAGTTCCTTGAGATCTTGAGGTGGTATCTGCTGCAAGTGCACCACTTAAATTATTTTTCGATAATAATGGTGCGGTGGCTCAATCGAAAGAACTAAGAAACCACAAGAAACAAAAACACATTAAGAGGAAGTATTATCTCATATGGATATAGTGTAGAAATGTTATAACCTACACTTAGAGTCCTATGAGCATGTGCAATTTGCGGATATGCTTTGAGAGCTAGTGGGAGATTGTTGGGATTATGTGCTCTTTAAAGCATATTGATTTTCTGATTAATAAAATATTTCAAATATTTATTCGGATATTTTGAATTGCATTAATATTTTGAGCAAAGTCCATTTAATCATATTATATGTATTTATCACGATCACCATGTGGATTCATGAGAAGACATAAATACAAGTTATCTTATGATTAAATAAGTTAAGTTCATGATTGATAAATAAAGTTGGGCACTTTATTTAGGTATAGACTATAATAAATTCATTGAGTGATTTGTCTTAATCATGTATGAATTTATTGATGTAGTTGTCTACATTGAGCTGGATCACATATGAGATTTAATTAACCTAGTAATAAGCTATCGGACTTATTAAATCTCATAGGCATTGATTCTTGTAATCTTAATCTTGAGTTAGTTATGATTTCATGATTGTAGTTGTTATTTCATTTGAGTTACCAATGGGCATGACATACATGTAGTCTAGATTACACGGTATCTTGGTGGGAGCAATTACAAGTATTGAAATTGTAGATTAACAATATAGAATTTATGCGACACATCTCTTGATGGGTTTTCGATTATGATCATAGAAATTCTCCGGCGGAGTGTCTCGACATAAATAAGTATGTTGAAAATGATCATTAGAAAACCGAGTAAGTATCAAGGAAAAGATGTAATTAAATTGATTGGACGAGTTGAGATATCAATTTAAATTAACGATGTGGTACAAAGGATTGTGCGATAAAGAAATCAATGTGGCTTGGCGAATTATATTCGAGCATACAATTATGGAGGTCGAGTTCAATCTTATAGTGGAGTAGAATTGGAATTAAATAATTATATTTGTTTAATTACAAATTTAATTATTGTAGCCACTATTGTATGTTCCCAAATGATCCCGGGTTAGCTCATTTAATTGACAACACCATCATCTGGACCCAAAGCAAGAAAAACTGGCATATTAGATGAAAATTATAATTATAATATTTGTTAAGGCCTAGTATGTTATATTAAAGTGTAAATGGGGGCTTGTAATGTTTTACAAGGTGGTCTCTAGTTTATTACACATTCCTTCCACTTTTAGGTAAGTGGAAGATAGTTAAAGAGGAATTCTATTTTAAATAGAAATCCTAATCCTAACATACTAGGGTTTTCATAAGATATTATAAAAGGGCTTTATACTCTTAAATTGAGAGAAGAGGAGAACCCGAGGATTCTAAGAAAAATAAAGAAGGCATCTAAGAGGAGCCGAGTTGCAATTGGGGAGTGGTGAAGCAGAGCCCACACGTCAGATGTTGATCAAACTTGAGTCATAGCTTGGAAGATCGTTTGGAGGCGGATCTACAACTCTCAATTGTTCATCTTCTCAAAACATCAAGGTATGAATTTCTAGATTACTTAATTCTTATATGTTGTATGAGATCGGTCCTAAAAGGTTTTAATTGAAAAATTGAAAAACCTAGTTTATTTTCCTTC